>CM062289.1:141778675-142358060 GCA_031216915.1 Pictodentalium vernedei | reverse complement strand
ATGCAAAAGTATTTAAATTTGATTAGGCAAGTTGTTCCTATAATGCATTTAAAAATTGAAGTAACTGTTTTTTTGCTGACGAACTTTTAGGTGTGTGTGTCTGTGTTTGTGTGTGTGTGTGTGTGTTTGTGTGTGTGTGTTTGTGGGGGGGGGGGGGGGGGGGGGGGGGGGGGGGGGGTAAGAGTGTTCTTGCAAACAAAATTCCTGAATAAATGGAAAATTTTATTTTTTGTGTGAAAGACATAGTGCGTGAATGTTGATTGGAACAAGCTTAGAGAGCTCATTTTAATGTGAAGTCATAAAGCTGTGTTTTACGTACGAAATTCTGGAATAACTAAAAAAATTGCTTTTTTGTCTCAAAAAGCATGGTGGTGCGACCTCTCATTGGAATGAGCTCAAAAAGCTCATTCCAATGGGGTATTTACAAGCGATAAGTACATGTATGTTTAAGAGACAAAAATTAAAATTTGAATAGCGATTTTTGCGAAGAATGCTGACAAGTTTTGGCAGTTATGCTGGTAAAAAGGTAAGATATGCAAAGTGGTTGTTTTTTAGAGGCGACATTTAATTAAGGGGAATTAACCCTTGATTACTGAGGTAACTTCTAAAAGTACTGAAATTTCATGAAGCAATGTGAATAACAGACAACAGTTGCCTAAAAATTTCATGAATAACTAAAATTTTATTCCTTTGTCTCGAAAACATGGCATATGACCTTTGTTGGAATGAGCTGAATGCGTGTGTTCCAATGAGGGGTCATAAAATTTGAACGAAGATTTGTGTGAATAATGCATTAGTACTGCTAGATTTGGGTAAACGGTTCACCCTGGATACCACCCCTTCTATAGTAGATCTTTTCTGCAAATTTTGTCTAAGATTCTATCAACTTTACAAATAAATACGTTCATGAATCACAATCAGATCCACCCTACAATGTTGCATACCAAATATCAAAAGATTCTGCCTGCTGGATCTGGAGAAGAAGATTTTTTAAGAAATATGCCTGAAACGCACTAAGTTAAAATTTGGGCTCCTATACGGAGCCCAAATATAAACCCAGGGGGCCGATTTGAACAAACTTGAATCAGATCCACCCCACAATGTTGCTTACCAAATATGAAAAGATTCTGAAGCTGGATCTGGAGAAGAAGATTTTTTATGAAATTTGCCTGAAATGCACTAAGTTCGAATTCGAGCTTCTATAGTGAGCCCAAATATGAAACTAGGAAGCCGATTTGAACAAACTTGAATCAGATCCACCCCACAATGTTGCATACCAAATATCAAAAGATTCTGCCTGCTGGATCTGGAGAAGAAGATTTTTTAATAAATTTGCCCGAAATGCACTAAGTGCGAATTCGGGCTTCTATATTAAGCCCAAATATGAATCCAGGGGGCCAATTTGAACAAACTTGAATCAGATCCACCCCTCAATGTTGCATACCAAATATCAAAAGATTCTGCCTGCTGGATCTGGAGAAGAAGATTTTTGAAGAAATTTGCCTGAAATGCACTAAGTGCGAATTCGGGCTTCTATATTAAGCCCAAATATGAATCCAGGGGGCCGATTTGAACAAACTTGAATCAGATCCACCCCGCAATGTTGCATACCAAATATCAAAAGATTCTGCCTGCTGGATCTGGAGAAGAAGATTTTTGAAGAAATTTGCCCGAAATGCACTAAGTTTGAATTCGAGCTTCTATAGTGAGCCCAAATATGAATCCAGGGGGCCGATTTGAACAAACTTGAATCAGATCCACCCCGCAATGTTGCATACCAAATATCAAAAGATTCTGCCTGCTGGATCTGGAGAAGATGATTTTTTAAGAAATTTGCCTGAAATGCACTAAGTTCGAATTCGAGCTTCTATAGTGAGCCCAAATATGAATCTAGGAAGCCGATTTGAACAAACTTGAATCAGATCCACCCCACAATGTTGCATACCAAATATCAAAAGATTCTGCCTGCTGGATCTGGAGAAGAAGATTTTGTAATAAATTTGCTTGAAATGCACTAAGTTCAAATTTGGGCTCCTATACTGAGCCCAAATATAAACCCAGGGGGCCGATTTGAACAAACTTGAATCAGATCCACCCCACAATGTTGCTTACCAAATATGAAAAGATTCTGCCTGCTGGATCTGGAGAAGAAGATTTTTTAAGAAATTTGCATGAAATGCACTAAGTTCAAATTCGAGCTTCTATAGTGAGCCCAAATATGAATCTAGGAAGCCGATTTGAACAAACTTGAATCAGATCCACCCCACAATGTTGCATACCAAATATCAAAAGATTCTGCCTTCTGGATCTGGAGAAGAAGATTTTTTAAGAAATTTGCCTAAATGCACTAAGTTCGAAATCGGGCTCCTATACTGAGCCCAAATATGAACCCAGGGGGCCGATTTGAACAAACTTGAATCAGATCCACCCTACAATGTTGCATACCAAATATCAAAAGATTCTGCCTGCTGGATCTGGAGAAGAAGATTTTTTAAGAAATTTGCCTGAAATGCACTAAGTTCGAAATCGGGCTCCTATACTGAGCCCAAATATTAACCCAGGGGGCTGATTTGAACAATCTTGAATCAGATCCACCCCACAATGTTGCTTACCAAATATGAAAAGATTCTGCCTGCTGGATCTGGAGAAGAAGATTTTTTAAGAAATTTGCCTGAAATGCACTAAGTTCGAATTCGGGCTTCTATAGTAAGCCCAAATATGTATCCAGGGGGCCGATTTGAACAAACTTGAATCAGATCTACCCCGCAACATTGCATACGAAATATCAAAAGATTCTGCCTGCTGGATCTGGAGAAGAAGATTTTTGAAGAAATTTGCCTGAAATGCACTAAATTCGAATTCGAGCTCCTATAGTGAGCCCAAATATGAATCTAGGGAGCCGATTTGAACAAACTTGAATCAGATCCACCCTACAATGTTGCATACCAAATATCAAAAGATTCTGCCTGCTGGATCTGGAGAAGAAGATTTTCAAAGAAATTTGCCTGAAATGCAGTAAGTTCAAATTTGGGCTCCTATACTGAACCCAAATATAAACCCAGGGGGCCGATTTGAACAAACTTGAATCAGATCCACCCCACAATGTTGCATACCAAATATCAAAAGATTCTGCCTGCTGGATCTGGAGAAGAAGATTTTTTAAGAAATTTGCCTGAAATGCACTAAGTTCGAAATCGGGCTCCTATACTGAGCCCAAATATGAACCCAGGGGGCCGATTTGAACAAACTTGAATCAGATCCACCCTACAATGTTGCATACCAATTATCAAAAGATTCTGCCTGCTGGATCTGGAGAAGAAGATTTTTTAATGTTTTTCCCATTGCCTACAGTGTTAAAAAGTGCTGACTCAGCACTTTTTCAAAGTCCCGAAACTGTACCCTATGATAAAACCGATGGCAATTTTTTTTTACCAATCCTTTCTGTTGGTCCTAAGGAAGCTGCACACCAAATAAAAATTCTCAGTGCCGTGCAGTTTTGGAGATATGGGCGTTTTAAATTTTTTCTATTTTTAGCTCCTGCGGTTCCCACGGGGCTGCGGGAAAATTTTTTTTTGCATAAATCAAGTACTCATGACCCAATAAGCCCTCACATAAAATTTGGTTCAAATCAGCCTCTCGGTTTGGAAAATAGAAATTTTGGGCGGGGCAAAAAATTTTGCCCCTCTCATAACAACGTCAAGTATAGCCCCACAAACTTCTCTTGAACAAATCTGAGTCTACACCTCAAAAGGAAGCTGCACACCAAATATCAAGTCTCTGCTACTGCTGGTTCATGAGAAGAAGATTTACAAAGATTTTGGTGCCCCTTGGGGGTGTGGCACCACCCAGGAGGAGGGGCAACTTCATTTGAACAAATCTGAATTGGCATTAGGTAATAAACATTTAGCCAACATTTGAATAAAATTGGGCTAGTGGTTTAGGAGGAGAAGTCGATAATGTAAAGTTAACGCCGGACGGACGACGACGGACGACGGACGACGGACGATGGACGACGGACGACGGACGACGGACAGAAAGTGATTAGTTAAGCTCCCCTTGAGCTTCGCTCAGGTGAGCTAAAAATTACATGGCCAGGTTAGTTCGCACAACAGAAAAGCTTTGTTTTTTGCATAATTTTTGCGCAAGTCGCACATAATTTTTACACAAAATCAATCCCTTTTAAACCTGGTTAGGAATTCCATGACTTTTCCAAAACGTCAACCCTTCCAGCCCATTTTCCAAACTTTTTAAGGTCCTTGAATATTTTTCTCAAAATTCCATGACTTTTCCAGGATTCCATGACCCACACGAACCCTGTTAGTATAACTGATAATAGGGCTGCAATGATTAATCATTATTCGCTTGAACTTCAATACAATACTCATAATCTAATTTGTTTCATTATGCACTATACGTCACAATAAAAGAAATATGAATAATGTCAGACAAAACAACTTTTTGAATTAGGAGAGCTGGTGCAGTGAAAGTTTTTATTTGCATTCAATGTTGACAATGATAAATATGTGATTAAAAAGAACGTTAATTTAAATGGCAGAGTGATAAATTATTTTTGGTCCTTAAAATTTCTTTGTGTATCTTTGCCTTGTTACAATTTATGGGAGAGTGTCAGTTGGCACTCTCCCATAAACTGTAACAAGGCAAATCCAAACAGATAAAACAAGGGTGGGGCTATGCCCCGGGACATGCACCCACGGTGCATACAGCCAAACAATGAGAAGAGAATAAATGAACCATAATACTGTGAAAGCTATTCCCATAAACAGTCTTCATTCCAAATTTCATCGAGAGCTGACCCCAAACCAGAGATATGAGGCAAACAGCCCAAAAATTGGCTATTTTACAAGGCAAACAGCAAAATTATTGTCTTTGTTTTACAGCAAGGCAATTGTGAAGGCCAGAAACATATTACTGAAGTCTACTGACCACATAAGAGATGTAGAACAAAGACATAATGCCACATGTGGGGAGGCGAAATGCATGTATTTTCTTTGTTTTACTGCTGGGACATGAGTCATTTGAAAGTCTTTCCCATAAACAATCTTCATTCCATATTTCATTGATAACCTAAACCTGAAATAACAGGCGAACAGAAAAAAAAATGGCTATTTTATGAGGCAAATAGTGATTTTTTAAAGTTAAAAAGGAGTATAAGTCAAAATAGAGAAAAGTAGGAAATATTATTCAAGACTCATTCGAAAGCTTTTCCCATAAATAATCTTCATTCCAAATTTCATTGAGATCCAAAAAATTTTGTTCCAGGGGCACAGTATGCCTTGTGTCTGTCGGCGCTTTCCGTTGTTCATTTGTTTATGTTTTGCAGAAGTCAAGTGGCAGTGTTTTAACTGTTTTCTCTCCATTCCTTACTGATTTCGCGTCGTAGACAATGCAGTAATGTAAGCAGTTGAAATTAACGGATATCTGGTCGAAATTCGGTTATGCCTAACGGTTAGCCGGTTACAATGAAAGTGTCAATGACACTGCCGCGTTACTTCACTGTGTGTTGGGTTTGATGAAAAGGATAATGTTCAATGTTTATGAAAGGATTATGAAATAAGACAGGAATTGTGATAATTGGGAATAATTAATTTCTGTTCCCTATATACTATGTTAAAGTATGTTTTCAATAAAAATAATATGAGGTGTAGACTGCACTAAAGAACTGAGGGGTGGGTTAATGTGGCCCTCACAGTTAATGTATATCAACCAAAGTTACCAAGTTACAGTGAAATTATTCCAAAACGAGCCATCCTATCAAATTACAATGCAACCCCATCATAAATACGGCCTGCAGGCTGTGCTGAAGGTTTTCGGGCTTCGGGCCTGTGTAGTCATCAGTATGATCATGGTTGACCGATCGCAACCAAAAGGGGATGTCCTCATCTGGACATTATAGTGAGTCATCCTACCAAGCTACAATGAAATCCCTACATAAATACGGCCTGTAGACTGAGCTAAAGGTTTTTGGGGTTCAGACCTATGTAGCCATCACAGTTGACCAATTGCAACTAAACGGGAACGTCCTCATCTAGACATTATACTGAGTCATCCTACAAAGTTACAATGAAATCCCTTCTAAATACGACCTGTAGTCTGTGCTAAAGGTTTTCGGCTCGGGCAGCCATCACGGCTGAATGATCACGACCAAATAAAGATGTTCTCATTAGACATTACCTGGAGTCAACCTAGCAAGTTTCAATGAAATCCCTACATAAATATGACCTGTAGACTGTACTAAAGGTTTTCTGGCTTCTGGACCCTGTAGCCATCACAGTTGACCAATCGCGACAAAAAGGCGACGTTCTCATCTCAACATTATATGGAGTCATCCTACCAAGTTACAAGGAAATCACTCCATAAATACGACCCGTAGACTGTTCTTAAGGTTTTGGGCTCGGGCAGTCATCACAGTTGCCAGATTGCGACCAAATGGGAAAGTTCTCATCTAGACAGCATATAGAGTCATCCTACCAAGTTACAATGAAATCCCTCCATATTAAATACGACCTGTAGACTGGGCTAAAAGTTTTGGGGTTTCGGACTTGGGCAGCCGTCGCAGTTGACAGATCATGACCAAAATCTGTAGACTGTGCTAAATGTTAATCGATTCGGGGTTTGGGCTCGGGTAGCCATCATGGTTGACCGATCGCGACCAAAAGGGGGACATTCTCATCTAGACATGACCTCAAACCTGCATATGAAATTTTGTGATGTTCGGACAAGAACTACGGGGAGCAGCCTGTGCTAAAGTAAAATGTGAATAGACTCACAGATTTCCACTCGCGTGATGGCAATAGCTTATCTTGACTTCGTCAAGTTAAGTTAAAAATGAACTTGACAATTTGAAAACGTGTTTATGACAGTCATGCCACTTACATGTTGCGTAACAATCATCTATCATTGAAAAAAAGTTAAAAAATTTATAGTAATTTATATATTTTTTATACTTACCAATGACCCAGACTTAGCTGGTGCTAACTCTAACAAAACCAGGGCCAAACACAAATTTTGCCCCCCAATCCCCAAAATTTGCATCCAAAACAAAAAGAAATCATGTCCTAAAGGACCTCCATACTACGCCTCTACTGCGCATGCGCAGTGACGCAGACGTCCCGAAATTGGCGCCAATTATCATTCTTACTGGCAGTGCCTGGTCAGCGCTATGTACTCAGCGGGGAGGCAAGAGTTCCCAACTCCAGGGAGGGCCATCCCCGTCTGGGTCATTGGTAAGTATAAAAAATATATAAATTACTATAAATTTTTTAACATTTTTATACTGTACCAATGACCCAGACTTAGCTGAATAGTAAACAGGCTGGAGGGCCTAGGACATAGAGGAAAATCCAATAAGCTCAACTATATAGTAAAGAGGTAACCCCTTAAGGAGAAAAGGAGTATTAGGCTTTCCATGTATCTTTCTTATTTAATATTAAATTAGAAAGATACACTACCCTTAATAATTGTGCACAATAACATTCATGTTCTCTATTAACATCCAGTATATCCCTTATACTAATTATTTTTAAAGCAAGCCAATAAATAAAGTAGTCCAGAGAAATGAGACTCTTTATAGTCATTTAAAAGTGTCCGAGTATTGTATATTAAAGCCCGTTTGACACTTGACATATACAAATGCTTCACACCGAGCTACACTTTAAAAATAAGACATGAATGAATTTAAACATTAATATTACACTTTAAAACCATCCCGGAAGCGACTCAGAAATACTGACTTGGAGGAGGCATTCCCTTGCTTTTCACTATAAAGCAGGTGACCTAAGGGAACACCCGCCCCCCCCCCCCCCTTCCCCTTGCCCTGGGTCAAATAACCCAGAGCGAAGAGGGCAGCCGGACGGAGTCACTGCCGGAACAGAAAGCCTGCATAACTATAGTTGCAACTGTTTAGTGGACGACATTCTGAGCAACAGATAACGGACCTAAACAATGCAGGTCTCCAGAAATGGACTCAATATTTCTGAGATAAAAATTCGTAAATGTGGATGGCTGAGACCAATAAGCAGCCTTCATTAAATCTGTAATAGCAACACTATTAGCATAAGCCCAGGAAGTAGAAAGAGCTCTTACTTCATGAGCAGAAATCTTAAGCACAGACTGCTGAGAAGAAGATAAATTTTCATAAGCAGTACGGATAGTTAATTGAATCCATCTAGCAATAGAATGGACCGAAATGTCCTTTCTATTAGGCATCAAAGACAGAAAGAAACGTTTCCGTCCCTTTCTGATAAACTGAGATCTCTGTTTATAGATACGTAATGCTCTAACAGGACAGAGTAAAGGCCTACGCCCGTCTGAAGACGGAAGAGCCTTAATAACAATAGGTTCCGGATATTTATTAGGAGCCTGATTCTTAGCTAAAAAACCCACATTAGTAGTGAAGGTGATAGTGTTCCCAACACTACGATAGTGAGAATCATCCACCGACAGTGCATGAAGCTCACTGACTCTTCTAGCAGAAGAGAAAGCTAAGAGAAAAGCTGTCTTATAAGATAAGAATTTGAAATCTACTGTCCCAAGAGGTTCAAATGGCTTTTCCTTCAATTTAAGAAGAACCCAAGCTAAATTCCACTTAGGAATTAATCTAAGAGTTCTGGGTCTATTTATCGAAAAGTTTCTAACCAACTTAGATAAAGAGACATTAGATCCAATTTGTAAACTATCATGATGTGCATAGGTATCAGATAACATAGATCTATAACCCTTTATAGTAACAGGCTGCAGTTTGATTTCGTCAAACAAGTATACTAGAAAGTTTGCAATGTCTGGTATAGAGGGATGGAATATATCTACAGAATGATCCCTACACCAACGACGAAAAACCTTCCACTTAGCCGCATAGTTTAGCGAAGAGGAGGTCCTCCTACAGTTAGAAATCGCGTCCACTGCTCGTCCTGTAAAGTGTTTGCCATGCAAGAAGGACCGCACAACGGAAAAACGTGAAGGTTGAGACCTTGCAGGTTGTGATGGAGTTGGCGCGATTTCCCCTGCGAAAGAAGATCCTCCCGTGGAGGAAGCTTTCGCGGTAGGTCCCACAACAGACACCTGAGTAGATTTATCCACGGTCTCTCTCTACTTGCTAAATTAACGGCGCTGGAGGATACGCATATCCTATCATTCCGTCCCAAGGGATCGACAGAGCGCCTACTGCAAATGCTCTTGGATCCGGACACGGAGACACATACGTCTGCAACTGATTGTTGAGATGTGTCGCAAATAAGTCTATCATTGGCCGTTCCCATTGGTAGCAAATCTGATTGAATACTTGTTTGTTGAGAGTCCACTCCGACGGCAACAAGCGACCCTTTCGTGAAAGGGAGTCTGCTAGCACATTCAGACGACCCGGTATGTGACGGACCGAAAGAAGAACGTGATGTTCTAGCGCAAACAGAAGGATTCTTTCCGTTAGATTGAACAACGGAACTGAATGAGTGCCTCCCTGATTCCGTATATACACCACTACTGTCGTATTGTCGGATAGGATTTGGACATGAGCATTGTGAATAATGTCCATCCAGTGACGTAACGCAAGCCAAATTGACATCATTTCCTTGATGTTTATGTGCTTGCACAGGAATTGCGGATCCCAAAGACCCTGGCATCTCGAATCCGTTGGGATTAATGATGCACCCCAACCTGTTTGACTGGCATCCGTCATAATGGTAAAACTCGGATCCGGCAACTGCAGCTGAACTCCCTGAGTTAACCACTGAATGTTTGCCCAAGTCTGAATCTCTTGTTTCACTTGATCTGACAAGAGAACGTCTACATCGAGCGAATGAATTTTCACACTCCAATTCTGAGTCAAGAAAATTTGAAGAGGACGTGTGCGTAACCGCCCCATTGGAATGAAATCCGCGGCGGCTCCGCACAGACCTATCAGTCTCATAAATTCTCTCGCCATGACTTTGTCTGCGTGCAGACAATAGCGAGCGTAACAACTGACTAATTTCGCTCTGGTTAACGGCAGACGAACGAGATTGTTGTGCGTCTCGAAGCTCATTCCCAGATGAGTGAATGACTTGGACGGCACCAGATCCGACTTCTCCTCGTTTACTATAAAACCGAGACGTCGGAGCAATAGAAGAAGATTCTGAACATCGTTCTGAAGCGTTAACTCGTTGCCGTACCTCTGAAGAATGTCGTCCAGGTAGGCCGACGTTACCGCAGACGAATGAGCTCGGAAATAGATCATTACCGAGTTCATTACCCGAGTGAAAGCCCAGGCTGCTAGATTCAATCCGAAGCACATCGCCCGGAATTGATACACCACTCCTAGGACTGCGAAGCGTAGGTACTTTCGGAATGTCGGAGGTACCATGACGTGAAAGTACGCATCTTGGAGATCTATGCTCGTTGCATAATCGTTCACCCGAATACTCGCTCTGACCGATCGAATCGTCTCCATATAAAACTTCGGAGCGACGATCAGCTTGTTTATCCAGCTCAAATCTATGACTGGACGGAACGAGCCGTCTGGTTTCGGAACCAGAAACAGATGGCTGTAGAATCCCGGAGATTCCTGGTTTTCTACGACCTCTACCGCGTTCTTCATTAAAAGAGACTGCACCTCTGATAACAGAGCGTCTCTTTTCTGCGGATTTGACGGAAGATGAGTCCACTTTGGACTTCGAGTTAATGGAGGCTTTCGTTTGAAGGATATCTTTAGACCTTCCGAAGTCACTCCTCTCACCCAAGGGTCGTCCGTAATCGACGCCCATTCTTGTGAAAAGCTCGACAACCTTCCGCCAACCGGTACGCGATAGAGGTTTAAGCCATCACCTCCTGGACCTGCGAGGCCTGCGGTAGGAGAAACCACGTCCTCCACGGCCCGCACCTCACCCCGTCGACCTCGGGGCGTCCGACCGATTGTCCCGGCCTGAAGGACGTCCCGAACGAGAGTCGCTACCCTGACGGTCTCTCGAATAAGACCAAGAGGACGCACCGGAACCTCTATAGGAACCCCTCTTGGGCGCATTAGACCCAGAAGTGCCTGTCTTATTCGTGTCTGCTGTATCCGACTTCTTAGGAGCAGATTTGAACAACAGAGAATCCTTAGCTTTCTTTGTAATTTTATCATAAATAGCAGAAAGCTTGCCGTCAAAGAGAAGTTCTCCTGAGACCGAAGCGACTCTAAGAGAGTTCTTCACCTTAGTATCCACTAGTGTGGATGTAGCTAGGGCTGCGTCACGTCTAACCAACTCCAGATTAGCCACTGAAAGGGCGGAGTTACACGTGGAATAAGCTACTGCCCTTGAAAGAAGTCTTAAAGAGGATTGTATATCCTGAAACTCTTTCCCTTGAAGGTGCAGTGATAACGCCTTAGTAAGGTGATCTGCGTAAGATAAGGCATCTAAATTGGCTCTGTTAGACGCAATAGTTGTTTCCAACACCGTGGTTGGAATAGAAGCCGACGACGGTAATGATAGCTCTAAGTCTTCTGCCTCGTCGTCCATACGCAGAGGAACTCTCGGTATACCCTGTCCTGCCGTATCGAATTTATTCCTTGCATTAATGAAAGGCAGGTTGAGAGTATTAGCGGACAAGAAACCTGCTTTCCCCGTCCTGGAAGCAAGTTTAAATATAGCGTCGTTCAATAATTCAAATGTTCTTGCAACATTATTGGACTGCGACGGAAACTCGAGACCGATGTCCCTGAACCGCTCAAAAAATTCAGAGTCCAATGACGCTATAATCCTCTTGTCCGGAACCGCAGCAGTCTGGCCCGACGGAACAACTTGAGGGAGAAAGTGCCGGATGAAGTCCATGGCAGCTTTATGTTGTTCCGAAAGGGATAGCTCCAAGTCATCCGTATCCCTTTCACCATCCGGTCGGACCTCATGATGTTCCCGGTCGTCCGCCCCCGATGCTTCGGCGGAGCGTACCGACCCAGCGCCGTCGGATAATTCTCGATCCGACACCGTTTCTGTCGGCTGCTGGGATGCTGCGATAAGCTGTGCTATCTGCACAAGAATGTCCGGCGTCGAGACCTGCGGAGGCACAGTCTTTCGCTGCTTCGCCGAGGGCAGCTCCGCATCAGATGGCTCCCGCATACTTTTCCTATGTGAACGTTCTCGCTTACTATCCGCCGTCACTGGGTGTGCATCTATTATGTTTATAGTGCTCGCATCACCCAAAATTTCCTCCTGGACCGCATCGGACGAACCCGGCTGCCGAACCATTCGGTGAATGGACGCTACACCGGGCGAGCTAGCGGACGACATTTGTCTAATCTCCATGAGCACTTTTGCCGCTAGCTCTGAATTCATTTGTGACGACGGACGCACACTTGTAGAAGATAACATGGAAACATCACCCTGTTCATGTTCCTCTGAAATAGAAACTGAGAGAGTAGAGTGACCTTGCGGAGAAAGAGCCGGCATAGCCCTTTCTCCAGAAACAACATATCGTGACACACGTTTCCAATGTTTCTCATCCCAATATTCACATATAGGACAGGGATTAATGCGAGAACACCGACTACAATTAATACAATGATCATGAAAGTCAGAGGAAGATTTCTTCCTATTACAATTTGAACAAAGTCCCTTCATTGTGAAAGAACAACAAGTCCTAGTTACTCGCAAAAACCCCTGACACAAAGATACATAATAACATGATCCATTAATAAATGAAAAAACAATTACATATCAAAATAATTTTGAAAAAATATTTTTTAAGTGAAGCCCAAGTTGCTGAAAAGTAACGTTGAGCCCCGATGGATCCGATGGCAAAGTGTGGTCAAAAATTTTAAATTTATATTAAATAATTAATGAGACACTTACGGATAATATAAATGTATCTTATAATGATATAAACTAAGCAAAGGCAAACAGCCCCCCTCAAAAAAGGCTGTTGCCAATGAAAACAAACAGTGTAAAACACCAGAAAACATGACTCCAGGCACTGAAAAAACTGGCCCGGAATCAGTCATCAAAATACACTCTATCTGATGCAAAACAGAGACTCCCAGGGGAGAATCTGCAGAACATCAGATGGAAGATGCAGAACACAACGTTTATACACCCATGGGTGAAAACATAACTATGGGGAAAACAACAGAAAACATTCTGTAACCAAGCAACTCTCCCAGGAAATTTTAGAAATGAACTTTCTCAAAAATATGCCAAAAGCATGGGAGAATTGCAAGGGGGGACTTTAGAAGGCTAGGGGAGAGGAAACACTGAATAAGCAGTGCAACATTTAGCAAGAATGACAACAAGAGGCCCATGCCTCGAAAATAGGCAACTTAACATAATTTCATCAAAAAATTTTAAGTACGGCCCTGATTATTTTTTGTCACTTCTTTTTCCTCTCCTCCTTCTATCCTCCTTAGAATCACATTTTCTCCAAAAATTACGTGTCTGGCATCCTTTAAATTGAGATTTACAAGCACAAAGATCAGTGAGATGTTGACTGATGAAGGGCCAAACAGAGAATGATAATTGGCGCCAATTTCGGGACGTCTGCGTCACTGCGCATGCGTAGTAGAGGCGTAGTATGGAGGTCCTTTAGGACATGATTTCTTTTTGTTTTGGATGCAAATTTTGGGGATTGGGGGGCAAAATTTGTGTTTGGCCCTGGTTTTGTTAGAGTTAGCACCAGCTAAGTCTGGGTCATTGGTACAGTATAAAAATATCCCCTGTAAATGCCCTTGAATTATGCTGCTTTTTACATGGAAAAGAAGACGTGTTTATAAAACATATATTTATTATTATCATCACAAAAATGAGACTGAATAATCGGATTCAATTTTCAACGTGTATTGAAAATCAACAACATTGAACTATGTTGCGTGCAATCGATTGGTTTCACGTAAACTTGGCCGTACTAGAATCCACAACCGAAACGCAGAGGTGAGTCTGGATTTGTACATTACAACCGCTTAATACTCACTTCACATACGTTTGAACGATCCAGTATAGTAACGAGCGAAGGTAATGAAACACAGAGAAATTGTTGATCGGTTGACAGGGCGAATTGAGGCATCTCGCATAATGGGCGAAAAAGAATGAAGATCCTCAATTGAACCAACGCTTGGAAGACGGGAAACTTAATTTAAAATGGGCGAAAACAAGAACTTATTTTCTTTTCAAAGACAGTTTCAATTTGATGTGATATCAATGGTCAGCGTTGCGCAATGCGCACAAAAATCACCCCCAAACGAATCGAGCAGACCTTCTTTATGAAATCAAGCTGTTTGATTGGCTGTTTATTTTTTCTATCCAAAACCCCTTCCCGGCCGCGGAATTTTGTTGTGATCTCTTCAAGAAAATAAAATATATTTCATTTAAATTGGAGTCTGTGTTATTTTAACTGTTCAGTGTATTTCCAAAGTTCCTGTCAGTGTCAGATTAGTGTAATCAAACAAGAAAACGTATACATATACATGGTTGTGATTCAAGAAATCTTTCTCTTACCCTGGGCTTTTATCACCTTCCAGTTGGCATATTTGGAGTATGGTAAGAATATTTTGATTCAAAGTTGCACCATTGTTATTTTACTTGTTCAGTGATTTTTAAACTTCCTGCCTGTTTATTGTTTTAGAATTCTAATTCATTTTGACAAACTAAAATGTATTTCATCATACCATTTGAAAAATTGTTGTTTCAGTTTTCATGTCAATTGTTTTTTCATTATAATTATTTTCAGCACAACAAATTCAATTTAAATTTGACTTCATAATATTTTGTTGCAAACTTCAGCTGAATGTTCAGAAAATGCAATGCATGTAAGCAAAAACAATGGACTTTATTTGCCATCTGAAACTCTTTAAAACCCACTTAACTGCACTCTTTTAAACCCATTTTTTTCAAAATTTTCCCACCTGTGGGAGGGGGTCTCCCCCTCCCACACCCTCCCCACTCAGCACTACGTGCCTCGGGTGCTGCCTTCGGCAGCACATGGATCGACACTCCCAAACTCTCAGTATGCACTCCCTGTTTTCAAATTCTGGCTAAAACACTGGTGGGCAAATGTGCTTCATATATCCAAGAACAAAGCTAGACATTCAAAACACATTCGAATACAGCGATAGGACTGCATTTTGGAAAAGGGCAACACTGTCTGCATTTTTTATTGAAGATGGTTTCCATGCTCGACAGACATGCGCAAATCACTTGTTACCACGAATTTCCATCGAAAAACATAATCGTAATTCTAAGAAATTTCAACAGGTATCATGATACCTTGCATTGAATATGGCAACTGTGCAATCTCTATCTAATAACAGTATACTGTATGAAGGCGATCTTTTTCATTATTTGATTTTAGACGGCGTTGTTTTTACATGCTTTTTCTGTCTGATGACGTCGACCGGAAATCGAAAGTATACTCATACGTAAACAAAAGCAATGGCTTTGGAATTTTCCCCCATGCAGCTCTGCAGCCGTGTTTTGAAGAATTTTGATGCCCTAGCTTTGTTCTTGGATATGTAAAGCACATTTGGCCACAAGTTGTTTTCGTGAAATATTATTAAATTATCAGTTGTGGTGCGAATACGGCAGCAGACTTCCAGGAACCAGTGGTGCCTACAGTCAACTCTATGAGTTGATTACCCATGTGTTTCGTGTTTTATACATCCCAACCTTCATTTTGATGTACATTTTGTGTATATTTAATTTGAATTGAAGGAATATCAGAGGTGAGAATTTTCAAAATAAACAAAATTTCATTACTTATATAGGCCCTTAAACTGTAATGGCTCTCCTCAATTTTCATAAATAACCTTGCATAATTGATATTAGTTTAGAATAGCTCCCCTGATTGAAGCAGATTTAGGAGGGCCATAGTGGCTCCCCTGGATTTTTCAAAAGGCCAGGCCTGGCATACTCAGTCCTCGAAATTAGCGACGGCATTTGGCAATGCCGTCACAAACGCCGCCGCCATGGGGCAAGACAGCAGCATTTTCTTGCCGTCGCAAATTGGCAGCCATAATATTAGTGATGTTACGGTGACGGTGATTTCACCGCGGTGATTTAAATTCTAAAATCACCGACACCGCACCGAACTAAACAAAAACAACCGAGATTTTCGGTGATTGTCGTGTCCATTTCCGATTCTGCATTTTGTTGAAGTTCTGTGAAAAATATGGAAGCAAAACAAACAAAAAGTGCTTGGCAACGCCACTTCAAACGCTACGATCGAACAAAAGTCAGTTGCAATTTGTGCAATAAGAACATATCAGCTGCTTATGGCAATACATCGAACTTGAAAAGTCACCTAAAGTCGAAGCACAAGGAAGAATTCAATGAAATCGAGACAGAAGAACGTGAACGGAAAGCGAAAGTAAGTATTTCATTACATCAATGTCGGACATTGATAAGTACTCAAAATTATCAAATGTAATTTATTACCCACCTTAATCCCCATTGAAGGCCATGTTTCGAGCTTTCGATAGAAATATTGAGTCAAAATTTGATTTGACAGTCGATGTACGATGTCAATCATGTCATTGAGAGACTTGTTAAGCCATGCGGTCGGAACGTATGTCATACGTATTCAGCCTCTTCGCTAATTGCTATACAAGAAAGAGACCGAGTTATCCCTCTTGTATCACTATGACAGAAAGGAGCAGTATGCATTCAATCAGTATTAAAGGGGTGGACTCTACATCCTTTTCTCGTGCAGTCAATCTGAATCTGTCAATGAGCTGTGCCCTCAAGTGTCTAATAAATGTACTGGTACATTTATCCCCCCCCCCCCCCCCCCCCCCCCCCCCGGATCCGCCTATGGCGCGTATTGAAAATAGTGCGAACCGGTATGCATCCCAGTGGCCAACTTTGATATTTAAAAAAGGAAACATCACTTTATTTTACCACTGCGGTGAAGCCCATATATTCGTATCACTATCGGAGTGTTCATAGATGAAAATAATAAATGGATAGGCCCAACTCGGTACACAAAATAAGCTGGACGTGTCCACCCGTAAAGACTTTGTTTTTGTTTACTTTGAATACGTCATACGTCTTGGGAAACACACGTGTGTTTTGAGTGATCTCAACTGCTCTGGAAACCCTCTGATTTCAGATTCCATTCCACATTTTATCCACTCTTTTCCTGGTTATGTTCACGAACTGTCAGCAAAATTTGGACCTTTGTATTTTGTTTTAGTAAGTGGTAATCCCCCACTTCCGAAAATATACTTGCCTGTAATGATTATTGTCACAATTTCTCATTCGTATTTCAACGGCAAAAGGTTCTTGACGCCAGCAGAATGGCAAATAAACTTGTGTTACTCGAGTCTCGACAAGGTGGATTTTTTTGGGTTGAAGCAAACCTCGAGTCACATTTGCGTTTGAATTACACTGCCGTGTCCATCCAACCTCTCAAAAATACGGCGAATACCTTTCCCCTCTGATAGTTAACACACACGTGTGCCTATTTACCTGTTTACTTGTTCGTGTTGGGCCGTAAAACCAATTCACCCGTTTCAATTTCACTGTGCAATAACGGTCCAAATAAAAAGGCCCAACGCGGGCCATTTATTTCAACGCAGCGGTGCCTGAGAAGAGAGAATCAATTCAATTTTTTTTTTGGCCTAAAGTGAAGTTGTTGATTTTTAACTTTGGTGAAAAATTTTGGGGTTTCAGTTGCAGGAAAGGAAGAGGGGGGGGGGGGGGGGGGGGGGGTGGGCTCTCATTCAATTCAAGTTGAATTGATTCTCATAGTGTGGCAGTCTGTTATCATTTTATTTTCCAGGAAACTGCTGTTGCTGGACCATCGCAGCCAAAACAGATAAAATTGGACCAGATGTTTCCTGACCAGAAATGGGGTGCAAACAATCCACGAAGGAGATCAGCAGATGAGAAATTGACAAGGATGATAGCGCTCGATTATCAACCTTTTTCCATAGTTGATGATAAGGGATTCAGAAATTTCATCCATGATTTGCAACCACAATATACTATCCCCACACGACAATCTCTGAGATATAGTCACATCCCAGATTTGTACATAAAAGTTGAGGAGCATATCAAGTCAAAATTGAAATGTGTAGAATCAATTGCCATAACAACTGATCATTGGTCATCACGAACGCTTGAAGCATATATAGCCATAACAGCTCACTTCTTTGGAAATGCTACCTCATTTGAGTGCAGTGACATTTGTTTGAATGTCCAACAAACTCTAGAAAACCACACTGCTGTTAACATTGCGAAGGACATTGAGAGCATCTTGCAGAAATGGTTACCAATGTACCGGGAAACAAAGATCTACATAATTCGTGATAACGCTGCCAACATAAAAGCAGCATGCAATCTTTTACCACCAAATTTCATCTCAATGAGTTGCTTTAACCATACACTGCAGCTTGTCGTCAATGACTCTCTAAGAGAATTCAAAGGAGCAAAGAATGTCATTGCCAAGTGTAAGGATATAGTTAAACATTTCCATCACAGCACAAAGTCCTCAACAAAGCTAATTGAAATGCAGAAAGCAATGAATGTGAAACAACACAAGCTTAAGACTTTCTCAGAGACTCGATGGAACTCCACATATCACTTAGTGGAAAGAATAGTAGAACAGAAGGCCCCCCTCAGTGCTGTCTTGTCTTCGCTCGATGTAAATAATCTCACTGCAAATGAGTGGAGGGTTGCTGAAGACTATGTGCAAGCACTGGCACCATTTGAGGATGTTACAACGTTGATGTCTGCTACTAGATATTCAACCCTCTCGATGATCATCCCAGTGCTAAATAACTTGATTGAACAAATGAAAAGCATCCAGATGAACGACTTTGGAATTTCTGTAATAGGAAACATCAGGAAAAGGTGGCCAGGTTTCGAGAGTGACAGACTTATGTTAGTTTCCACTGCTCTTGATCCGCGTTTCAAGTTCTTTGCTTTTTCCGATTTTCTGAATGAAGGAAATGGAGACTCAGATAGGGCTGGGCGATATTTCGATATACCGGTAAATACCGGTATTGAAATCGGTACCGGTTAAATATCGTCTATTTTTGGCAATACCGGTATATCGTCTGTAACGATATTGGTTTGGGTCACATGATAAATTGATAATACAATTTCAACATGTGTTTTTTCGTAAAATCGCACAGAAAGTTGCTTTGAAAATACAGAAGTTTATCTTTCCTCATTTCGTGAACAAATGATAAACAGCGAGAGATGACAAGAGTAACATTCTATCTCGTTTATCGTCACCTACATGCAAGCATTCATGGAGAAATTATGAAATAAAAATTTAATACTTGTTTGCTAAATTTGTTTCATTATTTTTAATTAGTGAATAATTGAAGTAGAATACATCATACAAATAGTTTGTTGTTACACGGAAAACACACCCGACTGTCACGCTGTAAAAACACGGTCACCTGCTGTTGGTCGCATTTGTTTGAACTGTAATCAGCAAGCTATAATTATAGCTTAATTCGTTGTCAGCAATCTGACACAAAAATGTTTCAAATCACACATATTCAAAATTGCGAAATGTGCAACAATTTTTGTCAAATATGACAGAGGTGTGATGCCATCACTGGGAGAAAACATTGTCGGCTGGTGATTGACACCTGCAGACTATCATGGAAGTGAAGGGTGATCACGTCTTGGAGGCGTGCTTAATATCAACAGACCGACTGGCCTGACATGTGACAGATGACATTTGACATTGTCATCTGAGGAAGTTCACTGTTGGAAGATAGAAGGGGAGGAGCTACTACTGTTTTTTTGTGAAACCAGGCCCTCGGAATTCCATCAACTGGACACCCGTTGTTTTGATAAAAAGTTTTGTTTGCCACTGTTTTCATGAAAACACATACGCAATTAACACAATGTGACAATTGACTGGCTCAGTAATTAAACGCTTATCAGTCAAGAGAGGCTGGCCATGTTTTTACAGGAATTAAATTGACAAAGACTAATTTACTTGTATCCCAGATTCAGATGAAAGCCAGTAAACCCATGATAATTTTATGGCTTATTTTCATATTAAACAATAGGTTCAATAACTTTGTAGACATGGATTATTATGGTCTTCCATTCAAATCACTCATTTTCCCCGAGTTGTGTTAAGTGATATTTCTATCATTTGCTCCAAAAATATATTTTTTATTCATGATATCCCTTGCATTTAATATGTGTTTCACACACTGCTGCACGATATACCGGTATATCGCGATATTTTTTCTGATATCGTTACCGGTATTCAGATTCCCATATCGCCCAGCCCTAGACTCAGACTCCCCAAAATGTTCATCATCAGAGTCTGCACTAACAACTCTTAAATCAGATTCCAGAGTTGTTAGTGCAGATTCTGATGATGTTAACAAAGTCAGTGATTTGGCGAGAAAATATCTTCTTGATATGCTAACTGAGACTTATGAGAAACATAAAATCACAACCAGACCTTCAACTTCAAGTTCACAAACATCCTCAGACATAAATGACATTGAGTCATCTGACACCAGCATGCCCAAACCATCAGCTTCAAAGGATTTTAAGGAACCAACTGAGCCTGGAGAAACATCTTCGAAAGAAACCCCAACTTCAACATCAAAACGAGACTTTTGGAAGAATTATAAACAGAAAGTTGCAAAATGCACAAGTAAATCAACACTGAAAGATGATTTTACTAAAGTTAAATTAGGATTTGAGATGGAAATCGAGAGGTACGAAGCTGAGCCTCCTATTGATACCTCCAACTCCCCCTTTCTTTGGTGGTCTGAAAACATTTCAAGATTTCCAAACCTGGCATCAGCTGCGAAACAAGTATTATTCATTCCCAGTACTTCGGTACCCAGTGAAAGGTTGTTTAGCAAATCGGGACTTGTCATCTCTGAGAGGAGGTCGCGGCTGCAACCAGAGCTTGCAGAGAAACTCGTTTTCCTGAATCACAACCTGAAATCTTTTGAAGAGACCAAATTTAAGCTGTAGTCTTGAGACTGCTGATGTCCAGTAACTTCAGTTAAATCAGTTTCAGTTATATTGATTGTTAACCTTATTATCATGAAGATCACCTCATTACCTCAAACTCTCTAGTCAGAAGACTAATAATTGTTCAGTTTCAGTTATAGTTTTACCAATATTGTCATTAAGATTACATGAAACTAGAAGTTATAATCAAAGACTACCTCAAACTCTAGTCAAAAGACCACTTACACTAGTCAAAAGACTAGTTTCATTTGCTTGCAGACTGCAGCAGAAGACCTAAGTTAAACAATTGTTGAATGTTTTCTCCATATTTATTTCTTTAAGTTTCTATCTGATCGTTTTGTTTGCTTAATTTTGCCAAAAAGGCTCTTGTTAAAGTTGTTTTAGTTTTTACATTTTGTTTTGTAAATGCAGAATACAGACTTACAAAAGTTGAAATGAATGTTGTGCCATATCATTTGGAGAGTCAGGTTGAGTCAGACACTCAGGTGACACAGTAGCTGTCTTTCGGTCTAGTCTAATCATCAATGATCTTATTAGTTCATCTATAACTAACTCTACATATGCCATCTTTTGTTTTTGGTTAGAGTTAGTTTTTTAAAGTTTTGAATAGACCAAGGAAAATAACCGTCACCGCTACCGAAACCGAGATATTTTTACCGAAATCACCGTCACCGTCACCGAATCTATAAAAGTCACCACCGAACATCACTACATAATATTTTTTTACTTGTCCCAATCACCTGAAGTCCGTCAGAACTGATCATCCAACCCTACATATGTTTTATAGTCGTAACTGGTGTATAAAATCAATATTTCAGGAAATATCTTACTGTATATTAATTAATTTGAAAGTAAGTTTGTACAAAATGTATGTGGTTGAAAACCTGTTCATAACCAGTTGTGTTTCGTTTGTTTGTGTTTTTTCGAAAGAACCCCCTTGTTGACTGTGATGCACGTTTAAAATAACCCAGGAATTTCTGGGCAATTCCCTTTTGACGTCACACCTTACATAAATACAACCAATCGAATTCTTTGTTTCATGAAAGTATGCTAAATTGGTATACCGGGACAATGAGGCAGTTCTATTGGTCACTGATGCAATCTCAACAGAGCACGTGGTCATGTTCCATTTTAATTTTAGCATTCTCCACTTGTGGCATATGTAAACTGTACAATCTCTAACAAACTGAATTGGAAAACAATCAATCAGTTCAATAAAAAAATAAATGCATTGAGCACAAAACAAGGGTGAGTTGGAAAATAATTCTTGTTGTGTTTATCGGGTCAGAGTCAACTCGCCCTGGGATGATGCGCAATGCAAATATTTCTGTCTCTAACAGTTACTGTCAAAACCGATAGGCTAATAATGCATGGATGCGAGTTACAACCAGCCCCTAAAATTAGGACAACCAGTCAATCAATTGATCACTTAATCGAACTACAGCTTGTCCAACTGACCACTCGCCAGTGATCTCTTGTCCATTCGAAGCCAGCTGTTCTGATTAATGATTATTATTCACTTAGTGTCATAATACTGTCATCCAAACAATTCAAAAGTGCTGTCGCTGATAAACATTTGCCGTCGCAGAATTTTTGGCGACGGCAATGTTGTGCCATCGCAATATTTTCCCAATTCCGAGGACTGCATACTGAACCAGGAAGAGCCCACAAATTATTTGACACCCTTTCTGTTCAACTTTGGATCAAGTTCTAGGACATCATTCATTTCAACTCGGCTGCATCCCAGTTTAATATCCACGGGCTTGGGGACCATATGCTGGGGCAGAAAGACCCAAAACCACTCTTGTAAAACATAAAAGTTTGATTCGCGTTCACAATTCAACATTTATCGACAATGTCATGTCCGGAAACTACAGATTCAAACTTCTAGTAAAACCCCACAAGCACCATCACTCTCCTGAGTTCAAAAATTGCCTTGCATAATCTCTGTTTGATGGGAATTCTTCAACTCCGTAACGTCATTCACTCAATTTCACAACTCGTATGGCGCGAGTTACGGTTATTCTAGTGGAGCGAAATTCTACTTGAATCATCAACAAAACTAAATTCGTGTTTCTCCTATCACCACGACCCTATATCAATGTCTATTATTGTTTGTGTCGGTGTTTAGTATCTAGAAAATAAATATTTGTACGATATTTTTCGCATGTTGTGCCATGCGTTTCACCCACCCGTCGCCATCTTGGAATTGTGTTTGATATCGTCAAATAATTAATAGACATAATAAAAATTATTCCTTGTGTTAGTGATATTTTATTAAAAAGATCTGAATAACAATTCATTTTTCAGGGTTTTTTTTCAAAATGTACATTTAATAAAACAATATTTTCAATCTGCGAAGCCTATTTAGTGCGTTATTGTGGAAGGTGGGTTTTCAAAAAAAAAGACAGTGGCTTTACCACGGAGAGGATCAGGTCTAATGTGCGGACCGTTTACGGTCTCAAAAGCTTTACGGGATCCGAAAAAGGGCTAATGAAGATAGGAATAAACAACAGTAAGCCTATCTGTATTTTTTTAAGTTTATGTGCCTCACAAACGACCAGTTGCATAAAAATACAGTAAAAATGAACTGGTAGTTGGCTATTTTTGAAAGAAAGACAAAAAATTTGTTCAGACTGTTCAAAGTGGAAGATTAATGTAGACCTTAGCCTCCAAAATTGTTCTAGCGATAGGCATTTTTAGGGGGAATTTTTTTTCAAAGGCGAAATAGTCTATTTTTGTTGACGCGCGAAACCATTCAATCGGGATCACACACCATCACATGAAACTCTTAATCAGTTCAGAATTATACCACTGTGTAGTTTGTAACAGGATTGTTACAAGTCGTCAACAGGCATTGAGCTGTGATACCTGTTTTGTGGCAACACAGGATATGCAATTCAGGAATAACACAAACAGAATATCGACGTATGATGAGACAGCGGGAAAGTATGATACCATTCACATGTAATAAATGCAAAGAAACTATCGGTGCTACTAAATAACGAACATAAACGAAAACAAGTAAAAAATGGCAAAATATAGGCTAATAAAAGTTTAAAAAGGATAGAGGGTGTGTGTACGGGTATGTTTTACTCATCTGTGAAATTTTATCCACTTTAGATGAGCATTTCGGACATTAAGATCATTTAAAATGTGTTGCATGACGCAGAACTTGTGTTCGTTAATTAGTCGCAGTTGACGGGTCCGTCGTTTCACCCAATTACACCCAATAAAACCCAATTACACCCAATTAACACCCAATTACACCTAATTAACACCCAATTAACACCCAATTAAACCCAATTAATATATACGTACACGAAGTTATTGTTTCTTGGGACCATCGTCATTCATAATCTCATTTCAGTCAATAGGAAAGCTCGGCCTTTTCATTCAAACATTCATTCGCACCTCTGAACTCAGAGTGCGAGCATCCTAATTAGAATCTCAGTTATGGAAACACTGGAACTACCAGCGCGACTGAAGAAAACGATAGCAGCTCTGGGCGTCTCTTGCCCTGTCACCTGGACTATCCAGGAGACAGGCAAGAGAGTCCATCTGTCTCTTGAGTCCAAGATCGAGGAAGATAAGAAATCACCACCCTACTCGGGGAGAGGTAGTACCTTTGGTGAGAGGATCCCCTCTCACACTGGTCCTCACCCGAGTAGGTCAGGAGGCCCTGAAAGGAGAAAGAGAAGAAAGAAGAGCCCGTCCACCAAGCGGAGGGATTACCGACGCTTGGAGGCTTTCTTGGAGAAGAAGAAAGAGAAAGGTGAGGAAAAGAAAGAGCCAGAGGCAGTCACAACTTCCCCCTCCGACTCCCACAGACAGCCCCATCCTAATGCCGGCTTCCCAGTCGGTTTTGTCGGATGTGGAAGAGTCTGTGGAGACTGAGGTGGAAATGGAAGCTGCCCTCTCGCCTCTTCCTGATCCCCACTCGCCTCTTCCTTCTAAACCAGAATGCCAGGACGAGGACGACAGGATAGAAAACATCTTACGGGAACACGAGATACAAAAGGACCTCCACAGGCAAAAGATGGACAGGCAATACGAAGAATTCCTCCAAAAAGTCGAAGTCCAAAAACTAATAGACGCCAGAAATCAACAACAACAGAAGACTCAGCAATCACCCACAACCACTCCAGACTCGGCTAGGACCAGACCCTACAAAACTCAGCAACCACCATCAGGCAGCCCACCAACAACACCAACTACCACTGTCTCTCCTTCCAAACCTCCACCTCTGAAAAAGAAGCAGAAAAGACACAAGCGCCGCTAACAACCCACAACTTCTCCTCCTTTACCACGGTCTGACACTTTGAAATTCTACAGCTAATGGGGGTCGAAAGGGGCTTGCTCCCCATATCGTCCCTGCGCGCCTTCGGCGCGGAAAACCATTTGATTTGGTTTCTTGGGACAATTTCTCGAAGCAAGACTACAGCGCGCCAGTCGAACTTGACCCATTAGTACTAACTAAGTCGGAACAGGTAGAGATCGTTCATGTAATTTTGGAGAAAGGAAATTACTTATTAGTTCTTTTTGACCTCGGTCGTTTTCTTTGACTTGGTTTTTGGCAATTCTGGAAATGAAAGGAATTGCAAAGTTGGCAGTGCTGGAGACTATTTGGTCATTCGGCTTGAATTTTTGTTTGGTTAGGAATTTAGCAAAGAACTCATCTTTCTCCTTTTCTGTTTTCGATACCCAAATATTTCTTTTAATTTTGTAATATTTTACAGTTGGGCAAAGTATATAATTGCCAGATCCATATAACGCACGCCGTAAATCTATCATCTGCAACCTTGTCACAGAGACCAGCTTTGGAATTAACTGTGGAAGTTTTTGTGGTTTCCATTCTATGACTTGCTAAAAGACATGATTAATGCTCTCACAATTATTATTTGTTCAGAGCGTTTCCGTGATTCCTTTTTGATTAGGTATGCATACATTGTTCCTAGAATTCCCCCCAAAAAACTATTTTTTGACGTTTTTCATGAATTGGGTATTAATTTGGTATTAATTGGGTGTTAATTGAGTGTTAAGTGGGGTTAATTGGGTGTTAATTGGGTGTAATTGGGTGAAAAGACGAACCGGCAGTGGGTTGACCACCCTACTAAATAACGAAAACAAGAAACGACAGTGAAGAATTAATTAGCTGTCAATATTGAATCGGATTAGCGATTGCATAAATGGCTGGTTTGAAATATTGTCTCTTTTATATTTTATATATATATTTATTATTATTATTATTATTATTATTATTATTATTATTATTATTTTCAACTGGGGTCTATTTTGGTTTTTTTTGTTGCCTATCTGCTATGTTTGACGTTTCATTGTTAACTTTGTCAAACGGTTCTACTGATTCATCAGACAGTTGCGCCTAAGTACTTAACATAAGCTCCCAGCTTTCGGTCAGATCCCCCATTACATAATAATATGTTTTTTTGTTAGTATATGTTATATTCTTCGTGTTCTCTATATATATTGTCACTTTTATTTGTGTTTAATATTGAAAGATATTGCATACTTATTGAATAAATATTGTTTAAACTAAATACTTAACATTCGTGGCCAAATTACGAGCAAAAGTATTGAATGCTCGAAAACACAATCCCGTCATTCCGAAATGATGGACGAACAACAATTGTGAAAGCATAAACAATATTATAAAGCTGGAAAACAATTGAAAAGTGCTCAGATTGACTGACCTTACTAACAATTAACAGGACATTGTGACGGATTAATTACGAGATATTCGAGGCGCACTGCATGGTTGCGGAGATTTTGTCTTGGCCGACCCCATGCAGACACCTTGAAAGCCAAGCAAGAAACTTGGACAAACATGACAGCTGAAAAGATTTCTAAACCACGTAAATGACTCAAAAAACTTCCAGACATCGATGGACGGACGATTAACAATTCCCCAAACTGCCAGCATGGCAAGGAAACTCGGACAACAGAAAATAAAAAGTCTTGTAAAACCAAACCAACTATAAGGAAACGGCACAAGAATGCAAGAAAAACAAAAAATCCCCCCCCCCCCCAAAAAAAAAAAAATACCCAAAAAGAAACCCATAAAAAGTCTGACAGCTGATTTGGCCATTTTGCGAGTGGAAATTATTCAATTAACAAGAGTGTTACATTAGCTGATATTTGGTCACTTCTCCATATTCTAGGGAAACTGAACATTTCTTCTATTATTATATCTTGTTTGAGTTTGACAGAGCCCGCAGATTAAATGCCTGTATTAGATAAATGTAGTTTTCTCAACTGTAGTTAATAGTTGGTGCTTGTAGGTATAAGACAGTCTAATTCAATGACGGGCAACTTCCCAACTAGGGGGTCGACCTAAGGCGGGAAAGGAGTGCGTCCGTATTAAATGAATAATTAAAGCACAGGTGCATTTTCTTCTGTCTTCATGGTCTAGTGTAGGCCTATGAATGGTTCTCTTTTGGTACTTGCACGGATAAGACGGTCTAGACCGATTACAGGCAACTTCCCAACTATGGGTCAACCTAATGCAGGAAAAGGACTGCAGCCGTATTGAATGAATGAATAATTAAAGTACAGGTAAATTTCTTCAAGTTCTGTAAAAGCACCTGAATTATTAACCGAGCAGTGTGGAAACGGAAAAAATTAAAAGAAAAAAGTCAATTTTAAACCAGCCATGTTAAATATGTGTTGACATGCCGCTCCAAAGTCCGGATAAATTGGTGCTAGGAATTGTCATGCAAGTAGAAATAAATATATAAAATATAAAAGAGATTAAATTTCAAACCAGCCATTTATGCAAGCGCTAATCCGATTCAGTACTGACAGCAAATTAATTATCCACCGTCGTTTCTTGTTTTCGTTATTTAGTAGGGGTTATGGACTATTCGACGAAAGACAAATTCGACGATTTTTTTTAGGACGATTCGACGAGATTTTGGACAATTCGACGAAACTTCTGAACAAATTCGATGAAACTTTAGACGATTCGACGAAACTTTGGACGATTCGACGAAACTTTGGACAGTTCGACGATAAAAAAGTACAAGTTCGACGAAAATTTTTTTATTTCCCCCAGCGGATTAAAAGAAGTTATTTTTACAACATACCCCACCCAATATAACTTTGAGTAAACTATGTTGTAAGATAGCGTCTTTTATCTCGGAACTTATTAGGTGGGGGCAAGAGTGTGTGTGCATGAATAGCTGAGAATTTTTCTCGTAAATTGAACACTTAATTAAGGTGTCATAGCCTATATTTATGAGACGCTCACACTTAAGGCGCCAATTATAGGATTATCAGGATGTCAAAAATAAAACTAATTAATGAAAGTAAGTGGGGGGGGGGGGGGGGGCAGGCACCACGGGCCCGTCAGAAGCAACCACGGGAGTGCCCTGGTGGTTACAGTGTGCTAAGCATAAAATTGGCTTAGTTAGATTATCCCGCTAGGATTAGCTCACATATTTATTCAAGTTCACAACTCATGACAATGAATGGAGTCGACCAGTTGCTGTTTGTCATGTAATTGAGTTTGTTTAGACAATAAACTATACGCAACCAAGTGGTCAGTTTGAATTGGCCCTTGTCGGTTTTGAATACTGTGGCTATATCCGAGACTGAGATTGGACTCAGCCTGATTATCACATAGTGATAAATGCTAATTTTGTACGTATCAATACCCTAGTATGGTTCGTTGGTTTAGTGTAAACCCAGATTGAGTATTGCGTACTATGTTGTCCCCAGTATAGGGGTTAAGAAGGGTTTAAATATTTTGTTCACTTCTATATTAGGAGTGGTTAATGTTAGAGTATGTCAGGAGCATACTAACACCCGTTTTATAGACACCCACATAGTGCGTATGATTTCATTGTAGGGTGAGTAGGAGGGAATTGTTTTCCGCTTCCTACTTCATGCGAAGCTGTTCATGCGAAGCTGGATCATCCCAATGAAGCTGACTGAAAAATAACAGGCAACGAATTAGTACCAATGTTTTTATTTTAAACATAATAGAAAACTTATCTTATGTTAACAATAGCGCAGAGAATAAAAACCATAATGGAGAAGAAACGTAAATGAACAAACGTTTGAACAACTTCCCCAACAGAATTATGGCTGCAATTTTCATTTAACTCTTTACCTTAACAAAACCGCCAAAAATTTCAATGGAAATGGCTGAACAAGCCTGTTTTGATGAGAATCATTTTACTAGCATGGATTCATTGATACATGTATCCCCCCCCCCCCCCCCCCCCATTCCCACAAACACACACAATTCTGTTGGGAGAAGTTTTTAGCACCATTACAATTTACTACAGCTGCAACATAAAAAAGAAGAACATTTAGTTTTCTTTTGGACCATGTATCAATGACATGGATGCCATAAATTCCTTCGTTGTTATCTCAGAGTGTTTCAGCTTTTCAAATAATGTTTGTATGCTGTTTTCGTGTTTACGCGAACTTAATTTTTGATGTGTTTGAAGCAATTCTTCAGAAACCAGCTGTGCTTGTGTCGGGATTAACCCACCCTCCTCCCAAAGTAAATTTACCAGAAGATAAAAGTTCATGCCAGGGCTGGAAATCTTTGTAGTAAGACGACGATTCCAGCCTTCTGTGTCATTATTAGATCTCACATATGGTCAAAAACAGACCAAGTTGACACAGGAAACATAGGATTATCGATCCACGTGTTCTGAGTATATTCCAGCAGTTTGGCTAGGGGACTGTTTGATGTGTTATTACAGAGCTCTTTCATTGAATTAAAGTAACTAACAATGCGCGTTGATGGTAGAAATGCAAGACATAACAAACATCGTATAAACTTGTATGTGTGTGTGTTGGTGCGTTTTCTATATGTCTCTGAAAGACCACATTGTTGCACTTTTCGCCAGACTGCCTGCGTCCAATGAAAGACGCAACCCTGTATAATGGCATTGGGGAACTGCTCTTCAAAGATCGGTTTAACAAAAGGCAAGAAACAAATTGCTTGGTCAATTGTGTCTTTAACATCATTTTTAAAAATATATTCGTCGAATTGACCCTTTTAAAAAAATTCCGTCGAAATTGTCTTCCGTCGAATTGTCTTCTCGTCGAATAGTACATTTCGTTGAGTTTGTCTTTCGTCGAATAGTCCAGATCCCTTTAGGAGGTCAACTGCGTAATTAACGAACACCAGTTCTGCGCCACGCAACACATTTTAAATCCTCTTAATGACCTCTTAATGACCAAAATACTCATCAAAAGTGGATAAAATTTCACACACGAGTGAAACATACCCGTATACACGTCCTCTACCCATTTTAAACTTTTATTAGCCTATATTTTGCCATTTTTTACCTGTTTTCGTTTGTGTTCGTTTATGTTCGTTTGTTTTCGTTATTTAGCAGCACCCGAAAGTAGTATGAATGGTAAAGCCGAATCAACATCCACTGAAAATGTATCGTCGCATGCTCATGGAACATTCAATGTTTCCTTGAATGTCTCTGAAATCAGCCAGACTACAGAGTCATCGGCAAGAGAGATTGCAGAAAAGGAATCATTGTCAAATCACTACTGTCACCGAAGAACAGTTTCTGAGATGTCATAGAGCTTTAGACAAAGATATTAAAGGGAAATTGCACAAGTACTGGACGGACTACGCAGCTCGAGAAACAACAGCTTCTGAGATCCTGAAGGAATGTGGAAAAATCTATGGGCCATCTAACGACTAAATTAAATTCACATCTATAATTACATTTTTATCCATGTGTGAGGTATATTGTATATACTTTTTTCTTCACTGTACAGCTGTATTGTAAAATCCCTTCATTTTTGAGAAGTTCCGAATAAATTTTTTGAACTTTCAGTCGAGTTCGAGTTTTGTTTTCTTATCTCATTTACCTCTCCCGTCTTCCCAATTTTCCAATCAACATTCCCTTACGTATTCTAGCAGTCCGTAGTCCGAGTTGGTAATGGTCCGACTTTGTTATGGGCCGAGTTGTCGTAGTCCGAGTTGGTAATGGACCGACTTTGTTATGGGCCGACTTTGTTATGGGCCGAGTTGTCCTGATACCTTAGATTCCTCGTAAAAAGTTACCCCTAGTAGACCCCTTTGAGGACCTATATCGGTGAAATCCATCAGTTTTGCCCCTCCCCACCCCCACCCCGCCACGTTTTTAAACACTATCATTAGATTCGTGATAAAAAGTTACTCCAGGTTGACCCCTTTGAAGACGAATAACGGTGAAAAAAAATTTGGTCATAACTTTCGGTGCCCCTCCCTGCCCCCACCCCACCCGCACACTTTTTTTAAACCTGACGAGGACCTCCGCCATAAAAAAGTATCCCTAGTAGACCCATTTGAGCACTCTGGATGGCCCCATATTCATTTCTATAGCGGACAGACACACAGACAGACATACAGACATTATAAAATATAGTATGGAAGATGAAAATTGGGAGATGTAAGCTATTAACGAGAAACGAATATAATTTTATCAAGGTCCAAACCAATTTTTGTTATATTGTTTACAGTACATTTATATTATTTACAACACATACACTACACCAAGATACAAAATTACAATTCATGAAAATGTAAAATAAATAGCATATATTATTTTATCTTATGCTGCAAAATAAATCAATCATATTTTACGTGTAACCTGTAAACATTATATTATAATATGATGGATGTATGAAAAGTTTCAGCTCGATGTGGGATTTAAATCCTTTGCGACCCGAATAACTTACTTTGCTTTAAAACTTAATTTGATTATGAATCTACGAGAGTCGGAAGCGATAACCAAGGGTGGCGCCAGGGATTTCTCGACAGGGGGAGGGGGGGGGGGGGCTGACCTCTCCAACAGGGGGCTATAATATTTGACCTCCCAAATGGCGGAAAATGAGTATGTTTGTTGATTATTTAACGTAAACATATTATAATAAGGTCGGAAAATAGTTCATCTATGAAGCCAGTTTGACGAATGACATTAAGGGCCTATACAAGTAATGAAATTTTGTTTATTTTGAAAATTCTCACCTCCGATATTCCTTCAATTCAAATTAAATATACACAAAATGTACATCAAAATGAAGGTTGGGATGTATAGAACACGAAACACACGTGTAATCAACTCATAGAGTCGACTGTAGGCACCACTGGTTCCTGGAAGTCTGCTGCCGTATTCGTACCAGAACTGATAATTTAATAATATTTCACGGAAACAACTTGTGGCCAAATGTGCTTTACATATCCAAGAACAAAGCTAGGGGATAAAAATTCTTCAAAACACGGCGACAGAGCTGCATTGGGGGAAATTCCAACGCCTTTGCTTTTGTTTACGTATGAGTATACTTTCGATTTCCGGCCGACGTCATCGGACAGAAAAAGCATGTAAAAACAACGCCGTCTAAAATCAAATAATGAAAAAGATCGCCTTCATACAGTATACTGTTATTAGATAGAGATTGCACAGTTGCCATATTCAATGCAAGGTATCATGATACCTGTTGGAATTTCTTAGAATTACGATTTTGTTTTTTTAATTAAAATTCGTGGTAACGAGTGATTTGCGCATGTCTGTCGAGCATGGAAACCATCTTCAATAAAAAATGCAGACAGTGTTGTCCTTTTCCAAAATGCAGACCTATCGCTATATTCGAAAGTGTTTTGAATGCCTAGCTTTGTTCTTGGCTATATGAACCACATTTGGCCACAAGATGTTCTGATGAAATAATATTTTATTGTCAGTTCTGGTGCGAATACGGTAGCAGACTTCCAGGAACCAGTGGTGCCTACAGTCGACTCTACGAGTCGATTACATCTGTGTTTCGTGTTCTATACATCCCAACCTTCATTTTGATATATAATTTGTGTATATTTAATCTGGATTTAAGGAATAAAAGAGGTGAGAATTTCAAAATAAACAAAATTCCATTACTTATATAGGCCTTTAAGATATTTCGTGAGAATCACTATTCTCTATCAAAGTTCCAGTTACCATGACGATAACTGATGATTAGGTATGGAAGTAATGGAACGCCAGTTGGATAACAACTGTTATAATTCCTTACAAAGAAGAACCATATACCTCGTTCTTGATCGACACAAGACGAGATATCTACATTCAATTGTCGAAAATTGCTCGTGAAGTCGGGTTTACGAGGCTCTTCGACGGACTGACTAAAAATCTACGACGGGGCGGGGAAGGGGGCTGAACCTCTCTCTGCCCTGCCCCCCCCCCCCTGGCGCCACCACTGGCGAGAACCAAAATTAGTGTTTGGTTTGACTGTGTGCGCTGGCAGTAGGGTAGTGGGTTCAGATCCCCGAGAACCTCGAATTGGAAGATGACTAGGAATTGCGCATAACTACAAGAGTTCGGCTCTGTGTTTACTTAGAGGCTTGGACATAATTAGGTTAATACTGAAACCGCAGTTTGTTGGTTGTTTAAAAGAAAATGAGAAAGAAACCCAAACAGTCGCTGGGGTGGGAGCAGCATGTTATCCAAAACGGTTACAAAAAGGAAAAAAATCCACCAATATGTGTTTTTGAAAGCTGGGAGTCATTCATCAGCCTAGATAAGGGAGAATGGATGCTGAGCCTTGGCCATCTGGTCTGCCTTCGGGTAGAACAGATGACGGGGTGATGGGAGGGAGGGGGGATCCACAGACACACGCCGCACGCACACATGCATGCATGCATGCATGCATGCATGCAGACACACACCCGAAAGCCCTTAAAAGGGCTGTTATATCTTTATTCAAATGTTATTTATTTAAAATGTATACTCACCCCAGTCAGGCAAGCTTGTTTCAATGCTTGGCTTGTGTTTGGTGGATTCCTGTGTATGTTAACAGAAAGGTAGGTTGTACCAAATTCCTCCTGCAATCCGTCTACTATTTCCATGCTTCTTCTTGATAAGAGTGTTGCAAGAAAATTTGAGAGTGTTCAATTAGAAAAGTCAGAGGTAGAGAGAGATGGGAATCCGCTATTGTGACTGTTGTGTGATTGTTGCTATGGATGGGGTGAGGGGTGGGTTTCTTCGGTGACCACTCCCCATGCGCAGATTGCGAAGCAGTCCCCACAGACTCGACCCTAGAATTCTTGATGAGTAGTGAGCCAATCCTCACCGACTCCACATCATTATTAGAGAAAGATAGAACTGCGCTATTGTATATTGTGACTGTTGTGTGATTTTTGCTATGAATGGGGTGAGGGGTGGGTTTCTTATGAGCCCACTCCCCACACGCAGGGGTGCGAGGCAATCCTCACAGACTCGATCCTAGAATTATTGATGAAGAGGCAATCCCAACCGACTCCACTGCTCCATATCATTATTAGAGAAAAATAGAACTGCGCTATTGTATATTGTGATTGTTGTGTGACTGTTGCTATATGAATGGGGTGAGAGTGGGTTTCTTCGGAGCCCACTCCCCACACGCAGAGTTGAGAGGCAATCCTCACAGGCTCAATCCTAAAGTTCTCAATGAGTAGCGAGGCAATCCTCACTGACTTCACACAATTTAATCCTATTGTATAATTTTAATTTTCTGAAGACTTATATTGTTTTTCTGTTAAGGTGTTCGTTCAGCTCAACGATTAATTCACTATCTTGGAGTCTGTTGAGGGCATTGTAAGTCTTTTAATCGCGTATCAATAGCTTCTATTTTTGCTTGCTCGTGCAGTCCCTCTATCGGTGTCCATTTGGGTTTGTACAGTGCCACGCGCAGGGCATGATTTTGAACCATCTGTAGCTTCTGAATCTTGGTTTTGCTCAGGTCACTTGTTATTATGGCTCCGTCTTCTAGTACCGGACGTACAAGTGATTTGTACAGCTTGGGAAGCACATCTTTTTTGCTCCCCAATTTTTACCTTTGATCATCTTCAGAAAATTGATACGTTTAGTATCTCTAACCGTAACAGAGTTTACGTAACTGTTTAAACTGACGTTGCTATAATGTATAAATCCACAAAATTTGACCTCGTTGCTTGCTTCTAATTTGTGATCATATAACCGGAGATCAATACTAGGGACTGGATTTTTTCTTTGCTTCTTCAAGAACATAACTCTTTGGGTCTTGGCGGCGTTGAGCTTGATGCGCCATAAGGAAAAGTCGCGAGCTTAGAACCTACCCCTGTGGTGTGCACGCCTCGAGTATTACTTCCACTGACACACCTTGATTCCACCTCACCTTGATTTTTCGGACAGTTAGAAATAATGATATGATCCCCATAATTTTAGTAGGTAATCCCATTTTGGCTAGTTTATATCGGCCATATCGAGTCGAACGCCTTTTCTACATCCAAGAAAAGCACCGTTCCTATTTCGTTTTGACTCGACACTGTTTTCATATAATCGACTAGTCTGTATAAGTGTTCGATTCCCTCTTTTCGACTCCTGTACGCCATTTGCCATTTGCTGAAAAAGTTGATTGATTCGAGATAGCAGCGGAATCTCATGGTGAGAATCCGCTCAAATATTTTTCCAACATAGCTAAGCAAGCTAAGTGAGCGGTAGTTAGAAGGGTTGGTAAGGTCTTTGTCAGGTTTAGGATTCATGACTCCTGTGTCCACTTTCCAGCATTTTGGGAGGTACCCACAGGAAAGACAGCAGTTTAGGAGCTGGGAAAGTCTACAGTAGAAGATGTTGGGACACTGTTTCAGTATTTTGTAAGAGACTTCTGATTATACCCATGACCTCTTCTACGGTTATTGGTTCGGTTAATTCATGGTCGTTCCCATTTTCCTGCCTTTGGTCGAAGTTAGGTTCATTGAAAATTGAGTTATTATCGTTGTTATTTTTGTTTACTTTTACATTGAAATCGTTGTCATGTCTGTTCCCCTTTTGTGGACGATGAACGTTCTTTAGAAGATCAACAAAAACGCTAGCTTTTGCCTTGTCGTCCAGGGCCACAGTTCCGTCGCTAGTCTTCAGCGCATTATTATTGGCACTTTTGCTCGTTTGGTCAGTAAGAGTTTTAAATGTATCCCAGAACTTCTTAGGTTCTCTCAGCCTATTTAGGTTTTCTGTTGCGTTTTCCAATCTCACGCGATTGTCGTTAGCTATGGCCTTTTTTACTTCACCATGACGATTATACACGGTTTTAAGTTCTGCTTTTTTCATTTGATAATTCTCTGATTGGTAAGCTCGGAATGCTTTTCTTTTGTGTTTAATTATTTGAAGTGTTGTTTGAGTTATTCTGTCTATCCTCAGCTTTACTGTTTGCTTGGGACAGATTTCATCTAGCGTACTGTTGATAACCTCCTTAAGGTGGGTGCGAGATTTTTCTAGTTCATGGCCTTTTAAGGGGTCATTTGCTTTTATTTTACTTCGATAATGTTTCTGAAGAGGTTCCAGTCAATTTTTGATAGGTTCCCTCTATTCACGGGAGGATACCTTGTTGGACCAATATTACATTTCAAAGTGGCGTGAAGTCGCAGGTGATCACTGCTGAGATCATCGTCTCCTACAAATATGTCTTGCATCAGGCTGGTTACTGATTTACTGGTGATACTCAATTCTAGGATATCTGATTGATGGAGTGGGTTGTTGCTTATATATGTTACGTCTTGATCGTTATTTACCACGAATAGATGGAATTCTTCAATGATGTTGAAAAGGTCGTCACCATTAGGGGCAGTCTTATGACAACCGAATACCTGGTGTTTGGAAATGAAATCACGCAAGAATATACAGTGCTTGCATTTGATGGTAAAGAATTCAAATACTTTACTGTCTACTGTTGCTTGTGGCTTGTTATAATATGAAATGACGGCCACGTGTTTGTGATCAAGTTCAATTTCAGCTGCAATCACTTACCCTTTGAGGTGGTCGCATAGTATTATTTTGTATTTAATCTCCCGCTTTATTAGCAGAGCGACGCCGCCACCGTTTTTTGGCGGGGCGATGTCTTCTAATAATTAATATCAAACCCTCTTAACGAACATTTTTTGTTTGGTTTTAGCCATGTTTCGCTAATTTCAATTAGTTTCGTAATTTTTAAATAATGTGACATTTGCAAGTTTTTCTTATTAAAGCGTCGAGCGTTCCGTTGAACTATTTTTAGTATAACCATGAATGGTTTAGGAATAGCTGTACCAAGTTTATTTACTATTTGTAATATTGTTACCTAATTATATTTTGTTGACGGCCGCTTCTAATAGCGAGTGAGATATTTGAGTTTTGTATAACTTAGATGATGTTTTACTAATCTCTTTGCATACGTCCGAAAGACTGGTGCCCATGTGTTTCTCCATTATGTCGAAAATAGAGCCAGCCATTAGGGTACAAGTGGAATAATGAAAGGACGAGTTCTCGATATTACTTACATTTAGAGCTTTGAGCTGGATTTTGTTTTGACGTTTTTTAATTTGCTACACCCCCGGTAGTTTCTGAGTGTTGACCCTCGCAATTGGCCATTTAAGAATTGTGGCACTGCATGTCTTCGCTATGTGTTTGTCGTCGCATTTCATACAACGTTGCTCCCCGTTGCATTTGTGTGACAAGTGCCCAAATTTCTGACACTTGTGACACTGAACGGGTTGCGGAAGAACACGATATTCCTCGGTTTCGCATTTTTGCTGTTGATAACTACCCATTTGCTTAATGAGATTTAATTATTTTGTTGCTCTGTTAGGGCATTTTACTTTACTCTTCCAAGTATGGTTGCCCTTGGCTTTGGAGATTAATCTCGCCCACGAGCTTCCTGATAGGGCTTTATCAATTGTGTTTCTTTCCATTTTGGGATGTAAGCGTGTGATTACGACAATGGAGTTAGGTTGCGGATGGCTCTGTGTCTTGTTGATTTCATTGATCACCGAAGGGGGTGTTTTGGCTATTATTTTATCGTTGTAGGTCACACCATCAGTTGGGCTCGCTGTCGCATTCACGATTCCCTTTTTAGTGAAGTAAAATAAAAAAAATGCACCAAAAACAAAAAATAATTGAAAATTTTTTTTTTTTTTTAGTATTTATTTGAAATGTATTCGGCATATATAAATACACATTTGGGTCAAATATGGGTGAAATAGGGGTATTATTTAGAAAACAATACGGAAAAGTATTTTCGAGTTGGCAGTTTTCCGAATCGGCGTCGGCGCCACCAGAGTACACTCTTTAGTGACCACCTATAATTCTGGGTAATTTTCGTATATTACGAAGGATTATAACGGACTTCGTAGTTTGTTAAAATTTCTAATAAATATTTTAAAATGTGTCAAATATAACATAAACATATTAATAATACAACTAAATTAATTTTAAAATTTTTGAAATTATAAAAAAAAAAACATATAAATGTTGACAAAATCGGGACAAGTCGGCACAAGACGGGGGCCGAGTTGTCCCGGAAAATCAGCCCGATTCGCTTGTCTCGAGGCCGAGTTGTCACAGAACCGTTCAATCTCATTTCACATTTGAACACACTTTACAGGTATCAATAAACGAATAAACATATGAATTTTAATTAATTATTTTTTACTGAGTCAACTCTCTCTCTCTCTCTCTTGATTGAAAACGCAAAGATGTTTCAACTCATGTACCACCGGCTTATACCGAGTAGTCCGTAGACTTACAAGGTTGCTCTTACTTCTTGTTGTGATTTTTTTTCTCTTGGAAATCGTAAATATTCACCGACTGGAAAAAAACAACACAGTCCGCAAGTAGTGTTTTATGTATTATATTTGCATTTTCTGGTTTGAACTCCCGCGGACATTAATAAGGTAACAGGACGATATGTCGGAAATGTATACTACTCAAAGTTTGCTAAGCACCAAATATTTGACACATCATTGTGAAGTTTGCTTGTGACATATTTGCAATATTTTTGGCGGATATGATTGAGGAATGTATTGAGATGGTCCCCAGTGTTTACATTAGCTCTATTGACAGACAGGCTGTTCGTGACAGTCATGGAAAACATGTACCCCTTGATTTTCGTGATGTTTTCGTGTACTGTCTACATGTACATGACATGCGTAGGGCATTCGGTCTTCATTTCAACACAAACCCTTGTGATTTAACTTGATGATTGAATATGGCAAATGCAAATGTAAGAAAACATTTGTCTGAAGCAGACGCGTGGCGGGCCATAGGGATGGTGGAGCAAGGGACAACCCATCGTCAGGTTGGTGAAGCCCTTGGTGTGCACCATACGGTGATCACCAAAGCCTGGACAAGATTTCAGCAGTATTGCACACCAGAAAGACTGCATGGTGGTGGCAGAGACAGGGCAACGTCTGCAGCTGAAGACCGTTTTTTGATCATTCAGGCCCGTAGAAACAGCTTTGCCACAGCAACCCAGCTTCGCAGTGACCTTCAGAATGCACCCGGGGTAAATGTTTCGACGCAGACTACCCGGGTAAGGTTGCGCGAAGGTGGTCTCCGATCGAGAAGACCATGTATTCGCATTCAGTTGTCCCAGAACTACCGCCGGGCACGATATGAATAGACCACGTTGGATGGACTAGAGAAGATTGACGATCTGTCCCTTTTTCCGACGAGTCAGGGTACTGCCAAGACCACACAGATAGGCATTCTAGGATATGGAGAAGACCAGGAGAGCGATTTCATGCAGCCATAATTGCTGAGCATGACTGCTATGGTGGAGGGTCAATCATGGTATGGGCGGCATCAGCTGGGATGGACGTACAGAGCTCTGTGCTCTTGAACGTCGTATATTGACTGCACAAAGGTATATTGATGAGATCCTGGATGTCTACGTCAGATTGTATGCAGGTACAGTGGGTGATAGATTCATTCTGATGGACGATAATGCCCGTCCTCATGTTGCCCATGCTGTTGAGGAATATCGACAGAGGAAGGGAATTGAGCGTATGGACTGGTCAGCAAGATCCCCTGACCTCAATCCAATCGACCATGTCTGGAATGAGTTGCAGCTTGCAATTTCAGCCCGTCCAGTTCAACCAAGAAGTGTCCAGGAGCTTGGCGCCATGCTGGTCCAAGAATGGGACAACATCCCACAAAGGCCCACCAGGAACCTGATTGAGAGCATGAGATGGCATTGCCAAGTTGTAATTAAGAGTAATGGGTCTCATACTCGATATTGAAGCCATGCCAGTTCGCTCCGTCAACTTTTTGGCATATTGAAAAAATTCCTCTTTTACCCAAAATATCCATTTTCCATGGTTATCATATTCAAAAGCTAAAACATTATGCCAAACACAAATAAAATCTTAATTTCTGTACTTAAATCATTAAAGATATAATTAAATAAAAAATATATACACTTTTCATTACAATATTTCAGCTAAAACGTAAAACAGGTAGTTGGCTGTGCTTGGTGCTTAGCAAACTTTGTGTAGTATATTATGTCGTATACGACATATCGCCCAATAGTCCATCACCCACATACCGTCCAATTGTTTTATGACATCCCGTCCAACAGTTTATAATACGGTGATTGCGGTTGTGCTTAATTTCTATAATAAAGTGTTCTTTAATAACATTTGTCTCTTGAGAGCATTAATTGTTGGCTTGTCTGTTCCTTCGATGTTTTGTTTGCAAAATATTTCTTATCATTTGTTTTCTTTGCAATATATTTTCTGGTTTATTTTCTTTACAACATATGTCTAGTTCATAGTTGTTTCCTTTTGCACATCAAACTCAATGCCGCCAAAACTCAAAGAGATACGTTTTTTTAAAAGCAAAGGAAAAACCCGACTCCATCAAGAAATTTAGGGTCGAGTCTGTGGGGACTGCCTCGCAACTGTGCGCGTGTGGAGCGCTCTCCGAAGAAACCCACGCCTCACCCCATCCATCGATATATGTTTTTTAGCGCGCACGTGCGCGCTATTTGGTAACTCTTTGACATAATTTAAGAGAAAAATTGAATTCTCTCGATATTTTGAATCGACTTCAAAAATAAAAAAACGGAATCCTATTGTTGTGGACACATTCGATATTAACTCTCGTTGGTTTAATTGATTTTGGCCTGTTATTTTATATACAATTTGTTACAGTATTACACAACCATAAAAGCTTGCAATAAATAGTTCTGCATTCATATCATCATACTATATTATTTGAGTATGATACTGAATTAATTCAGTATGATACTCAATTAATTTAGCATCATAGTATATTATTTGAATATGATACTTAATTATTTGAGTATGATACTCAATTAATTTAGCATCATACTATATTATTTGAGTATGATACTTAATTATTTTAGTATGATACTCAATTAATTTAGCACCATACTATGAATGCAGCATAAATAAAATAGCATGATACCGAAATCAGGTTCATGTACGGGAGGGTCATAATTGTTTTTTTAGTATGATACTCTAATAATTTGGCATGATGCTATATTATTTGGTATGATTTCATAAATGCTTCATAAATAATTAAGTATGATATTTAATTATTTGAGTATGATACTGAATTAATTCAGTATCATACTATATTATTTGGGTATCATACTATATTAATTGAGTATCATACTCTATTATTTTAGCATCATGCTTAATTCACTGATTTATGATCCTGTTCGTACGTCACAGTACTTAAATCTATTATAAACGATATCATCATAACACTCCGAGTCTTTCGGTTTCAAGGTCCGAAAACGATTATACATAATGGATTTTAAAAATAGGTTGGGACACGTTTCTCTTATAAAGGCCGCCGCACTCTCAAATGATAGAATTGTATTGATACGCCATTTTATAAAATATATCCATTATGTAGGTCAAATGTTTCGTATACTTTTTATGTGCGTAGGGCGTTTAAAATGCAATGGATTTGTTTAATTAGTTTCGCGAATGTTTGCACATCTCACTTTTTGATGGTCAGTATTATTAAAGAGATTCACAAACGATTCACTGCTGCACGGAAGCCCATTTGTACGGAAGCCCATTAGGGACATGTGAAGAAAAAAAATTACATGTGTGAAAAAAAAAAAAATTATATGTGTGAAAAAAAAAAAAAATTAAGTCGTGTGCACGAGATAATTAAGTCGTGCGCACGAGATAATCAAGTCGTGCACACTCGACAATTAAGTCGTGCGCACGAGATAATTATCTCGTGCGCACGAGATACCTAAGTCGTGCGCACGAGATACCTAAGTCGTACGCACGAGATAATATGTTTAGGTTACTGCAAGCATTTCACATGTAGTGGAATAGCAGGGTTGGGAAGGGGGACAAAACCGTCAAGATATCCACCTTTCGACTATGTTTTAGACGTTGTAAATGCCCTCACCCGAAACCCGTATTTTTCTCCGACCCTGACATATCAATTTTACTATGAGCTAAGAGGAAGTGTGTGTTAGGGTAGAGGAGGAGAAGGGGTGGGTGGTGGTGGGGGGGGGGGGGGTGCTCGTGAGAAGCAGCCGAGGATTCTCAGTATGATTTGTCTGTTCTGCTACATCTAAAGACGAAATACTAGCGTCTTTCTGGCTGCATATTCAAAATGTGTCCCGTCAGATAGAAAGTTCTTTATCCATCTGTTTGTTTTGCCTTTAATTCCGTAATGGTTTAGTTTATGAACCAGGAGGCTGTGGCTAATCTTATCAAATGCTTTGGAAAAACCCATGATAAGGCAGTCGAACGAAATGGTTTCGCGCGCCGAAGGCGCGCAGGGACGATATGGGGAACAAGCCCCTTTCGACCCTCGTTGGCTGTTTGTTTTTGGATGATGTCGAGGCGTGGTAGAGGAGGAAAAGGAAGGAGGTTTATCCCCTTCTTGGCTTTTGCGGCTCTTTTTCTTTGGTGGAGGTTGGCATGGTGGTGAGGCTGGTGGTGGTATTGAGGTACGCGCATAATGTTCTTCTAGTGCTATTCTGGAGAATTCTTTTGATTTCTTTAGGTACTCTTTTGTTTTGGCGGATTCTTCTTTTGCCATCTCTATTGCTCTTAGTGCGTTTTGCACGATGGTGTTAATGGATTGTGGTGGCTCTTCTGTTGCTACTTCCGCTCCCGGGCTTTCCGGTAGTGAAGGAAGAGGGGAGTGAGGGTGGGAGGCGGTGAAAAAGTAACTTCCAGTTCCTCCTCAGTCTCCTCTGGACGTTCCTCATCCAACTGTACCGGCTCAGGACCCGGCAGTTGATTGGGTGCACCAGTGGGACTAGGAGGGGAACTGGCGGCTGCCTCCAGAGCCTCCACCCCCTCACTCAACTTTCTTCCTATTCCGGAAGGCCTCCAAGCGCCGGGCGTCCCTGCGCTTTGTTGATGGACTCTTCTTCTTTTTCTTCTGTTCTCTCTTTTCAGGGCCTCCGTGCCCCTTCGGGTGAGGACCAGTGGGAGAGGGGATCCTCTCTCCAAAGGTACTACCTCTCCCCGAAGAGGGTGGTGTCTTGGATGTCTCTACCTCAAATTCCAGGTTCAGGTGGACTCACTTGCCTGTCTCCTGGACAGTCCGGGTGACAGGGCAAGAGATGCCCAGAGCTGATATGGTTCTGATGAGTCTCTCTGGTAATTCCAGTTTTTTCCATGCTTGTTGATCAGGTGCTCACGCTCTGAAGTCAGAAGTCTGAATGGGCGACCTCCTGATGTAAGGCAGTCGCTAACGAAATGATTTTGCGCGCCAAAGGCGCGCAGGGACGGCATGGGGAACAAGCCCCTTTCGACCCTCGGTAACTGTATATGATTGGCTGTCACATGTCTAGGCGTGTTGAAGGAGGCAAAGGTTCCGGTACTTGGCAGGTGTCTCCTGTTGCGGCGTGGCGGTCTCGTTGACTTATGTCGGTTGAACCCTCGGGTGAGGACCAGTGTGGGAGGTTGAGTCCTCTCACAAAGGTACTACCTCTCCCCGAGGGTGCAGTCGATCTAGATTTTCGGGCAAGTATAGTCTGCCACTTCGGAGATGATTTTAAGTGATGGCCATCACTGGCAAGTATAATCTGCCTCAGGCTGTCTCTGTTTGATAGGATGTCTTTGAAGGAAACAACAACGACCCCTTTCGGGGACCACCAAGAACAAGACCCGAACTTCCCTGGTTCGGGGGCAGGCCTGCATTGTAATCCTAATGGGTTGGGACAGAAAGATGCGCAATGCGCTTACAAAAATGGGCAGAGGCGGGACGCAGGACCAACGCTCGCCTCCCTTAAAGTGGTCGACCACTTTTAGGGATGGAGTGGAGGATGTACAGGAACCATGGGGGTTACCGTTTCTGTAAGGGTTGGACTGTCCATAGCGGTTATTGGGGTGCTGGTCAAAAAGCATCTTCTGTGTACCTGCTTAAAAGAAGAAGGCAGAATTAGTTTTCATAAGAATATGTAGAAATAAAAAGATAAAGTAGCACATTATGTTTTAATTGTGATCACAGTTAAGCTGTTAATCTGCCTGTTGGATCACCTTCTTAGGGTGATAGCGAGTTTGTAGTGGGAGGGTAACAGGGTTAGACACTAAACCACACCCGAGGGTGTTTCTGTTATGCCCTTCGCTGGTTTCGACCATATTTAGATTAGTTTGAGTTTATTTTGGATCACGATTAAACACTGCAAATCCCACCTCCAGTCGGAGAGGCCCAGCCCACACAAAACGCTCTCGCCTGGTATCGCGAGCGTCCTGTGTAGGCCGAGCCCCCCGGCCGGAAATGAGATCTACAGTATCCAATCGTGATGTAATTTTAGTTGAGTCGGTGAAGGCAGCCCTTTCTGGTAGAAGGCCACAGTTAAGCTGTTTTTCTGCCTGTTTATTCACCTTCTCGTTCCCTATTTATTTAGTTTTTTAACAATATTTGATCCTGATGTAATTTTACTTGAGTCGGTGAAGGCAGCCCTTTCTGGTAGAAGGCCACAGTTAAGCTGTTTTTCTGCCTGTTAGTTCACCTTCTCGTTCCCTAGTTTTTGTTTTTTTTTCGAACGGTCTTAGTTTTGATTGCAATTTTAGGGCTTTTGTCGGCTTTCGCAAATGGCTCCAAGTTCGGAGATTAGTTCGCTGTCGGCTAACCGGTCATGATTTTTCGCGGCCAGGGTGGCTAAGCGGTATTTAATGGTGGGGATATTGGCCCTGTCGTGGAGTGTTTTGATGGGTGTGTCCCATGGGGCGCGGAGGGCGACTCTGAGTGCGTGATTTTGGACCTTCTGGAGTTTTCCCATATTAGTTTGATTGAGGTCAGTTAGTATGATTGCACCGTATTTGAGTACTGGGCGCACAAAGGCTTTGTATAGTTTGAGTAGGGTGGACTGGTTGGCTCCCCATGAAGTTCTCTTAAGCATTTTCAGTAAGTTAATGCGTTTGGTGGCTTTTTTCGCCATGTCGTCGGTGTGTTTGTTAAAGGACAATTTTTGATCAACGGTCATGCCCAGGAATTTCGCCTCTTTGCATTCTGGGAGGGTGTTATCCATTAGTTTTATGTCAAAATCCCGTTTACTTATCTTGCGAGTAAAGGAGATTCGTTGGGTTTTATTGGCGTTTAGCTTAATTCTCCATTTGGCACACCATTGCTCTAGGTCATCAAGAGCGCGTTGCAGGTTTTTTTGGAGCAGATTGGTCGTATTATTAGAGTCCCAGAGGCCCTTATCATCCGCGAATTGGGAGACTTGAACACGATCTTCAGAGAAATTAAGGTAGTTTACATAGAAGATGTAAAGGAGGGGGCTTAGGACGGATCCTTGGGGGTGCCTGCTTCAAGGGGGACACTGTCAGACATTTCATTGTTCACTCTGACTTTAATTTCGCGATCATTTAAGAAAGAGGATAGTAATCTGAGCAGTTTCATGGGGAGTCTCATTTTTGATGATTTGTAGTGCATTCCATTGTGCCAAACAGAGTCAAATGCTTTTTCGACGTCTAACAGGACTGCCGCGCCTATTTGCTGATTGTTGATAGCGGTTTTCATTTGGGTGACTAGTCGGTAGACATGCTCGATGCCTTCTTTGCGGTTTCTATAGGCTCTTTGCCATTTATTGAAAAAATCGTTGTCTTCAAGGTGCCCCCTGAACCGATTGGTAAGGATTCGTTCGAATGTCTTACCAAAGCAGCTGAGGCTGATTGGGCGATAGCTGGCTGGGTCGGAGGGGTCCTTGTCAGGTTTTGGTATCATGACACCAATGGCTTTTTTCCAGCATTTGGGAAATTAGCCATGGATGAGGCATGCGTTGAACAGTTTGTTTAGTTTTTCGATTAGGGAATTTGGGCTTTGTTTAAGAATTTTGTAGAGCTCTCACTTCGTCTTCGCCGGGTGAGGACGAATTTTTGCATTTTTTAATGACGTTGATGATTTCGTCATTGGTGATGGGGGTGACGAGGTCATCGTCATCCCCGTCTTCTGGCTCGTTATCGAATTTGGGGTCACGGTAGATTGCAGGGTGTTCATTGGTGAAGTTGTCAATTGCGTTTATGGTGGCGTCATCATTGCCCGCGCCTTGATACGGGTGATGCGTTTTTCTTAGGAGGTCGGCAAAAGTGTCGGCCTTGTCTTTGTCGGTGCGCGTAAAGGAACCGTCTTCCCTTTTAAGAGGGTTGACAGCGGCTTTGTTTGCCGCCCTTCTTTTTTTTGCCCAGTTAGGATTTTGAATGAGTTATCCGGATTCACAAACAAAAATCTCGGATAGTAGAACATGGACATTAAAAGGATCGGATATGCCGAATGTTGATAGTACAGTACATCTCGGAATTACAAGAGCAACAACTTTAGCAGGAACAGCAAAACAGACAGTCGAGTGTAATATTAAGAAGGCCCGTAGAGCAAGTTACAGTCTGATGACGATAGGTCTGCATGGTATAAATGGACTGGATCCTCAGTCGTCGATACATCTATATAAAGTGTATATCTTGCCAGTGTTGCTATATGGCCTTGAGCTACTCTCTCTAGCTAAAAGAGAATTAAAAAAGATTGAAAATTTTCAGAAAAAATTTATTAAACAAATCCTATCTTTATCTTCGAATGTTGCTGATCCAGCTATATACATCCTAACAGGACTCTTACCGACACAAGCACAGATTGACATTAAATTGTTAACATTCTTCAATAGTATCTGCCTACAACCCGGAAATAGTATAGAGCGACAAATCGCAGAACGACAGATTGCAGTAAAAGATCTGAATAGTGCCAGTTGGTGTGAAAAAACTCTTGTACAAGTATGATTTACCATCCCCAACTAGTTTACTTCAAGAACCAAGGAATAAGAATCTATGGAAGAATATGGTGAAAGATGCAGTGTATGAGTATTGGTCTGATTCTATTATAACTGCTGCTAGTACATATAGCAGCTTATCTTACCTAAATTCAACAATATATCAACCTGGTATAATACATAGCATTTTGTATATAAAGGGTAATCCATCAAGATCAATGCCACAGTTAGCTACTCGACTTAAATTGCTAACTGATACATATATCCTGCAACTACATCGTAGCAGGTTCAACCCTCAACAAAAGGTCAGTACCTGTCAGCTGTGTAATGCCGAAGTAGAGAATCTAATACACTTTTTACTTAATTGTCCAATACTGATGTCAGTAAGACAACCCACTCTTACTGCAATTGCTGAACTGTGTAAGAAGAATTTTATACTTGATTTCAAGAACCTTCCTGGTGATGATAAACTGCAGATTCTTATGGACAATAGCTTTATTGAATGTGACATACTAACCCAGACAGCTTTAAATCACCTCATAAACAGTATGTGTTACAATCTCCATTGTGCCAGGTACAATCTACTGATTAAGTGCAATTCGACCTGAAAACATGGTTACTCACACAACTTTGTACAGATTTAGTATAATTTTAACGGTTTTTTATGATGGCGGGCATGTACAGACACTACAGTTCTGCTTTTAACAAGAGATCCATCTCAACATAAGTGATGTTGACGCTGAGAAGAGGAGTAAGTAAGTAAGTAATGAGTCCCAGAAGTTTTTAGCATCTTGGACCCCATTTAGATTGGCTGTTACCTTTTCCCAGTTGGCTTGTTTTTCAGCTTTGAGGGCTTCATTGACTTCGCCATGAAGGCGGTTATATGTTTTTTTTTGAGGTCAGCTTTCTTACCGGGGTCAGTTTCGGTTTTAAGAGCGCGAAGAGCTTTCCGTTTAGTTTTGATTAGTGACAGTGTGTCGCCCAAGATAGTATTTCTCTAGGAGGCGCACTTCTTCTTTTGGGCATATTTCGTTTAGGGTTGAGTTAATGATTTTCTCTATGCCCTCGCATTGGGTTTCGAGTTCCGCTGCGTTGGTTAGGGGGTTGTAAGGCAGTCTGTTTGTTGACTGACCTTTATCTAAAGTTCTTGTGACGTCGTCAATGAATTATATTAGCTGAGTCTCGCATGATAGTCGTTTTTTAAAGCCATGCTGTAGATGGTATAAGATGTTATTTTTATCAGCATGGCCCATGATGTGGCGGTCTCGTGTTTAATATATTTCGACTTTAGGAATAAAGGTAGGTACGCCGTATATATTATTCTTTAAAAAAATATTCTGGAAAAAAACTCCACAGAGGCCGAATGTTCCCGGAAAAAGACCTGGGGCCGAATGTTCCCGAGGGCGAAAAGACATGGGCCCAACACCGGGCATCAGTTTCTTTTTGGTCCGTTTTGTAACAAAGTTTAGTAATTATTAATTTTGAAACCATGTAATTTATTTTCAATTTCCGCCCGACTGGAACTGGCAAATTTATTGGATTATTCTAAAATAATCAGTATATTTTCTGTCTCAAAATGGTACATTTTATTTCATATGCCGTCTTTTGAATTACGGCGTCAATATAAATGAGCACGTTCATGTTGTGATCATTTTCAAAGACCCAGAGTGGCGTTTGCATTGATTTTGATTTCCAGAGACGTGTGTATCCAGGGAAGCCAAGTTTGCGCTTTGCTGATTACCACAAAATACCAGAGAGTATTCGCCAAAACCCGAAGTGTATCAGAATCGGGTCGTACTAAATACTGCGAGTCCCTAATAAGTCCCTAAGTCCACTCATGTACTGATTACAGCAAGTCCCTTTAAAACACATCATTTATCATGTAAAGCACTTACAAAATTTAAGGGCCTATACTATAGGACTTCCAGGAACCAGTGCCAGTGGCGCCTACAATCGACTCTATGAGTTGATTACACATGTATTGCGTGTTCTATACATCCCAACCTTCATTTTGATGTACAGTCAACCAGGCAGTAACGCAGCAGGCAATGTTGAGCCTTAAAAAAATCGAAATTGAAGAGGATTTTAAACTAGAATTTTATTCCGGTTTTGTGAAGTAATTTGTTGCCTGTCGTCTTTGAAAGTTTCGCGAGTTTGTTGTTGTTTTTTGTTGATGAAAGTGATTTTTTTTAAAATGACTGAATGTGCGCCGGAAGAAAATTTCGACATGTGAAACCGCAAAAAAAAGTTTGCATCTCAATTACGGGAAGAGAAATATAAAGAGTGTGAATGTAGTTATTATTATTTGAACAGGTTTGTCGACGCTTCAAATTCACGATAAAATAATTGGGATAAATATCTGGCATCATGATATATTTATTCTGTTTCAACAGCGAGTCGAGTTGTCAATAACGGGTCACTGTCAGACATGCGCATTAAAACCCATTGAAACACTGCTCCAGTTGAACTATTTTTAGAAAATTAACGCTAAACTACTGCATTTGATCCACTTCGTTTTTACTTCTTTCCACTGTAAAAGTTGTGAAAAAGTGTGGTGAAATTAATTCAGAGAAGGCAAAAAAGACTTTTTGTGTCCATTATAGAGATGGGCGGTTTTCAAATTTACCTTTCGGTTTTCGGTTTCGGTTTTTTATGTAAAAAAAACCTTGGTTCGGTTCGGTTTTCTTTCCAAACCATGGAATAAGCAATCTCTCATTTGCAGAATGACTCCGAAGAGTGTAAATTCAAATTGTTCATTTCCCCAAGCTATCCCAGAGTGCCCGGGTCCCCCAATAATTCATCCTCTGAGTATCACCTAATGTTTCATGTTCAGCCATGGGGTTCTAATTCAGATTCTGGCTCACAGTCACAGCCTCACAAGTTCAACTTTACAGAGGATGAATAGCCTCGTGTGAAGGGGTAACATCACAAATTCACCCCATGTGTGACCCTATTGAATATTATTTCCATCTCTCTACCATCTCTGGACATTGATATAAACTTGTGTAGACATAACTGAAATATGGGTGTGATCAGACTTTATTAACTAAAAACTTCAAAAGTAGAACATAAAAATAAAGTTTAGAACATAAAATGATCAAATCACAGCTTGGCAAGTTGGCAACCTGGGTTCATTGTTATATGTTATGCAATCTGCATAAAAGAGAATTGATCTACTTTCGTCAATTTGATTTGGTATAAATTTTACTTGCTCCCGGGGAACCGTTTTCAGTCTGAACCCCAAACAGACCATTGATTACTATCTGGAACAAGGCTAATGAGAGATGAAGAAAGTTCAGTTCACATCTGAAAAAAATGGTGCATCCTCAAATGTGTTCTGTTTTGTAAGGGGAAAGGATTTTATTCAGAATATAAGTTTTCAGGGTTTACCGCGAAATGATGTTTATTTTGTTGAGAGAATGAGTTATATATTCAATGTTGGTTTGCTTTATTACAGTAAAGAACCCCGACGATCATTAGATTTGAGTGTGTTTTCTTTCAGCAGGAAGAAAAATTAGAAATACATCAATATCTCTCCTGTTAAAAGAGTAGTCTCCCTTACGCAAGTCTGTTCAAATCTGAGAGTTCTGAAGCTTTTCACATGCCATGAACATCGTGAATGCTGTGTCATGCAATCAGGCGTGTAGCCGGGAATTCATTCAATTCATACTTCATAGTCATGAGGTGGGTGGGCACCGGGCAATACCCATGGGTGGGAATGGGGAATACACAGCACACTCACTCGATTTGTCAGTTCGCTGATTTCACAGCATTAACCCTTTACCCAACGTAACGGCCAAAACCGGCCAGTGCTATTCTCAAAAATCGCCAATTAATTTTCACTATTTTTTTCATTTTTTGTCTCAAAAACATAGGTTATGACCCCTCGTTGGAATGAGCTCGTTGAGCTCGTTCCAGTGAGGGTCGTAACCTATGTTTTTGAGACAAAAAATGAAAAAAATTAGTTATTCAAGAATTATTTTTGCAAGTGTTGTCTGCTTTTCATGTTAGGTAAAGGGTTAAACCCCTCGCACCTGCGGACCCAACCTGCTTAAATGCCTATGGCCTGTCCCGCCCCCCCCCCCCCCGCACACACACACACACACATACAGTCACACACACCATACACTCGATTTTGCGTTTCACTTTCACCGTGTTTGATTTGATTCAAGTTGATTTGATTTTGATCACTGATCAGATTGATCTTCGACTACGGCGTAAATTAAAATAACACAATTTGGCAAATGGCTTCATGAGTCTGAGTCACAGTGCTGGCATGGTGGCACCATCTTGTCGCCTGAGTGCTATAATGTCATATGTCCCACAGGAGGACATACGACATTGTCGCACTCACGCGACGATAAGTCAATCTCACTGTTCACTCCGACCCATGGGATGGGTATGACATCACACTCGAATCAGTCGAGCGACTCAGCGGAAAAGTAATTTGTTTGAACCTTCAGCTCCCACGGTGTCGACGTTGAGAGTTGGAAAATTTTTCTTTAAAAATTATGGGAACAAAATTTGGCCTCAAGCCTAGTCAAGCCATACAGCGGAGTGGAGTATAGTATAGTGTATACTGTATACTTCATTTCAGGTTGGTGACATCTAATGATATTCCGTACTCACTGTCAGTGAACGTTTTGCAGAAGCTTTTGCATCCATGACTTTCTTCAAGTCAGCATATTCATTTTTGTGTTTGCATTCAATGTGTTGTTTTAAGTTACTCGTGTTTCCATATTCAGCTTTTATCGTCTTCGAGCAGAGTTTGCAGGTGGCATATTTACTTTTGCAATCCTGCCGTTCAAAGTATCGCCATATAGGACTTTTGTCGTCCTTTTCAATATTTTTGGATTGATCGCCGGAGAGCATACCGAGTGTGTTGTCAGCCATGACTGAGAGTTACAGGAAAATATACGGAAACCGAAAGTACGTTTTTTTTTACCTGCACGGTTTCGGTTTCGTTTTTTTTTCAACAACCAAAACTGAGTAAAATTTTCGGTTAACCGCCCATCTCTAGTGTCCAATAAATACTTATAAAGTGGGAAAATAGATCGCCATTTGGTGCCAAAGAGGGTGATTCTTTATAGACACAAGCGACCCGTTACTGACCAAATTGCGACAGGCAAACGATCTAATTTTATAAAATAAACAGAAGCTTTATCTGAAGATTTCCGCTGCAATAATGAGTGCCAGATACCTGTCTGTCAATAACAAAAAACAAACTTTGGATAACTTATTTATTTGAGAGAAATAAACGAAAATATGAAAGGTGACCCGTTATACCCTGACTGACTGTACATTTTGTGTATATTTAATTTGAATTGAAGGAATATCAGAGGTGAGAATTTTCAAAATAAACAAAATTTCATTACTTATATAGGCCCTTAACCTCCGACATGAATTTGCAAAGGACTGTCAAATTTGTTTTATATTGGCAATTTTGTTGCTTAAAATTATTTATTACATTATTGACTGAAATTGTAAATTTCAAAGCATGCTTCTCAATGATGATTTTCGTAAATTATTTTGTATATTCAATTCACAAAACACGAAATTAAAGCAAGCTTGCTATTCGGTGTTTGGGTTTGTTTGACCCATTACGACTTGTGTCGACTAGTTTTGCTTAAAATATTTATTTATTTATTTATTTCTCTACACTTTTAGCAGCCAGGTGCAGGCCTCGAAATAACAAGATATTGATAAACCTTCCAGCAGGTTGCCTCCTTTGACAATGGTTAACCTGTTGATCGGTTACCTAGATTTTTTTCATAAACCTATTGGTTAACCATTGCATTAAAAGCATTAATACTGACAAAGCTTGGGACATACCCAACTACAGTTCCTCCCAATTAGTTTGGCGTTCAGACACAAGGGACCCAAGGCAGGTGAAGTACAAAGCAGGTACATACACATGCCGCCCCCCCCCCCCCCCCCCCCCCACATACACATGCACATTCACGTATGCATGCATTAACATTTTTTGTTCTTTGCTTTATATGATTTTTAAGTCTAATAAAAATTAAAGAATTTCAATTGTTCATTTTGCTGTGTGGCTTATTTCAGAAACCCAAACACTCGAACTGGGAGTGGGAATTGGGCAATTGTGTGGGGATGGGGTCAAATACCGTCGATGGACGTCTGTATTATGAATATATTGAACTTTAGGGCATGGGAGTTGCATTAGCAGTCTCTGATTAACATTGGAAAAGAAATAATTGTAAATCGTATCTACCTTTCCCTACATTTCAGAATCCGGAGAATGTAATCCAAAGCACCAAACTAAAACTTGATTTGTGCCGCAATGTTCGAAATCATTTGGAAACACCCATGTTCACAACCATGCTGGCTGTTTATTCAAATGGAATGAGCACGCAAATAAGAAGTCAGCATTGGTGAATAAAAGACGTTTGCATAATGTGTTCAAAACTTTTTATCATGGATTGGTAGGGTAAAAAGGGGCGGAATGCAAATAATTAACAACAGCTCATTTGATTTTCAATATGTCTTCTTTTTATTGTATCGAAGACTTATTTTCAGCTTCGCGCAATGCAAGAGTTAATATTACCTCATGTGCGGTAAATGTATTAACAAAGCAGTTAGCTCCCATTAGCTGTAACAGACAATCGTCTTTCTCAGAATCGAAACAAATAAATGATTTCGAGAGCTAGAGGGTGCCACGAGTTGGTACTGCAGATCTTCAGTACCGCTAATATTATAGATTTATACCCCCACAAGTACAGTAATGATTGAAACATGCTGTATGAAAACCATGAGCATTTTGTTCTCGTTTTGTTCACTGCAGTGCTTCTTTTAAATCAGTGGGAGGAAACACGTTGAAAACTTTTCTCATCCAGTAACAACTAACTTCGTCGGCCATCGGCGCGATTTTTGGTTAACCGATTGAGCGTTCGCCTGAAAACAAATCTGCGTAACCAATAGGCAAATGGTACGAACGTTTGCCTCTTATTTCGAGGCCAGCAGGTGGATGAAAGCCAGAACAGAACTTAAGCACTAGCTTGTTTTGAACAGATAAAATATTAGAGTGCTCAAGTCGGCAGACCTTCTTTAAACATAATAAAATAAACAAACAAACAAACAAAAATGAAATAAAATAAAAATGAAACAAGTAAGTATCAAAAAACAATTTTCAGAGAGCACTTCAAAAGCATCTCTTAAAAGTTGTACCTTTATTTTACATACTCGACTCGGAGATCATCGGAACTGCAGTTCAAAACAACAAAAGATTGTCAAGCATTTACTGCTTTTAAATTTGAAAAAAACAAACAAATAAAAACAAAAATAAATAGTCAACATGCAGTTCTATGATAAAGTCTCTAATTTTTTATGCTATTAGCGGTGTGTTTTGAGGGACTTGCTGTATTTTGTATCCGAGGAGACTTTGGGACTTAAGGACTTATTAGGGACTTGCGGTATTTAGTACAACCATCAGAATCTCACCGTATCGCCAGAAGAAGTAAAATATTCTGACATTTTAACGATGAAGTATTTTAAAGGTGCAATATAAGTGATGGGGAAATTTAGCTGGAAAATAGGTGGTAAGAGGTCGATCCGGCCCCAAAGACGATCCGTCCCCAGACGGTCCAGCCTCAGCCGTTTCTACACCCAAGACGATCCGTCCCCACTTGATCCGTCCCAAGACGATCCGGCCCCATGTACAATATAATTAGTTGTGCCATGTATTGCTTTGTGAGGGTTTAAAAAAAATAAAAGAAACAGTATTCCGAGATGAACTTGATTCAATTTTTTTTTTTTTTTTTAATTTTTTTAGGGATTAACGGCACATTAACAGCCAGGGTCATATCATGTCGGTGACAGTTTTATGGGTGGAGGAAGCCGGAGTACCTGGAGAGAACCACCGAGCAATGATGAGCAGCTGTCAGCTCTCCAACATCGTAACTCAGAATTCTGCACCGTGGCACAGGCACGGCTAGATTGGTTGAAGACATGCGCACCATCGACGTGCAGTACACCTTAGTACAGAGCGTCATCGTGCCCCCATGTAGGCAATCGGGGTAAAGTGCCTTGCCCAAGGACACAACGTGGGAGTGCGAATCACTCGCTGAAATGGTCACCCATCCAACTACTAAATGCGCTTGACGTTTCTTAACTTCGGTGATCTGACAAGAACCGGTTAACGCGACACCACCGCACCCCCAACTTTTAAAAAAACAAACAACTTTATTTAATAAAAAACATAACACAAATAAATGGAGAGAATACAAACAAACATTACACCACAACAAGCATCAGCAAATTTTATTTAAGCACTAATGGATGAACTTTATTTAACCGTTGACCTAATTAACTTTATTTAATAAAAAAACTTTATTTAATAAAAAACATAACACAAATAAATGGAGAGAATACAAATGAACATTACATCATAACAAGCATCAGCGAATTCTATTTAACCCTTTACCCAACGAATCGCCCGCATCTGCCTGCGTAATATGCAAATTCAGCAGTTGAAAAAATATTAATTTTAAAAAAATTTCAACAAAACCATATCATGTGACCCCTCGTTGGAACGAGCTCGTCGAGCTCGTTCCAACGAGGGCTCACATGATATGGTTTTGTTGAAATTTTTTGAAAAATTTTAAAAAATTATATTTAAAATAATAAATTTTGATATCGTTTGCGTTAAGCACTAATGGATGAAATTTATTTAACCATTGATTTGCCTCTCCTACATCAACATCATGAAAAATAACAGATGTCCTACTAGGCACATCAGGAAACAAGTGTTGATATTTGAAAATTAAATCAACTAAATCTTTTCTTTGGTCAGGCAGCAAATAATCTATTTTATTTTGTAGATCTCTCAGAACATCTGAGTTCTGTAACTTCAGAGGTACATTTTCGCCATCTTCATGAATATCTTCCACAGGAATTTCCTCCTCATCCATGTGGGTGACAGTTGAGATTAGCAGAGAGCTTGGTTCTCTCTCATATGTTTTTAACATATATGGCACAGCTGAGTATTTTTGAGTCTATCAGGAGTCTCAACAACATAATCAGTATCACTGATCTTGTGCTTAACAATATAAGGGCCTGAATATCTTGCTTGTAAAGCATTGCCCTTTAAAGAGAATAATACTAGCACCTTGTCTCCAGGTTTAAAGGTGCGAAATTTCGCCTTTTTATCATACCAGGTCTTCGTATGACTCTGGGCTTTCTGTAAATGTTTATTTGCCATTTCTCTGGCCTGGTGCAATTTTTCCTTAAAAGTGGACATATTGTCCAGAAGAGAAATTTCAGGTGGCTCTTCTTCGAGCCATTTCTCCTTCAAAGCAGTGAGTGGACCCCTCACTGAGTGTCCAAAACACTAATTCAAAAGGGCTGAACCCCAGAGATTCCTGTACAGTCTCACGGACTGCAAATAAGAGGAGATGTACTCCTTCATCCCAATCCTTCTCATTATCCTCCCCATAGACCTTTATCATGGTCTTCAGTGTTTGATGGAAGCGTTCAAGAGCACCTTGACTTTCGGGATGGTAGGCACTTGATGTGTACTGCTTAATTTTGAGCTCATACATCGCCTGCTGAAAAATGTTTGACATAAAATTTGAGCCTTGGTCCGATTGCACTGACCTGGGTAGACCGAAAGTCCTGAAAAATTTTATCAAGGCCTTAACTATAGTCTTAGTTTTAATATTTCTTAGAGGAATAGCCTCAGGAAATCGTGTAGAAGCACACATGATGGTAAGAAGATATTCATTTCCAGATCTTGTTCTAGGCAATGGGACAACACAATCAATAATAATTCTACTAAATGGCTCCTCAAAAGCAGGGATTGGTTGAAGGGGAGCAGGAGGAATCTTCTGGTTGGGTGTTCCTACAATTTGACAGGTGTGGCAGGTTTTACAAAATTCGACAACATCCTGTCAAAGCTTGGGCCAGTAAAAACACTGTTGAATACAAGAGTAGGTTTTCCAAACTCCCAAATGTCCAGCCATTGGATTTTCATGAGTCAGACTTATTATTTCATTCTGGTATTTAGTGGGGACAACTATTTGATAAATAACCTCCCAATCACTATTGGAGGGTACTTTGGTGGTCGCCATTTTCTCATGAGTACATCAGATTTTTTTAAATAACAGACAGGGGAGTTTTGGGCCACAGCTTGGCAAGGTCAGGATCACTTTCCTGTTCCTGAATTAAAGAAGTCCGGGAAATGACATTCAAGGAGGTCCCCCTATCACTCTCAGGTGTAGTGGCCTCTTTACAATTTCTGGAGGAGTCATCACACTGACTCAAAAATGTCTGACACAGATCAGTGTCTTCAGAATCCGTAATTCTGTGACTGTTCTTATCCTCAGCTTTGCTGTTTAAATCAACACAATTGAGTTTGTTATCAACCTCAGCTTTCTTTACCACGGACCGAGTCACAGCACATGCTGGAAAGGCAAAAGGAAAACATTCCTTCAAATTTATAATAGTTTCATCTGTGCTCGGCTTATCCACCACTTGAGGTTCTACAGTGACTTTGTCACCAGCCAAGTCATTTCTCAATAATAAAGAAATACCTTTTACAGGTAGGATATATCTGATTCCTACTGTCACAGCCCCATTTACTAAACTACTTCTTAAATTTATTTTATGAAGTGGGACATTTAAAGAGTTTGCCTCAATACCGGATATTAGAACTTGTGCCCCTGTGGCACTTTCTTCAGAAAATGGCAAAATGCCTTCTAACATTAAAGACTGAGAAGCCCCTGTGTCTCTCAGTATTTTTATTGGTAGGGAACAGTGCTTATCCCCCTCAAGGGAAACAAAGCCTTCAGAAATGAATGGCTTATAATTTTCTAAAGCATCTTATTACATAATTTTCAGGGCATGGAGCACATGCTAGTGCATTCTGTGAAGTAGAGGACTCATTTTTCCTTTTTAACAGCCAGCAATCAGATAATAAATGCCCTGGTTTCTTACAGTAATTACAGGTGTTAGTTGAACTGTTGGGTCATAATGGTGTAGGGCTGGCATTAGGTGACTTTTTCTCATTAGGCTTCCGATTAAATTTAGGTGGTGAAAAGTTTGGAGGATTGGAATGGTGACTTTTATCTGAAGTTGGTCTAGGTTCACTTTGGAAAGAATTCTTGTGAAGCCAAAAATTTGTAGAGTTATGACACATTTTATGAGTTAAGGCGTAGTCATCTGCTAGTACTGCTGCTCTGTTTAAAGTGTCAACTTTTTGTTCATCCAGGTGGGCCTTTATATCTGAATGGATCTTTCCTTTAAACTCTTCTATCAGCATCATTTCTTTTAATTTTATAAAATCTTTCCCTATTTCTTTTGAATGGCACCACCTGTCAGATAAATTTTGCTTATCTCTGGCAAATTCCACATGAGTTTGATTTTCGATTTTGTAATAATTTCTGAATTTCTGCCTGTAGGCCTCTGGAACAATTTCGTATACCTTAAGTATAGCCTCTTTAACAGTGTCATAATTATTACTTTGCTCAGAAGATAGAGCGGAATAGATTTCTTGGGCCTTCCCTTTCAAAACACTTTGCAATAGCAAAGTCCAGACATCCCTTGGCCATTCTAAACTTGTTGCCACTTTTTCAAAATGTGAAAAATATTTATCAACTTCTTTTTCTTGAAAGGGGTAGACACGCCTAACATGTTTAGTTGCATCAAATCTACTCAGGGAAATTACATTTGAGCCTTGGCGCTGGGATTCTAATTCTTTTATTTTTGTTTCCTTTTGGGCCTGAATTTCTAATTCTTTTAAGTGCATTTCTTTTTGAGCTTCTATTTCCCTTAATTTTAATTCCCTATCCTCTTTTAGAGCCTGAATTTGTTCCCTTTCTTTTTGAGCTTCTAATTCTTTTTCTTTTTGTCAAGCTTCTAATTCTTTTAATTTAATTTCATTTTCTCTTTCTTCTTTTTCTTTTTGGCCCTGAATTTCAATTTCCCTCATTTTTTGTTACATTTCTAACTTTTTTAATTCCAATTCTAACTTTTTGAGTTCAAGGGCATCAGTAGGTTGAGGTTCAGAGGGGGGAGTTTCAGACTGAGGCAAAAGGCCTTCCTCCATATAATGATTAACAATGAGCTGTTTAAGTTTATGCTTGTTCAGATCAGGGGTGGCAGGTATTTTTAGATAATGACGAAGTTGGAATAAATCCTCCTTCTTAAGAGATTCTAAAAGGGCCAAACTAGGAGAGCTTTCAAATTCAGATATAAATTCTGTCACAATAAACACCATGATGAAAAGGTTTGCTGGTTCTCAGATTATATATGGTAAATAATAATACTGAAATTTTCTAAGAAAATTTAAATGTTTTGAATGTGAGCTAAAATAATAATTGCAATATGCAAATAAAGCTTTCTCGTTATCTAATATTCAATCTCGGCAACGAGCCCCCAATTTCTGTTACGGTGTGGAAATATTATTGATATTGGTGACAGAAAGAAATCTGAGAGTCATCAACAATAACTATGAATTTAATTATTCTGAAATTTAATTAAAAAAATTAATAAAAAAAAAAATGATACAAAGATCTTTTACACTAATTGGTTTACAGAAAATAAAAACAGTGGTACCTATCAATTATCGAATTAGTCCAAAATACAGTTTGACAGAATCCAGTAAACCAGTGGTGAAGAATCTTGTGAAGAGTTACCAGCTGGTAGTATTAAATCCAAGAATGTCTCTTCAGAAACAGTATCCCGTAGATTTGTAATAAAATTTTTACTTAGAAATTCCAGCAATCTCCAATAAAATATAATAAAATGCTCTGCAAAATTCAGATGGAGTAAAAATCCAAGAAGTATTGGCACCACAGGTAATTTCCAAATAATCCAGTAGAATCCTGGCTTTTCACAAAATAATATTCTGTTTCACAAAAAGTATAAATTCTCTTTTCCAAGACGGAACAAATTCTCTTCAAAATTCTCCTTTTTGGAATCAATCTTCCAAATTCACAAAGAAGCACTGCTTCTATAAAAAATACACTGTTCTGAAACAATAATAATCTCCAATGGAAACAACTGAAGTGAGTCTTTCTGAAATGGCTTTCTAAAAATGAGTTTTTGAATTCTGTTTACAAACCTTTATACAGCAACCAGATAGAATGTCCTAGAATAATCTCCAATGTTATATCCGTTTCCAGGTGATTCTATCACAATCCAAGTAAATAAGGTCCTTGACCTACTTAAACAATCAACAGTTATATGTACATTAGATCAGTGTAACAAAGATGTAAACAAGGTCACTCAGTACAAATGAGTCAGACCAGTCAGAAAAGGCAGAAAAATATCAAACTTAATATAATTATCCTCTAAGGATATATCAATCTCAATATAATATGGGGGCTATAGCACCTGGCAAGCGAGTCATTAAAATGAAAGGGTTATCAACGTACATATAACAGTCTCTTATCACCTAATTTACTGAGACAGTTATGTTTTCAACTGAAAAGCCGACTAGTCGATTTTGAATCGATTACTCCTGTCGACTAGTCGACTTTGAAAAATAGATAATCGTTTCAACACTAATCCTGATTTAGTTCAGTGAACTGAATGTAGCAGTAATTCAGCGATCTAAACATGGCAGCTATCCTACTACATTCACAGGTTTTGTTCATTCAATTTCTCAGCAACATGTCGTCTAAAACTTACAGGAACTTTGACCATGAAAATAATAAATATTTACTGATCGCATGCTCTCTTATGTACTGCCAATAAGGCAGTTACTTATTCACATTACGACAGCGTCTTTTAGACTGAATCAGATTTGTTTTTGTGTATCGTGAGATGAACAGTGTGACTGTTGTCTTTTATGTTCGCCATTACTGTTTACAGTTGGAATCATGATGAAAAAATGCATTGTAATGTGTAAAGGTAAATATTGGTATCATTCATATCCTCGCAAGAGTGTATCCGAAAAGCATCTGTGAAATTAATATATGTATGGTCAGAGGTCTCATTAAAAAACATGTTTGAAAACCTAAAAAAATCTAGCATCTTTACGAAGTTCAGTGTTGTTACTCTGTGTCGAACTCATGATATGTCATAAATTGATGCTGATTCAGGCTAACCTGAGGTGCACACATGTAAACAAATATATCTGCTTTAGATGATGGTCGGTAATAGAGACTTAAAATTGATATATAGTTCTTATTTTCTCTGCCAAATGTTCTAGTCATAAATCTATTGAAAATAGCTGATAATTTGAAGGATGGAATCTGAACGTAGTGGAATATCCTCTTCATTTAGATCACTGAACTAAACATAGCTGCTACCCCACTACATTCATTCCACTATTCAATTTCACAGCAATCATTACGCCCAAAACTGACAGGAACTTTCGTCATGAATGCCAATCAACAATGCCGCTTTCCTCGCAATAAAATGCTAATTTCTTATTTGAAGTGCTTCGTCTCTCAACTTCTCAACACTATTTTCTCACACAGAAATTCCAAAACATAGAAATGTTATAGTCTTGCGTTCGTCCGATTATCCAAAATATTCTGGGTACGAAATTTCAACAAGAGCATGTGGATTGAATGGATTTGGTTGTTTTATTCACTAATTTCTCTGAAAATATGTACATATTATTTCCATGGGGGTCTTTTCAGCATTTTGCAACAAATGTGTTATTTACCTTACCTATGTTACCTGGTGACAGCACCTGTTAAATATTATAAAGTAAACTGTTTGACAACTTGTTTTGAAAATACAGCTGTGTCAATTAGGGCTGCACGGTATTCAAATTCCAATACCGGTTTTGGTATTGAAGAAAGTACCATGATATACCGGTATATCATAGACAAGTTCAGAACCTGAACGAAGTTATCAGTACCTGTGACTGATAATCACTGAGACTGATGATTACATTCAGATTGTTGAACTCTTAAATACAGGGGCAAAATTGCGACCCAAATCCACGAATCGATACGTTTAAAGATTCACCCAAATCTCAAAGTACATGAATCTTAGTAGATTCACGTAAAAAATACAGTTTTTAGTCCCCTACGGGAACCGTAAGGGGACTATAGGATTGCACTCAGTCCGTCCATCTGTCTGTCTGTCTGTCTGTTTTTTATGTTACCACCTCTCCCTCCAACATGCTTTAAGCTACACCTTTCATATTTGGTACATATGGATAAATGGTTCTGAGGGGATGATGCACGCTCAAAATTTTTTTTAAAAAATCCAAGATGGCGGAATGGCGGCCATTTTTGTTGTGTTTTTAAGCTTTTTTTCTCTATTTTGATGTTACCACCCCTCCCACCAACATGGTTCAAGCTACACCTTTCATATTTGGTACATGGATAAATGGTTCTGAGGGGATGATGCACGCTCAAAATTTTTTTTTCAAAATCCAAGATGGCGGAATGGCGGCCATTTTTGTTGTGTTTTTAAAGCTTTTTTTCTCCATTTTGATGTTGCCACCCCTCCCACCAACATGGTTCAAGCTACACCTTTCATATTTGGTACATGGATAAATGGTTCTGAGGGGATGATGCACGTTCAATATTTTTTTTTCAAAATCCAAGATGGCGGAATGGCGGCCATTTTTGTTGTGTTTTTTAAGCTTTTTTTCTCTATTTTGATGTTACCACCCCTCCCACCAACATGGTTCAAGCTACACCTTTCATATTTGGTACATGGATAAATGGTTCTGAGGGGATGATGCACGCTCAAAATTTTTTGTTCAAAATCCAAGATGGCAGAATGGCGGCCATTTTTGTTGTGTTTTTTAAGCTTTTTTTTCTCTATTTTGATGTTACCACCCCTCCCACCAACATGGTTCAAGCTACACCTTTCATATTTGGTACATGGATAAAGGGGTTGTGAGGGGATGATGCACGCTCAATATTTTTTTTTCAAAATCTAACATCTGTCTGTCTGTCCGTCTGTCTGTCTGTCTGTCTGTCTGTCTGTCTGTCTGTCTGTCTGTCTGTCTGTCTGTCTGTCTGTCTGTCTGTCTGTCTGTCTGTTTTTACCACCTCTCCCTCTAATATGCTTCAAGCTACACCTTTCATATTTAGTACATGGATAAATGGTTCTGAGGGGATGATGCACGGTCAATATTTATTTTTAAAAATCCAAGATGGCAGAATGGCGGCCATTTTTGTTGTGTTTTTTAGCTCAACTTTGACGAAGTCAAATTTGAGCTATTGTCATGGCCCGTCGTCCATCTGTCCGTCTCTCCGTACGTCAGCAATTGGCTATGGCTCGGGCTAGAGGTCGTATTTATGAACCGATCTTTACGAAACTTATTGTGTACCTTTGTTATGACCCTGGGACGGGAACGAGTGTTTTTAGGTGTGGTCCGAAATTCAAGATGGCTGCCAGCGGCCATTTTGTACCGATGATGCAAAAATCAGTTTTTTGTACAGAACTTCTGTATGAAAGTTCTGATTTGAATAAAGTTTTGTATAAATGTTTAGTACCATGGGATACATCACATATAATACAGGTTTTTTTCTCGTGCGTAAATTATGCAAATTAGACTGACTTTGATTTATTTAGTGTTACTTTCAGAGCTGTAAGTGCCAAGCTGCTATGGCTCGGGCTAGAGGCCGTATTTATGAACCGATCTTTACGAAACTTCTTGGGTACCTTTGTTATGACTGTGGGACGAGAACGAGTGTTTTTGGGTGCGGTCCAAAATTCAAGATGGCTGCCAGCTGCCATTTTGTACCGACGATGCAGAAATCTGTATTTTTATACTGTACCAATGACCCAGACTTAGCTGGTGCTAACTCTAACAAAACCAGGGCCAAACACAAATTTTGCCCCCCAATCCCCCAAATTTGCATCCAAAACAAAAAGAAATCATGTCCTAAAGGACCTCCATACTACGCCTCTACTGCGCATGCGCAGTGACACAGACGTCCCGAAATTGGCGCCAATTATCATTCTCTGTTTGGCCCTTCATCAGTCAACATCTCACTGATCTTTGTGCTTGTAAATCTCAGTTTAAAGGATGCCAGACACGTAATTTTTGGAGAAAATGTGATTCTAAGGAGGATAGAAGGAGGAGAGGAAAAAGAAGTGACAAAAAATAATCAGGGCTGTACTTAAAATTTTTTGATGAAATTATGTTAAGTTGCCTATTTTCGAGGCATGGGCCTCTTGTTGTCATTCTTGCTAATTGTTGCTCTGCTTATTCAGTGTTTCCTCTCCCCTAGCCTTCTAAAGTCCCCCCTTGCAATTCTCCCATGCTTTTGGCATATTTTTGAGAAGTTTCATTTCTAAAATTTCCTGGGGGAGTTGCTTGGTTACAGAATGTTTTCTGTTATTTTCCCCATAGTTACGTTTTCACCCATGGGTGTATAACGTTTGTGTTCTGCATCTTCCATCTGATGTTCTGCAGATTCTCCCCTGGGAGTCTCTGTTTTGCATCAGATAGAGTGTAATTGATAACTGATTCCGGGCCAGTTTTTTCAGTGCCTGGAGTCATGTTTTCTGGTGTTTTTACACTGTTTGTTTTCATTGGCAACAGCCTTTTTTGAGGGGGGCTGTTTGCCTTTGGTGTAGTTTATCTCACTATAAGATACATTTATATTATCCGAAAGTGTCTCATTAATTATTTAATATAAATTTAAAATTTTTGACCACACTTTGCCATCGGATCCATCAGGGCTCAACGTTACTTTTCAGCAACTTGGGCTTCGCTGAAAAAATATTTTTTCAAAATTATTTTGTTTTGCAATTGTTTTTTCATTTATTAATGGATCATGTTATTATGTATCTTTGTGTCAGGGGTTTTTGCGAGTAACTAGGACTTATTGTTCTTTCACAATGAAGGGACGTTGTTCAAATTGTAATAGGAAGAAATCTTCCTCTGACTTTCATGATCATTGTATTAATTGTAGTCAGTGTTCTCGCATTAATCCCTGTCCTATATGTGAACATTGGGATGAGAAACATTGGAAACGTGTGTCACGATATGTTGTTTCTGGAGAAAGAGCTATGCCGGCTCTTTCTCCGCAAGGTCACTCTACTCTCTCAGTTTCTATTTCAGAGGAACCAGAACAGGGTGATGTTTCCATGTTATCTTCTTCAAGTGTGCGTCCGTCGTCACAAATGAATTCAGAGCTAGCCGCAAAAGTGCTCATGGAGATTAGACTAATGTCGTCCACTAGCTCGCCCGGTGTAGCGTCCATTCACCGAATGGTTCGGCAGCCGGGTTCGTCCGATGCGGTCCAAGAGGAAATTTTGGGTGATGCGAGCACTATAAACATAATAGATGCACACCCAGTGACGGCGGATAGTAAGCGAGAATGGAGGAAGCCTTTGAGTCCGGTTCCTAGCTCGTCCAGGTCCAGCCGGACCGCGAACGAGAGAGGCCCCTCTCTCGTACAACAACATCTGGGACCAGATGTCGTGGTACAAAATGTGTCTTTAGCGGAGCATACGTCCGTCGCTCGGGACGCTCCGTTGTATAAGCAGTCCGCAGAGACTGTTAAGGCTTCCTCTTCTCGTCAGCGCACACGACCGCACCTTGGCTGCGTGACCGCCGATATATTACCAGCTTCGCCGATCAAGGATTCTTCGGCGACCAGGTCACACCATCCGGCAGCCAGGGATTCGAGACCGATGGACTCCGGACGTTCGCATACGAAAAGTATGCGGGAGCCATCTGATGCGGAGCTGCCCTCGGCGAAGCAGCGAAAGACTGCGCCTCCGCAGATCTCGACGCCAGACATTCTTGTGCAGATAGCACAGCTTATCGCAGCATCCCAGCAGCCGACAGAAACGGTGTCGGATCGAGAATTATCCGACGGCGCTGGGTCGGTACGCTCCGCCGAAGCATCGGGGGCGGACGACCAGGAACATCATGAGGTCCGACCGGATGGTGAAAGGGATATGGATGACTTGGAGCTATCCCTTTCGGAACAACATAAAGCTGCCGTGGACTTCATCCGGCACTTTCTCCCTCAAGTTGTTCCGTCGGGCCAGACTGCTGTGCTTCCGGACAAGAGAATTATAGCGTCATTGGACTCTGAATTTTTTGAGCGGTTCAGGGACATCGCTCCCGAGTTTCCGTCGCAGTCCAATAATGTTGCAAGAACATTTGAATTATTGAACGACGCTATATTTAAACTTGCTTCCAGGACGGGGAAGGCAGGTTTCTTGTCCACTAATACTCTCAACCTGCCGTTCATTAATGCAAGGAATAAATTCGATACGGCAGGACAGGGTATACCGAGAGTTCCTCTGCGTATGGACGACGAGGCGGAAGACTTAGAGCTATCATTACCGTCGTCAGCTTCTATTCCAACCGCGGTGTTGGAAACAGCTATTGCGTCTAACAGAGCCAATTTAGATGCCTTATCTTACGCAGATCACCTTACTAAGGCGTTATCACTGCGCCTTCAGGGGAAAGAGTTTCAGGATATACAATCCTCTTTAAGACTTCTTTCAAGGGCAGTAGCTTATTCCACGTGTAACTCCGCCCTTTCAGTGGCAAATCTGGAGTTGGTTAGACGTGACGCAGCCCTAGCTACATCCACACTAGTGGATTCTAAGGTGAAGAACTCTCTTAGAGTCGCTTCGGTCTCAGGAGAACTTCTCTTTGACGGCAAGCTTTCCGCTATTTATGATAAAATTATAAAGAAAGCTAAGGATTCTCTGTTGTTCAAATCTGCTCCTAAGAAGTCGGATACAGCAGACACGAATAAGACAGGCACTTCTGGGTCTAATGCGCCCAAGAGAGGTTCCTATAGAGGTTCCGGTGCGTCCTCTTGGTCTTATTCGAGAGACCGTCAGGATAGCGACTCTCGTTCGGGACGTCCTTCAGGCCGGGACAATCGGTTGGACGCCCCGAGGTCGACGGGGCGAGGTGCGGGTCGTGGAAAACGTGGTTTCTCCTACCGCAGGCCTCGCAGGTCCAGGAGGTGATGGCTTAAACCTCTATCGCGTTCCGGTTGGTGGAAGGTTGTCGAGCTTTTCACAAGAATGGGCGTCGATTACAGACGACCCTTGGGTGAGAGGAGTGACTTCGGAAGGTCTAAAGATATCCTTCAAACGAAAGCCTCCATTAACTTGAAGTCCAAAGTGGACTCATCTTCCGTCAAATCCGCAGAAAAGAGACGCTCTGTTATCAGAGGTGCAGTCTCTTTTAATGAAGAACGCGGTAGAGGTCGTAGAAAACCAGGATTCTCTGGGATTCTACAGCCATCTGTTTCTGGTTCCGAAACCAGACGGCTCGTTCCGTCCAGTCATAGATTTGAGCTGGATAAACAAGCTGATCGTCGCTCCGAAGTTTTATATGGAGACGATTTGATCGGTCAGAGCGAGTATTCGGGTGAACGATTATGCAACGAGCATAGATCTCAAAGATGCGTACTTTCACGTCATGGTACATCCGACATTCTGAAAGTATCTACGCTTCGCAGTCCTAGGAGTGGTGTATCAATTCCGGGCGATGTGCTTCGGATTGAATCTAGCACCCTGGGCTTTCACTCGGGTAATGAACTCGGTAATGATCTACTTCCGAGCTCATTCGTCTGCGGTAACGTCGGCCTACCTGGACGACATTCTTCAGAGGTACGGCAACGAGTTAACGCTTCAGAACGATGTTCAGAATCTTCTTCTATTGCTCCGACGTCTCGGTTTTATAGTAAATGAGGAGAAGTCGGATCTGGTGCCGTCCAAGTCATTCACTCATCTGGGAATGAGCTTCGAGACAATCTCGTTCGTCTGCCGTTAACCAGAACGAAATTAGTCAGTTGTTACGCTCGCTATTGTCTGCACGCAGACAAAGTCACGGCGAGAGAATTTATGAGACTGATAGGCCTGTGCGGAGCCGCCGCGGATCTCATTCCGATGGGGCGGTTACGCACACGTCCTCTTCAAATTTTCCTGACTCAGAATTGGAGTGTGAAAATTCATTCGCTCGATGTAGACGTTCTCTTGTCAGATCAAGTGAAACAAGAGATTCAGACTCGGGCAAACATTCAGTGGTTAACTCAAGGAGTTCCGCTGCAGTTGCCGGATCCGAGTTTTACCGTTATGACGGATGCCAGTCAAACAGGTTGGGGTGCATCATTAATCCCAACGGATTCGAGATGCCAGGGTCTTTGGGATCCGCAATTCCTGTGCAAGCACATAAACATCAAGGAAATGATGTCAATTTGGCTTGCGTTACGTCACTGGATGGACATTATTCACGATGCTCATGTCCAAATCCTATCCGACAATACGACAGTAGTGGCGTATATACGGAATCAGGGAGGCACTCATTCAGTTCCGTTGTTCAATCTAACGGAAAGAATCCTTCTGTTTGCGTTAGAACATCACGTTCTTCTTTCGGTCCGTCACATACCGGGTCGTCTGAATGTGCTAGCAGGGTCGCTTGTTGCCGCGGAGTGGACTCTCAACAAACAAGTATTCAATCAGATTTGCTACCAATGGGAACGGCCAATGATAGACTTATTTGCGACACATCTCAACAATCAGTTGCAGACGTATGTGTCTCCGTGTCCAGATCCAAGAGCATTTGCAGTAGACGCTCTGTCGATCCCTTGGGACGGAATGATAGGATATGCGTATCCTCCAGCGCCGTTAATTCAACAAGTATTGCTAAAGATAAAACAATCTCAATGCAAGATTCTGTTGGTAGCATCTCTGTCGCCACAGAGACCGTGGATAAATATACTCAGGTGTCTGTCAGGTGTCTGTTGTGGGACCTACCGCGGAAGCTTCCTCCATGGGAGGATCTTCTTTCGCAGGGGAAATCGCGCCAACTCCATCACAACCCACAAGGTCTCAACCTTCACGTTTTTCCGTTGTGCGGTCCTTCTTGCATGGCAAGCACTTTACAGGACGAGCAGTGGACGCGATTTCTAACTGTAGGAGGACCTCCTCTTCGCTAAACTATGCGGCTAAGTGGAAGGTTTTTCGTCGTTGGTGTAGGGATCATTCTGTAGATATATTCGATCCCTCTATACCAGACATTGCAAACTTTCTAGTATACTTGTTTGACGAAATCAAACTGCAGCCTGTTACTATAAAGGGTTATAGATCTATGTTATCTGATACCTATGCACATCATGATAGTTTACAAATTGGATCTAATGTCTCTTTATCGAAGTTGGTTAGAAACTTTTCGATAAATAGACCCAGAACTCTTAGATTAATTCCTAAGTGGAATTTAGCTTGGGTTCTTCTTAAATTGAAGGAAAAGCCATTTGAACCTCTTGGGACAGTAGATTTCAAATTCTTATCTTATAAGACAGCTTTTCTCTTAGCTTTCTCTTCTGCTAGAAGAGTCAGTGAGCTTCATGCACTATCGGTGGATGATTCTCATTATCGTAGTGTTGGGAACACTATCACCTTCACTACTAATGTGGGTTTTTTAGCTAAGAATCAGGCTCCTAATAAATATCCGGAACCTATTGTTATTAAGGCTCTTCCGTCTTCAGACGGGCGTAGGCCTTTACTCTGTCCTGTTAGAGCATTACGTATCTATAAACAGAGATCTCAGTTTATCAGAAAGGGATGGAAATGTTTCTTTCTGTCTTTGATGCCTAATAGAAAGGACATTTCAGTCCATTCTATTGCTAGATGGATTCAGTTAACTATCCGTACTGCTTATGAAGATTTATCTTCTTCTCAGCAGTCTGTGCTTAAGATTTCTGCTCATGAAGTAAGAGCTCTTTCTACTTCCTGGGCTTATGCTAATAGTGTTGCTATTACAGATTTAATGAAGGCTGCTTATTGGTCTCAGCCATCCACGTTTACGAATTTTTATCTCAGAAATATTGAGTCCATTTCTGGAGACCTGCATTGTTTAGGTCCGTTATCTGTTGCTCAGAATGTCGTCCACTAAACAGTTGCAACTATAGTTATGCAGGCTTTCTGTTCCGGCAGTGACTCCGTCCGGCTGCCCTCTTCGTTCTGGGCTATTTGACCCAGGGCAAGGGGAAGGGGGGGGGGGGGGCGGGTGTTCCCTTAGGTCACCTGCTTTATAGTGAAAAGCAAGGGAATGCCTCCTCCAAGTCAGTATTTCTGAGTCGCTTCCGGGATGGTTTTAAAGTGTAATATTAATGTTTAAATTCATTCATGTCTTATTTTTAAAGTGTAGCTCGGTGTGAAGCATTTGTATATGTCAAGTGTCAAACGGGCTTTAATATACAATACTCGGACACTTTTAAATGACTATAAAGAGTCTCAATTCTCTGGACTACTTTATTTATTGGCTTGCTTTAAAAATAATTAGTATAAGGGTTATACTGGATATTAATAGAGAACATGAATGTTATTGTGCTCAATTATTAAGGGTAGTGTATCTTTCTAATTTAATATTAAATAAGAAAGATACATGTAAAGCCTAATACTCCTTTTCTCCTTAAGGGCTTACCTCTTTACTATATAGTTGAGCTTATTGGATTTTCCTCTGAGTCCTAGGCCCTCCAGCCTGTTTACTATTCAGCTAAGTCTGGGTCATTGGTACAGTATAAAAATGTTAAAAAATTTATAGTAATTTATATATTTTTTATACTTACCAATGACCCAGACGGGGATGGCCCTCCCTGGAGTTGGGAACTCTTGCCTCCCCGCTGAGTACATAGCGCTGACCAGGCACTGCCAGTAAGAATGATAATTGGCGCCAATTTCGGGACGTCTGCGTCACTGCGCATGCGCAGTAGAGGCGTAGTATGGAGGTCCTTTAGGACATGATTTCTTTTTGTTTTGGATGCAAATTTGGGGGATTGGGGGGCAAAATTTGTGTTTGGCCCTGGTTTTGTTGGAGTTAGCACCAGCTAAGTCTGGGTCATTGGTAAGTATAAAAAATATATAAATTACTATAAATTTTTTAACTTTTTGTACAGAACTTCCATATGAAAGCTCTGATTTGAATAATTTTTTGTATGAATGTTTAGTACCATGGGATACATCACATATAATACAGGTTTTTTTCTCGTGCGTAAATTATGCAAATTAGACTAACTTTGATGTTTTTTGGTGTTACTTTCAGCACTGTAAGTGCAAATGCCAATACGGCTCGGGCTAGAGGCCGTATTTATGAACCGATCTTTACGAAACTTCTTGGGTACCTTTGTTATCACCATGGGACGAGAACGAGTGTTTTGGGGTCCGGTCTGAAATTCAAGATGGCCGATGGCAGCCATTTTGTACGAAATTTGGTGCAATCAGATTTTTGCACAGAACTTCCTTATGAAAGTGCTGATTTGAATAATTTTTTGTGTGAATGTTTAGTACCATGGGATACATCACATATAATACAGGTTTTTTTCTCGTGCAGAAATTATGTAAATTAGATGAACTTTGATTTTTTCAGTGCTGCTTACACACAGTAAGTACACATGTCAATACGGCTCGGGCTAGAGTCTGTATTTATGAACCGATCTTCACGAAACGTCTTGGGTACCTTTGTTATCACCTTGGGATGAGAACGAGTGTTTCTGGGTGCGGTTCAAAATTCAAGATGGCTGCCAGTGGCCATTTTGTATCGAAATTAGGTCTAATCAGTTTTTTGTCACAACTTCTACACAGCTCATATTTGTGAACTGATCTTCACGAAACTTCTTGGGTACCTTTGTTTTCACCTTGGGACAGGAATGAGTGTGTTTTGGGGTGCCTTTGTTATCACTGTGCTATGAGAACAAATATTTTGGGGTTCAGTCAGACCCACTCTGGGACTCAAAGATTTTTTCTACTTTAGCATCTGACTGTCACCCACCTTTACAATACTTTACCTATGCATTTGTTACAGGCAACGCTCAGTATTTATGTACAGACCGTTACAATACTTTATATGTACCTTTGTTATCAGGTCATTACCTAGGTGTTTGTCATTGCTGTGTCACATACTATACATGTACATGTCTTTGTCTTGACAAGTTGAGCTACAGTGTCATTGACACTTTCATTTAAGCTTTTTTCTCTATTTTATGTTACCACCCCTCCCTCCAACATGGTTCAAGCTAAGCCTTTCATATATGGTACATGGATAAAGGGTTGTGAGGGGATTATGCACGCTCAATATTTTTTTTTCAAAATCCAAGATGCTTATATACTCTAGTGTCTTCTGTGACAAAAACACCTTATGTCACAAAAGCGCCGTAGGGGACTAATACCACCTCGGTGGTCAAACACTTGTTTATGTTACCACCTCGCCCTCCAACATGCTTCAAGCTACACCTTTCATATTTGGTACATGGATAAATGGTTCTGAGGGGATGATGCATGCTCAAAATTTTTTTTTCAAAATCCAAGATGGCGAAATGGCGGCCATTTTTGTTGTGTTTTTTAAGCTTTTTTTCTCTATTTTCATGTTAGCACCCCTCCCACCAACATGGTTCAAGCTACACCTTTCATATTTGGTACATGGATAAATGGTTCTGAGAGGATGATGCACGCTCAAAATTTTTTTTTCAAAATCCAAGATGGCGAAATGGCGGCCATGTTTCTTGTGTTTTTTAAGCTTTTTTTCTCTATTTTCATGTTACCACCCCTCCCACCAACATGGTTCAAGCTACACCTTTCATATTTGGTACATGGATAAATGGTTCTGAGGGGATGATGCACGCTCAAAATTTTTTTTTAAAAATCCAAGATGGCGGAATGGCGGCCATTTTTGTTGTGTTTTTTAAGCTTTTTTTCTCTATTTTGATGTTACCACCCCTCCCACCAACATGGTTCAAGCTACACTTTGCATATTTGGCACATGGATAGAGGGTTGGGAGGGGATGATGCACATTCAGTATTTTTTCTTCAAAATCCAAGATGGCGGCATGGTGGCCATTTTTGTTGTGTTTTTTAAGCTTTTTTCTTTATTTTATGTTATCACCCCTCACTCCAACATGGTTCAAGCTACACTTTTTATATCTGGCACATGGATAGAGGGTTGTAATGGGATGTTGCACGTTCAATATTTTTTTCTCCAAAATTCAAGATGGCGCCATGGCAACCATTTCTGTTGTGTTTTTTAAGCTTTTTTCTCTATTTTATGTTACCACTGCTCCCTCCAACATGGTTCAAGCTGCACTTTTCATATATGGTACATGGATAAAGGTGTTGTGAGGGGATTTTATGTTACCACCTCTCCCTCTAATATGCTCCAAGCTACACCTTTCATATTTGGTACATGGATAAATGGTTCTGAGGGGATGATGCACAGTCAATATTTATTTTTCAAAATCCAAGATGGCAGAATGGCGGCCATTTTTGTTGTGTTTTTTAAGCTTTTTTTCTCTATTTTATGTTGCCACCCCTCCCTCCATGGTTCAAGCTATGCCTTTCATATATGGTACATAGATAAAGGGTTGTGCCTTTCATATATGGTACATGGATAAAGGGTTGTGCCTTTCATATATGGTACATGGATAAAGGGTTGTGAGGGGATTATGCACGCTCAATATTTTTTTTTCAAACTCCAAGATGCTTATATACTCTAGTGTCTTCTGTGACAAAAACACCTTATGTCACAAAATCGCCGTAGGGGACTATTATCACCTCGGTGGTCAAACACTTGTTGATTGTGGAACACATGTTACTTTGTGTGTTGCGGCCATTTCGTGACCGCAATACATGTATAAAGTCAAGTTTATACAACTGTAGTGATGAACCGATTATCAAGACTTGTTATTAACCGATTACCGGTTATTTCTCTTCCGATTATGCCGATTCTGATGCCAACTTCGATGGTTGAAGTAGGACACTGGGAAAATCTGTTGGTGCCTGTTATACTACAGAATTTCATTGATAAATCATCAATTACGAAAGCTTAATACCACATAAGTTCTCAGAGTATCTGAGTATGCATATTTAGTGCTGGGCAATATTAGCCAAAATAATATTTGCATTTTGGTTGGGATGTGGGGAAAAGATCGTTGTTAACAATACAATCACATGATATTGTTCTCGTGAAGATTGTGTTTTATTACAGTAAATTGTGTTAATATGGTTTTGTGTAAGGATACACTACACTTGGCTGTATTAACCAGGAATATACTGAGCACACATACTTTGTGTCTCAAATGAATAATAATTTTGATGTTAATGTGTGTTGTGAAGTCGTATGACGCATGGTTTACACGTTTGTCAGAATGTATTATTCAGTGTTTTTTTTCAACTTGTTACCTCCCTTGATGTGTTTCTCTAATGTTTACATGAACTTGATAATCTTTGGGAAATGGTGGCTTTCTCATACCGATTGCATAATATGTATTTTATTAAAAGTTAATTATTGGTTAAATTTAAAGAAAAAAAATAAACAACAAAGATTAAGGACTGACCAACCAACGTCTTGTTTATTTTGCTGAGCTTGAATTTATGTCACTTTGTTTTGATATTGATTATAACTCAACCTTATGACCTCAATTCACTAGATGAAAACTTGCACCAGAGAATCAAAATGTAGTCAAGAAAAAGTTAGTTTAAATTAAAACAGAAGTGGGACACTTTGCAGCTGCTCATTTGCATTGTTCTGGCACCATGACGCTATGGCCAGCTGCTGATTGGTCATGATTCCTTTATAGACGTGGTCTATGCTCAATTCTTCAATCTTCAAAGATGACTGAAGACAGTGAAGTAACATGTGGTCTATCCATTGCACATGGGTAATGGGAATTTTCATTTGTTGACAATCGAAAATAGGTGATAAATGAATCGGGGCACCACAACGAACAATGATTTATTTGAATAAAATATCACTTACTATGTTGTAATTATATGGAGAATAGTATTTCAGAACTCAGAAGATCCCAACATTTATTGTTTTTTTTCTGGGAATATGACCATAAAACGATGATGACTGCAAAATTTTTACAGATTTTTTTATGCAAAATTGCTGAAAAATTATCAGCGATGATATAGACTTCTTTTGCCGATAACGATATGTTGCTGATAATTAACTTAGCGGCTGATACCTATAGCCGATACCAATTATCGGCTCACCTCTAGTTCCCATCACCTGATATTGAGGAGGGGAAAACAAAATCCCATCACAATATAAAACTAGAACAGTGTCATTTGTGTGAAAAGCACACTTAAGGTGTATCCCCTCATTTTCAGTACAGTAGAACCTGTCTTGAGAGACTGTTCTTTGGGCCACACAAAAGCAGGCTTGGCAATTTCAGGAGAGCGATTTTTTAGCTCTCCTTACTACCCTCCTGAAAGAATTAAGGAGAGCGAAAAATTGCCCTCCTAAATATTTTGGTCTGGGATGATTGAGATTACATGTATTATGCTCACATTAAATTTTTGTTGTAAAGCAAAAATGTAATTTAACTTCGAAGTCACATAACATCTCGTAAATTTCATTTTGAAAGTGGTTTAGTGGTAAAGGTAATGGCTGCAACTGTGTTTGGGTATGTACTTTGTACTTTTGAAGCAAAATGGGTCACAGCAATATTTTTTTTTTCTGTCGGTTTCCACAACTGACATCACAGTTTGAAGGGTAATTATTCAAGGAATATTGACACTATAATATACTACCATTACTACTGTCCTGTCACTTGAAGCACGTGCACCAGGATGTGACTGTAGATTCAAGCAGACCTGTTGTCCAAGAAAGTCATATGCCTACCACTACCATCTTCAACCCACCCACCCCCCCAATGTGGGCACACACACAGGTCTTGTCAAGTGTGTGTTCGGTTGTTGAGTGAGACATCTAGATGTCTAAGAGATTTTGTTTTACCTTAGTAACGTTAATAAAATCACTGATGTAATAGACTGTTGGTTTCAGTTTCAATAAGTTCGATCAACTGGATACTTAAAATGCTGTGTAAAGCTAATTGCTCTCCTAAGCTGATTGAGGAGAGCGATTTTTTGCCCTCCTGCATTTTTCAGAATGCCAGGCCTGCAAAAGTGGTCTCTCAAGACAGGTGGCCTCTCATAAATGGTTTCAGGTTTTCTCAAGTCAGTGAATAAAAAAAACACAAAATTCAGAAATGGATAAGAATGGATTTTTGTAACTACTTTGTAGTTGTTCTTTATAAAGTTTTTGTAACAAATTGAAGTGGACTGTTATAAAAATTATAAAAATAAATTAGTGTTGAAAATCTTTATTGAAGATTTTCAACACTAATTTATTTTTATAATCCTATCTGTTACATTTCAGGTATGTATGAAATTGTTTAATCAGCAATAATCCTAATCTTTTCACAGGGGTCTTATAAAAACATCTCAATCTTTAATGAGCTATGTAACTGAATAGCAATTGAAACCCAATTAAGAGCTTTTAATACTTTTAATTATTTTAGTATAACCACAATGGATTTTCCAATTCCAGAGCAGGTAAAAAGTTTTTGTCATGGTTTCAGTCTACAAAGGGGCAGTGTCTCAAGACAGGTCCATTTTGGCATAAAAATACAAGTTGGTACCAGGTCACAGTGGTCTCTCAAGACAGGTGGTCTCCCGTAGCAGGTCCATTGTAGAGTAAAACCAATTGGTGCCTGGCAGATGTACAGTCTCTCAAGACAGGTGGTCTCTCAAGACAGGTTTTACTGTATGCCATCACGATGATCAGTATTCACTCTGGCATGTGCCAAATGACATTTTTAGCTGCGACTAGCAGCTGTATAAGTGGCAATGTCAGTCTGTCTGTCAGTCTGTCTGTCGGTCTGTCTGTGACCAAAGAGTTTCAAAACTCCATAACTTTTGAAATACTTGATGGAATGACTTTATATTTGGCATGTAAGTGTATCTTATTGATGTCTAGCCACTGTTCAATTCATGTGTTGTTCCAAATATTTTTCTTGGAGTTATGGCCCTTGATGAACTTAGAAATTTGTGAGATTGCACCACCTGTCGCAGCTACGGCGTCGATGTCGTGATTTTAAAAAAAATATCTGGCTCATAAAAGTGAGCATTTGGCACATAAGTTCAAAATCACAAACCTGGTATATTCTTGATTTTCGTCCATCTAGCTGATAAGTCCTAACTCTGGGCATTTCTCCTTGTAAAGTGAACAATATGAATGCTCACATCATTAATTACAAAAAGGTAATCTGGTTGAAATGTGTGCACAATGACCAATCACACTCCAATTGTCCTTACCAGTGACCTCAGATTAAGAACTTGTGTATTGTGTAAACAACGCATGTTTTGTTTTGTTCACCAGTGAACAACAGAACAGATTATCAATTGTCTTTAATTGTTGGTGGTACTTTCCACATCAGGCATTCCGCCGGGCAGTTTTTCGGTCCGGTAAACGGACCCATTCCCCCAAAATCAAGCAGCAATTTTTCCCCCAGAAGTTGAGTTTTTTCCTCTATACGTTTTTCTTAAATGTATTCAATAAAGTTGAAATCGTATACAAAAGTCATTCTCTAGGCTAGTATCAGCTTTACTATTGAATCCTCAAAGAAGCAGAGGGATGTGTTTATTATTTGCCGGGATCGTAACTTCGACTACCGGTATTTATAGAACGCAAGATATTCCCAAAGGTCGGCAAAATCGTGGTGACCTCACGTCACCATAGACGAATATATCAGCCAATCGGTGCTCTTTTTATTTATATCTCCTGAAGACATTTCCTGCGGCGTGTGTGAATGTATTTTACTTTGGCAGATCAGTACGGTTGAAAATTCCAGTACCGATGGGGCGAATAGACTGTGGTGCCATACGACCTTGTTGCCAAACGACTTTTCCCCAACAAAGTAGGGTCGATTTAGAAAAAAAAATGCTCGTTTGACTAAACTTTTAAAACGAAAACAAATTTCGTTTCGTTCTGCATTTTCAATTATATACGTTGGAGCATATTGGGTTGCGTAAAAAAAGAAGTCAAGGTCGCAGTCGCTGTGGTGCCGTCACTGTCAGAATTCGTGGATTCGTGTTGTTTTGCGTTTGTATTTTTATGAAAAATTGGACCAAATGTCGTAGTATTGTATGTTCTGTAAAAATTTTGAGTATTGCAGAGGAAAAAAATACATGTTTTCATCTTCAATTATTCAGCATTTTTGCGAGAAAAATGCTCCCAGAGGCCACCAGAGAGCACCTAGAAATCAAAATTTTCTTGGGGGAGAACCCCCCCAAACCCCCCTATATTTGCACGTGCCTTCGGCACGTGCAACAGACGCCTTTGGCGTTTGTATTTTATTTTTTTTCCAATACCGGACCCAAAAATATTTTTATACTGTACCAATGACCCAGACATAGCTGGTGCTAACTCTTAAAATATAGGGCCAAACACAAATTTTGCCCCCCAATCCCCAAAATTTGCATCTAAAACTAAAGAAAACATGTCCTGAGAGGCCCTCCACACTTCGCCCCTACTGCGCATGCGCAGTGTCAAGGACGTTCCGAAATTGGCGCCATTTATCATTCTAAGTTTGGCCCTTCATCAGTTAACATCTGACTGATCTTTGTGCTTTTAAATCTCAGTTTAAATAATGCCAGACACATAAATATTAGTGAAATGGTGATTCTAAGGAGGATAGAAAAGGAGGAGAGGAAAAGAATGTGTGACAGAATATTATCAGGGCTGTAACTTAAAATTTTTTAATGAAATTATGTTAAGTTACCTATTTTCAAGGCAGCAGCCATTTTGTTGTCATTCTGATTATTTAGTTACACTGTTTTTTCAAGTGTTTTTCCTCTCTCCCTGTCCTTTAAGTTCCCCCTTGCTATTCTCCCATGCTTTTGGCATAATTTCTGTAATTATTATTACTAAAATTTCTTGGGAGTTTAGCTGAATAACAGAATGAATTCTGTTCTTTCCCCATGTTTACGTCTTCACCTACGGGTGGTTAGGCGTTGTGTTCTGCATCTACCATCTGATGTTTTGCAGTTTCTTCCCTGGAAGTCTCTGTTTTGCATCAGATGGTGTATTTTTGGTAACTGATTTCGGGCCTGGGTGCCTGGAGTCTTATTTTAGTGTTTTTACACTCATTGTTTACATTTACAACAGCCCTCTGTGTGAGGGGGGGATTTCTAAATAATAATATCTTTATGTTATTTCAATCATAACTAGATACATTATTATTGTTCGTAAGCGGAATGCCTGATGTGGAAAGTACCACCAACAATTAAAATTTTTGTCCACACTTAGGCTTGGGATCCATTGGGGCTCAACGTTACTTTTCAGAAACTTGGGCTGTTCTGAAAAAATATTTTTTCAAAATATTTTGATTTCAATTATTTTTTCTATATTAATGGATCATATTATTATTATGTATTTTGATTGCCAGGGGTTAGTGCGAGTACCAGGACTTGTTTTCTTTTCACATTGAAAGGATATTGATCAATTGTTTTAGGAGGAAGTCTTCCTCTGACCTTATTATCATTCTATATGTGGTCAGTGTACTCGCATTAACTCCGGTTCTGTATCGTATGATTTCGATGACAATATGGGAAGCGTATGTCACGGTATGTTGTTGGGGATTTGGACACTCCGGTCCTTTCCCCGCAGGGTCACTCTACTTTTTCAATTTCTATTTCAGACGATCAAGATTAGGGTGATGTATCTGTGATGTCTTCCAACAGTGTGCCTCCGTCGTCACAATTAATGAAGGGCTAGCGGAAAAGTGCTCATGAAATACGCCAATTGCCTAAGAGGACCCTAGTAGGTTCGACGGCCTTTGATGTCCGCTAGCTCGCCCGGTGTAGCGTCCATTCACCGAATGGTTCGGCAGCCGGGTTCGTCCGTTGCGGTCTAGAAGGAATTTTGGGGTGATGCGAGCACTATAAAATTAACTTAATGCACACCCAGTGACGGCGGATCGGAGGGAGAACGGAGGAAGCCTTTTAGTCCGGTTCATAGCTCGTTCCGGTCCATCCGGACGGCAAGCGAGAGAGGCCCCTCTCTCGTTCAACAACATCTGGCCCCAGATGTTGTGGTACAAATGTGTCGTTAGCGGAGCATACGTCCGTCGCTCGGGATGCTCCGTTGTATAGGCAGTCCGCTGAGACTGCTAAGGCTTCCTCTTCTCGTCAGCGCACACGACCGCTCCTTGGCTGCGTGACCGCCGATATATTACCAGCTTCGCCGATCAAGGATTCTTCGGCGACCAGGTCACACCATCCGGCAGCCAGGGATTCGAGACCGATGGACTCCGGACGTTCGCATAGGAAAAGTATGCGGGAGCCATCTGATGCGGAGCTGCCCTCGGCGAAGCAGCGATAGACTGCGCCTCCGCAGGTCTCGACGCCGGACATTCTTGTGCACATAGCACAGCTTATCGCAGCATCCCAGCAGCCGGCAGAAACGGTGTCGGATCGAGAATTATCCGACAGCGCTGGGTCGGTAGCCGGGGACTCGAGGCCTGCAGACTCCGGACGTTCGCATAGGAAGTATGCGGGAGTCAACGTACACGGAGCTTCCAGCGGCAATGCATCGTAAGTCCGCTACTGCACAGGCCTCGGGAACGGACGTGCTTTCCTTAATAGCACAGTTTATCGCAGCATCCCAGCATCAACTGAATCTGTCGCATATATTTTATCCGACGATGCTGGGTCGGGACGCTCCGCGGAAGCGGGTACGGACGTCCGAAAGTTTCATCCGGTCCGACGGGATACCGAAAGGGATTCGGTGGATTTCAAGCTTTCCCTTTCGGAACAACATATGCTGCGATGCCGGATAAGAAACTGATAGCGTCGGTGGACTTAGAAATTTTTGGTTCGGTTCAGGGACATCGTCCCTCAGTTCCGACATAGTCCAATAATGTCACACAAACTTTCGAATTATTGAACGACGCTATATATATTATTATTTTATGCTTGCTATCCAAGCATTTCTGGTTTCTTGTTCGAAGAGTTATGGAGATGTCTTCAAAAGTGTGCCTCTGTCGTCATAGTTAATGAAGAGTTAGCGGCAATAAGTGCTCATGGAATATGTCTATCGCTTACGGAGTGACATTCGCTAGCTCACCCGGTGTAGCGTACATTCATCGAATGGTTCGGCTGCCGGGTTCGTCCGTTGCGGTCTAGGTAGGAGATTTGGGTGATGCGAGCACTTTAATTACTTTAGTACTCACCCAGTGACGGCAGATTGAGGACAGATCGGAGGAAGCCAACAATATAGGGGACCACATGTTGTGGTTCAGATATTTTACATTCGGAGCATATGTCCGTTGCTCGGGACGCTCCGTTATATTGACAGTCCGAGAGACTGTCTTTAATGCTTCCTCATCCTCACAGCAGGGCACACGACCGCACATTGGCTACGTGACCTCGAGTATCCGATCAGTTTCGGCATTCAGTGATTCCACAGCGAATAGGTCGCGCCATCCGGTAGCCAAGGGACACGAGGCCTATTCACTCCGTTCGCTCGCATATTGGAAGTATGCACGGGGTAACGATCTCGGAGCTTCCTGCGGCAATGCATCGTAAGACCGCTGCTCCTCAGGCCTCAGTGACGGACGTGCTATCCGAGTTAGCACAGTTGTTTCGCAGCATCCCAGCAATTGACGGTTTCTCGGTCGAATCAGGAATTATCCGACGGCGCTGGGTCGGTGCGGTCCGCGGTTGCATCAAGCTACGGACGACCGAACGCTTTATAGGGTCCGACAGGATGGCGAAAGGGATTCGAAAGATTTCGAGTTTTCCCTTTAGTAGTATCGGAAGATGCCTTTCATATCTTCTGGCATTTCTTCCAGTGATTATTTTTCGGACTTCATTGCTGCGATCTTGGATAAGAGACTTATAGCGTCATTGGACTCGGATTTTTCGTTCGGTACAGGGACTTTGTCCCTGTCTTATCGACGCAGTCCAATATTGTCATTACAACATGTGTTTTATTTTTCGACGCTATATATATTTATATATATATACAAGCCTGCTACTAAGCATGATAGTTTAGTTTCTTGTCCGCGTGGCTCATTTCTGCCATTTTATCTTTTTTACATATAGTTTATTTTGGCAGAGCAGGGCATACCGAGAGTTCATATGCGTCTAGACGGTGTGATTAAAGACTGCATATATTCTTTTTCGCCGTTTATGTCTTTTCCAATTTCAATGTTGGGAACGACATTATGTATAGTAGACTTAACTTAGACGCTTTATTATACGTAATCCGCCTTACTGAGGCGTTATCATTACGTCTTCAAGAAAAGATTTACGGGATATTATTCTCAATGTAATTTCTTTTGAGGGCAGTAGTTTGTTCACGTATAACTCCGCCCTTCAGTGGCTGATTGGAGTTGGTTAGACGTGATGCAGTCCTAGCTACATCCACGCGTGGATAGTAGGTTAAGAACTCTCTCAGAGTCGCTTCGTTCTCGGAGGAGCTTCTCTTCGACGGCAACTTTCCGGCAATCCATGAATTGCTTGATTTATACATTCTCTTGTCTATCTAGTGTTACAAGAGATTCAGACTGGGGCAAACATTCGGTGGTTGACTCAGAGAGTGCCGCCGCAGTTGCCGGACCCGAGTGTGGCTGTTATGACGGTTGCCAGTCAAACAGATTGGGATATATACTGATCCCTACGGATTCGAAGTGCCAGGGTCTTTGGGTTCCGCAGTCTTTTAGCTATCAGTTTAACTTCCGCGGAATAGTGTTTTTTAGGCTTGCTTTATGTCATTGCATGAACATTATTCAGAAACGCATGCCCAAATTCCTGTCCTTTAATTCGACAGTAGTGGCGTATCTCCGGAACCAGGGAGGCACTCTTTCGTTTCCGTTATTCAATTTAATGGAAAGAATCCGTCTGTTGGTTATTGTACACCAAGTTCAGTTTTGGTCCGTCATATTCTGGGTCGTCTGATTGTTTTATCACACTCCCGTTCTCTTACGGGTCGCTTGTTGCTGTCAGAATGGACTCTCAACAAACAAGTATTCAATCAGATTTGCTATCTATGGGAGCGCCCAATGATGTTTTATTTATGACACAGCTTGCTAATCAATTGCAGACGTATGTGTTGGCTTGTCCAGATCTCTGAGCTAATACTGTTAACGCTCTATTGATCTATAGGACGGAATGATAGGATACGCGTATCCTCCGGCGCTGTTGTTTTAGCAGGTATTGCTAAGATAAACAACCACAATACATTTCTGTTGATAGCATCTCTATCTTCACAGAGATCATGAGTAATTTACTCTCTTGTCTACTGTGGATCTTAACGTGAAATCTTCCTCTATGTGAGGATCTTTTTTCACTGGGTAAATCGTGTCATCTTTATCACAACCAGCAAGGTCGCAACCTTCATGTATTCCGTTGTGTGGTCCGTATTGCATTGTAAGCACTGTACTGGACGAGCTTTGGACGCGATTTCTTACTATAGGAGATCCTCTTCTTCGCTATTCTATGCGACTAAAGTGGAGGCTCTTCCGTCGTGGTGTAGGGATCATTATGTTCATATGGTTGATCCCTCCATACTACTCATTGCTATTTTTTAGTATACTTGTTTTACAAGATCTACTGCAGCCTGTTGTTATTTAGGTTATAGGTTTATGTTACCTCATACCTATGCACTCTACGTTAATTTACAATTGAGTCTTTTGTCTCTTTATCTAAGTCAGTTAGTAACTTTTTGATAAATAGACTTAGAATCTTTAGATTAAATTCCTATACGGATTTTAACTTCAGGTTCTTATTTAGATAAGTAATCATTTGAGCCTCTGGAAACAGTAGTTTTCAAATTCTGACCTTTTAGACAGTAATTCTGTTGGTTTCTCTTTTACTGTAGAGTCAGTGAGTTTCATGCACTATCGATGGATGATTTTCACTTTCATAGTTTCGGAATCAATACTTCCGTTACTATTTAGGTTGGATTGTTGCATAAGAGTTAGGCTCCTATTATCCGGAACCTATTATTTTAAGGTCCTTCCGTCTTCGTATGGGCATAGGCCTTTACTCTTTCCGGGTACAGTTTATGTATTTATAAACAGATATCTGTTTATTACAAGGGCGTAAGCTTCTTCTGTCTTTGATGTCTAGTAGAAGGACGTTACGCTCCATTTTATTGTTAATGGATTCTATTAACTAGCGTACTGCTTATGGTATATCATTGGCTTAGCAGTTGTGCTTAAGATTTCGGCTCATGAAGTAAGAGTTCTTCTACTTCTTGGGCTTACATTAATAGTGTTGCTATTATAGATTTTTGAAGGCTGCTCATTGCGCTCAGCCATCCATTCATGAATTTTATCTCAGAAATATCGAGTCCATTTCTGGAGGCCTCTATTGTTAGGTCTATTATCTACTGCTCAGAATGTCATTCACTTAACAGTTGCTACTATAGCTAGGTAGGCTGTCTGTTTCGGCAGTGTCTCCGTTCGGCTGCCCTCTTCGCTCTGGGCTATTTGACCCAGGGCAAGAAAAAGGGGGGGGGGGGGGAGGGTGTTCCCTTGGGTCACCTGTTTTTACTATGAAAACAAGGGGATACCTCCTCCGGAGTTAGTAATTCTGAGCTGTTATTGGGATGGTTGTTTAGTGAGAAGTTTAAGTTTATAAAATTCATTCAAGTCTTAGTTTTTAAAGTATAGCTTTTGAATATTGCATATGTCAACGGACATGATTATGCAATTCTCACACACTTTTAGGAGTATAAGAGTCTCTATTCTCTAGACTTACTTTATTATTGGCTTACTTTAAAAATTATTAGTATAAGGATTATTGGATATTAATAGAGTACATGGATGTATGAAGCTCAATTTTTGGAAGGTGTTGTATCTTTCTAATTTATCATAAATAAGAAAGATACATGTAAGGCCTATTACTTCTTTTCCCTACAGGGGATGACTCTATTTTATTTTATTGAGCGTATTCCATTTTGCTCTATGTCCTTGGCCCTCCAGCCTTTTTACTATTCAGCTATGTCTGGGTCATTGGTACAGTATAAAAATGTTAAAAAATTTATAGTAATTTATATATTTTTTATACTTACCAATGACCCAGACGGGGATGGCCCTCCCAGGAGTTGGGAACTCTTGCCTCCCCGCTGAGTACATAGCGCTTACCAGGCACTGGTTATTAGAATGATAAATGGCGCCAATTTCGGAACGTCCTTGACACTGCGCATGCGCAGTAGGGGCGAAGTGTGGAGGGCCTCTCAGGACATGTTTTCTTTAGTTTTAGATGCAAATTTTGGGGATTGGGGGGCAAAATTTGTGTTTGGCCCTATATTTTAAGAGTTAGCACCAGCTATGTCTGGGTCATTGGTAAGTATAAAAAATATATAAATTACTATAAATTTTTTAACTTTCCTCTCGCGGAACCCCTGCACATAGACCAAAATCAAAGATTAACACAGTAATAAGATGACAATGATTTCAATCCACATGTCAATAAGTTACCGTATAGATCGTCAGGGTGCGAATTTCTATATAAAAATGTATGTTCTTATCAAAACCTTAGGTCATTGACCTGCTATATGTAGGACAAAATATGTTTCATGAAATTTTATTATTTTATGTTCCATTTTATGTTATATTTGATTTTATGTAATTTTATGCTTTTGATCTTTCTTGAATAAAATATGAAAAAAATGTTTTTATAGTTCTCCCACATAAAATACCCATGGCACAAAAAAATCTCACTTGGTACAAAAAATTGTCATTTGGCACAAAAAATATTCAGCTTTGGCACATTAAAATATTGAACCAGCATGAACACTGACAATGGTCACAAATCAGTTCACATTCTCTAATGACAAAAGTAGCACTACTGGCACCACATGGGCCGCATCAAAAATCCGAAACGTTTATGCACATACAGAGACCCTACCTGAACATATGAACACACTTTCAGCATTTTGAATTAAAACCCCCTAGGAGCCTTTCATCAGAAACCGATTCTCTAATGACAAAAGTGGCAATACGGGCACCACATGGGGGCCAAATTAAAATCGAAAATTTTATGCACATCGAGAGACCCTACTGGAACATATGAACACACCTTCAGCATTTCAAATTAAAACCCCTAGGAGCCTTTCGCCAGAAACTGATTCTCTAGTGACAGAAGTGGCGCTATGGGCACCACATGGGGACCAAAAACCTTTATGCACATTTAGACAACCTACCAGAACATATGAACACATTTCGAATTAAAACCCCTTGGAGCCTTTCATTGGAAACCGATTCTCTGACGACAAAAGTGGTGCTGCGGGTGCCACCTGGGGCTGAATCAAAAATCCAAAACCGTTATGCACATCTAGAGACCATACCGGAACATATGAATCACTCTCTGCATTTTGAATTGAAACCCCAAGAGCCTTTTGCCGGAAACCGATTCTCTAACAACAAAAGTGGTGCTACGACGCCACATGGGGCCAAATGAAAAATCTGAAATCTTAATGCACATCTTGAGACCTTACCAAAACATATGAACTTGAGACCTTACCAAAACATATGAACACTCTTTTAGCATTTCAAATTGAAAAAAAAAACCCTAGGAGCCTTTTGCCGGAAACTGATTCTCTAATGACAAAAATGGCGCTACGGGTGCCACATAGGGGTGAATCAAAAATCTGAAACCTTTACGCACAGCTAGAGACCCTACTGGAACGAACATATGAACACATTTTCAGCATTTCGAATTAAAACCCATCAGAGCCTTTCGCCGGAAACCGATTCTCTGACGACAAAAGTGGCACTGTGGTGCCACATTGGGCCGAATCAAAATTCTGAAACCTTCATGCACATCTGGACACCCTTCCGGGAAACATATAAACACTCTTCTAACTTTTTGTATTGAAACCCTGAGGAGTCTTTTGTCAGAAGCTGATTCTCTAATGACGAAAGTGGCGCTTTGGGCACCTGATGCCGAATCAAAAATCCGAATCCATCTTGCACATCTAGAGACCATACTGGAACATAGGAACACACTTTCTGCATTTTGATTTAAACCCCCAAGGAGCCTTTTGCCAGAAACTGATTCTCTAATGACAAAAGTTGCGCTACAGATACCACACAGGGCGGAATAAAAAATCCGAAACCTATATGTTCCTTCTAGAGACCCTACCGAAACATATGAATACCCTTTCAGCATTTCGATTTAAAACCTCTAGGAGCCTTTTGCCAGAAACGATTCTCCAATGATCAAAGTGGCGCTACAACATGGGGCTGAATAAAAAACTGAAATCTTGATGCACATCTAGAGACCCTACCAGAACATATGAACACACTTTCAGCGTTTCAAATTAAAACTCCTAAGAGCCTTTCGCTGGAAACCGATTCTGTAATGACAAAAGTGGCGCTACAGGCTCCACATGGGGGGGGGGGGGGGGGGGGGGTGGAGGGGAGGGGGCGAAAAATTTGAAACCTTCATGCACAACTAGAGACCCTAAAGGAACGTAGGAATGCACTTTCAGTACTTCAAAAATTAAAACCCATAGGAGCCTTTCGCTGGAAACTGATTCTCGAATGATAAAAGTGGTGCTATGGGTGCCACTTGGGGGTGAATCAAAAATCTTAAACCTTTAAGCACATCTAGACACCCTACATATGAACACACTTTCAGTGTTTCAAATTAAACCCCCTAGGACCCTTTCACTGGAAACCGATTCTCTAATGACAAAAGTGATGCTATGGGCTCCACATGGAGGGGGGGGGGGGGGGGCGAATAAAAAAGTTGAAACCTTCATGCACAACTAGAGACCCTAACGGAACATATGAATGCACTTTCAGTATTTCGAAAATTAAAACCCCTAGGAGCCTTTCTCCGGAAACTGATTCTCTAATGATAAAAGTGGCACTACGGTTGCCACATGAGGCCGAATCAAATATCTGAATCCTTTATACACATCTAGACACCCTACCGGAACATATAAACACACTTTTAACAACCAAAATGAAATATTCTAGGACCCTTTCTTCGGAAAGCAGTATTTTAACTCAGTCTTTAAGTGGCGCCACCTGATGACTAACATTCAAACTAAACCGATTTTTGTCATCTCTATACCATACTTAAGAAGTACAGTAAGTTTCAAAATTATAGCTCGATGTTCGGATGTATGGACGGACAGAGATCATCACTATATCCCCACATATTTGAAAATGTGGGGATAATTTTAATTAGGTGCAGCTTTGTGCACATCTAGAGACTCTACCAGAACATACAAGGTTTGTGTCAATAGAAGTTCAGCTCGGGTGGCCAGGCTAGGGTATCCTCTAGGCTGTTTCCTGAGGAACAGCTAAGGTGTCTGACCTATGACCGGCCAATACTCTCCTAATCCTGGGCCTTATGTAATATGCTTCCACCCCTTGAGGCCGCCCCACCTGCTATATTCCAGTTATGTCTCATATCACCCAACACCCACCACTGTAATGTGATGTGTGGAGCTGGGGATGAGGCAGTAGTCCCTTGACTCTTCTGTTGCCTTTACAACCAACACAAGGTTTAGCTTCTGGGAGGGAGTCTGGGGGTGCCCCATTGCTTATCTAAAATCTAAAATGCCTGTTAGTCCTTCCATGAAGGCCCTTAATTCAGGGATGTGTGGGGACCACGAATTGATAAAGCAACAACCTAAAAAGAACTACACTGAGTCCAGACTATAACCTCTGGCGGGTGGCTTGGTTGCCCGTCTGGGGATTGCAAAACTGTTATTGAGGGACTAGTTGGCATTGCTCATTTGAAAATAACAAATTAGCCCAATTATTGGTATTGGAAAAGGGGATATATAGTTTAATATAGGTGTCATACCATTCTTAAATATTATTTATGGGATCGTTTCCTGATGGGAACATTTCCGATGGAAAGTTTATTGATGGGAACTTTTCCTAATAGAAACTTATCTGATGGAAAGTTTGTTGATAGGAATTTTTCTGTTTACCCAAAGTACTAGTGCCCTACCTCTCCATTAATAATTTATTTCTGAATTCGGCCATTTTATCCTACTCTCCCATTTTTGCCATTGCTATTTACGTCATTGCTATTTTCATTTGTAGCATTTTCATCATTGGCATTTTCGTGAAACACTGGATTTTAGGTACCATCCAATTTTTCACTATTCAGAACTCTTAGTCCGATTTTAACAAAAAGTGATATGCAGTGGGCAACAGATATTAAATTTATATGAAAAAAAATTAACCCTAGCTATCATTGAACTCACTGTGTGCTCAAAATATATACATAATTCCAAGCTAATTTTATAAGGAGCCATGTAGCTGAAGAATTACAAATTTTTTATTAAGTACCCTCTAGAGGTGTGTAACTAAGATTAATCCACATAGGTTGTATTAAGGGGCTCCATAGGGGAGCTCCACTTTTTACATTACGATTAACTGAAGAAAAAGCATGATGCTTGGACTATTTTAGTCACTCCTGAGGGGCTGAAGGATTGACAGTGGATCCTATGGAGATTGATTGCTTCACGTAGATTCATTCTTGACCTCTGTTTAATATTGGGTTCTGTTCAAGGTGAGGGCTTTGGCCCCTAGTGGGGCCTCTTGTTTGATATGCAGTATCTTTGTCTTTGGAAAGTTCAGGTTCAATTATAATAACATCTCGTCCCTGGAGTCATATTTGAGCTCCTTGTGGAAGACCAAATTTGAACTTATGCATATTCTTTAAAAACCTTTTTCAGATCTCATTCAGAATATTTTGATATTCGGTTTGCTGTATCCTTAGTGGGAGTCCGATTCCAGTTTGTTCCAATCTAGTCCCTGGGTTCATATTTGAGCTCCCTATGACAACCTAAATTTTAACTAAGTGCAATATGGGGAAATTCATTTAAAAATCACCTTCTTCAGATCCACCAGGTCAACTGGGTGATTTCCTTTTTCTTTTTGCTTCATAATGAGTTATGAAAGAGTTTGAGTGAAGTTATACCAACCCCCTCCCCCCACCCCCCTCCCCCACCCCCCCCCCCCAAAAAAAAAAGCAAACAAAAAAACAACAAAAAAACAAAACAAAACAACAAAACAATTCACCAAACAGACCCTTCCTCCACCCCTCTCCCCTAGCTAACCTAGATTAACTATATTAACATGTAGATGCTGAATGTGTGATCTTGCATCCTTCTTTAAACAATCTGATCATGTGAGCAATTAAGATCCCTTGGGGCCTCTTGTTTTCCCAGATGTCACTGACTTGGTGAAATCATGAAACTTAAGACCGATTGTAACTCTGCCCCTGGGGACCTTGTAGGCCTCGGGAGAGGCTGAGACTTACGGGTCTAATTTTGCTGCGAATACTGATTGCAAATTCAACCTAATGTGTCACTATGTTTCCCAAAGGGTGATGACTTTGACTGTTTCCCATAATTCACAGCTAGATCCCGTTCTTCTTATCATTGGTCAATTTACGTTAAAACAAATTGACCAATAACAGACGTTTAAATGACACATATATAGTAAAGTAATTTCTGTACTGGTGTTGAATAAGTTTGTTAAATTACTTTTATTTTTGTATATGTAATTGCAGACTACTGAACTAGGTGTTAATGAGAATCATCATGCTCAGGTGATCAACTACATGAGATTTGCTCGTTACCAGAGAGGACAAAGATTAAGAGCTGTTGATATTTGTTTTGATGAACTCAAAGACAGCAGGTAAATATACTGTCAGTAGTTTGTAGTGTCAATCAAAATGGGAAGAAGGGGTAAATGATGCTAAAATTATTAATACATTACCTAACATAACTGCCATAAGTAGCCATTGCTATTCACAAAAATCAACAATCGAATTTTATTATTGTTTCCATTTTTACCTTGAACACCCTCATTGGAACAAGCAAATTGAATTTGTTCCAATGAGAGGGATCATAAGCCCTGTTTTTCAAGCAAAAATGAAACTAATCAATTGTTAAAGAATATATTCATGTCTGGTGAAGGGTTACGTTACTAGTACAGTGGAACCCTGTTAATTGAATAGCCACTTTGCCAATGAAAATTACTCATTTAACAGGAGTATCCAATTAACAGGGTTTGTGTCACTTTCCTTTATTCTAGAGATAAATTTTGCATTTATTCTGTTAGATCTTGTTTGACATGAGCTCTGTCAAACAAGATATAATAGATTAAATGCCTGTATTGGATGTACTAAGGTGAAATAGGTCTATAAACAAAGGAAAACTGGGGAGAGTCAGGGTAATTTCTCAACAGGTTACAAAATTTTTGTATTCAATTAACAAGAGTTTACTCTATAACCTACATTCAATTAACAGATCAGATTTGTACTGCAGGTATGGTAAATGGTTTTGTGTTGTAAATTATATTCAATTAACAGTGATATTCAGTTAAGAGATATCCAATTAAGTGGGCTCCACTGTACTCAATTTTCTGGTACTAGAATAGTTATTATATATTTTTTCTGGTGAGACGACCAAAAATATGATGGAATTTTTTATTAATTTATGAGAAGTTACTACCCTTGATGCACTTAAATAAAATTTAGATTTTCTTTTGAGAGGATACAACACACCATGGTTCTCTGGTCGCGGCATTGGACTTCAAACCGAAAGGCCCAAGTTTCAGTCCCCACCAGGGCTAATGGTAACTGTGTTGTGTCCTTGGGCAAGTCATTTTAATTCTGATCGCCTTTGTGGGGAAATGCTGACACTGTGCACTACTAAGGTGTGCAGGACGTCAATGGTGCGCTTGTCTCCAACCAATGCTAACCCTACTTGTTTGGAGTTATTACATCAGGGAGTCTTAAAAGTTGTTCGCCGCTGCTTCATGGTTCTCTCTGAGTACTCTGGTTTCCTCCACCCATAAAACTATCCAACATTAGGTGACCATGGCTGTCAAAAGTGTCATTAGATTTCTGCTGAGCAACATGGATATACATGACAGGATTCACCTTGTTTTGGGGAACGAACTGGTCTTCATTCACTTGGAAAATTTAGCATTTTTAGCTCAACTTGACAAAGTCAAGCTGAACTATTGCCATCACTTCTCGTCTGTCGGCGAATGTATGTATGTACATACATATGTACGTACGTCCACAATTTCCTTTGGCACACCTCATAGGTCACATTTATGTTTCTTTGGGGTGACCTCCAGATGGGAACTGTCCATTTTTTTCAATTTCTGCCAATACTGGAGGAACTCTTCCAATCCATTTCTGTATGTACCCATACCATGTATGGTGTACATAATGTCGGCATCCGGGGTGGCCCTCCGTCATACAGCTTTCTACTAGTTGCGCATATGGGTACACATTTGACGATTTAATTGGCCTATTTTTTATCAGATCGGTTGGAAACTTGGTATGCTTGTTTGGGTTTACCTCTAGATTGGAGAGATCGATTTTCTTCGATATCCGGCAAGAAATGTTGCCGCTGGAAATGACCTTTGATGAACTTAGTGCAGTTATGCATCAAAATTTCCCTTTGGCACACTCTACAGGGCACATTTATGATCGGGTTGCTTTGACATCTGGCATGCTTCTTTGGAATGACCTCTAGATGGGAGCTATTGATTTTCTTCCATTTCCATCAAAAAATGTTGCCGCTGGCAACGACCTTTGAACTTAATTTAGTCAGGCATCAATATATTCCTTTGGCATGCCCTACAGGGCACATTTATGATAGATCTGTTTGAAACTTGGTATGCTTGTTTGGTATTACGTCTAATGGGAGCTATTGATTTTCTTCGATTTCCATAAAAAAACGACCTTCGATTAACTTCGTTCAGTTATGCATCAATATTTCCCCTTGGCACATCCTGCAGTGCACATTTTTGACCAGATCACTTTGAAACTTGGTATGCTTGTTTGGGGTGACCTCTAGTTGGGAGCTATCGATTTTCTTCCATTTCCATCAAAAAATCTTGCTGCTGGCAACGTTCTTAAAACTTAGTTAAGTCAGACCTCAATATTTCCCTTTAGCACACCCTTCAGGGCACATTTATGATCGAATTGTTTTGAAACCTGGCATCCTTGTTTGGGGTGACCTCTAGATCGGGGCTATCGATTTTCTTCCATATCCATCAAAAGAAGTTGCAGCTGGCAACAACCTTTGAACTTAATTTAGTCAGGCATCAATATATTCCTTTGGCACGTCCTACAGGGCACATTTAGTCATTATGATCAGAATGGTTTGAAAGTTGATTGGGGTTACCGCTAGATGGGAGCTATCGATTTTCTTCAATTTCTGTCAAAAAATGTTGCCGCTGGCAATGACCTTCGATGAATTTTGTGCAGTTATGCATCAATATTTCCCTTTGGCGCAGTCTGCAGTTCACATTTTTGACCAGATCGCTTTGAAGGATGGTGTGCTTGTTTGGGGTGACATCTAGATGGGAGCTATCGATTTTCTTCCATTTCTGTCAAAAATAGTTGCCATTGGCAACGACCTCTGATGAACTTTTGCATAGTACAGTTATGCATCAATATTTCCCTTCGACACACCCTGCAGGGCACATTTATGATTGGGTAACTTGGAAACATTGTGTGCTTGTGTGTGGTGTGATATCTATATGGGAGTTATCTGGGTTTTTTCCATTTCTGTAAAAAAAATGTTGCCGCTGGCAACAACCTTTGGACTTAGTTTAGTCAGGCTTCAGTATTTCCCTTTGGCACACCCTTCAGGGCACATTTATGATTGGATCACTTTGAAACTTGGTATGTGTGTTTGGGGTGACCTCAAGATGAGCTATTGATTTTTAGCTCAACTTTGACGAAGTCAAATTTGAGCTATTGTCATGGCCCGTCGTCCGTCTGTCCGTCTGTCCGTACGTCAACAATTGGCTATGGCTCGGGCTGGAGGTCGTATTTATGAACCGATCTTTACGAAACTTCTTGTGTACCTTTGTTATGACCCTGGGACGGGAACAAGTGTTTTTAGGTGTGGTCCGAAATTCAAGATGGCTGCCAGCGGCCATTTTGTACCGATGATGCAAAAATCAGTTTTTTGTACAGAACTTCTGTATGAAAGTTCTGATTTGAATAAAGTTTTGTATAAATGTTTAGTACCATGGGATACATCACATATAATACGGGTTTTTTTCTCGTGCGTAAATTATGCAAATTAGACTGACTTTGATTTATTTAGTGTTACTTTCAGAGCTGTAAGTGCCAAGCTGCTATGGCTCGGGCTAGAGGCCGTATTTATGAACCGATCTTTACGAAACTTCTTAGGTACCTTTGTTATGACTGTGGGACGAGAACGAGTGTTTTTGGGTGCGGTCCGAAATTCAAGATGGCTGCCAGCTGCCATTTTGTACCGACGATGCAGAAATCTGTTTTTTGTACAGAACTTCCATATGAAAGCTCTGATTTGAATAATTTTTTGTATGAATGTTTAGTACCATGGGATACATCACATATAATACGGGTTTTTTTCTCGTGCGTAAATTATGCAAATTAGACTAACTTTGATGTTTTTTGGTGTTACTTTCAGCGCTGTAAGTTCAAATGCCAATACGGCTCGGGCTAGAGGCCGTATTTATGAACCGATCTTTACGAAACTTCTTGGGTACCTTTGTTATCACCGTGGGACGAGAACGAGTGTTTTGGGGTTCGGTCCGAAATTCAAGATGGCCGATGGCAGCCATTTTGTACGAAATTAGGTGCAATCAGATTTTTGCACAGAACTTCCTTATGAAAGCGCTGATTTGAATATTTTTTGTGTGAATGTTTAGTACCATGGGATACATCACATATAATACGGGTTTTTTTCTCGTGCAGAAATTATGCAAATTAGATGAACTTTGATTTTTTCAGTGCTGCTTACACACAGTAAGTACACATGTCAATACGGCTCGGGCTAGAGTCTGTATTTATGAACCGATCTTCACAAAATGTCTTGGGTACCTTTGTTATCACCTTGGGATTAGAACGAGTGTTTCTGGGTGCGGTCCAAAATTTAAGATGGCTGCCAGTGGCCATTTTGTATCGAAATTAGGTCTAATCAGTTTTTTGTACACAACTTCTATATGGCTCAGGCTAGATGCCGTATTTATGAACCGATCATTACGAAACTTCTTGGGTACCTTTGTTATTACCGTGGGGTGAGAATGAGTGTTTTTGGGTGTGGTCCGAAATTCAAGATGGCCACCAGCAGCCATTTTGTACCAAAATTAGTGCAATCAGTCGTTTGTACAGAACTTCTGTAGGAAAGTTCTGATTTGAATAAATTTTTGTATGAATGTTTAGTAACATGGAATACATCACATATAGTACAGGTTTTTTTCTCGTGCAGAAATTATGCAAATTAGATGAACTTTGATTTATTCAGTGCTACTTATACTCTGTAAGTGCACATGTCAATACGGCTTGGGCTAGAGGCTGTATTTATGAACCGATCTTCACAAAACTTCTTGGGTACCTTTGTTATCACCTTGGGATGAGAACGAGTGTTTCTGGGCGCGGTCCAAAATTCAAGATGGCTGCCAGTGGCCATTTTGTACCGAAATTAGGTCCAATCAGTTTTTTGTCACAACTTCTACACAGCTCATATTTGTGAACTGATCTTCACGAAACTTCTTGGGTACCTTTGTTTTCACCTTGGGACAGGAATGAGTGTGTTTTGGGGTGCCTTTGTTGTCACTGTGTTATGAGAACAAATATTTTGGGGTTCAGTCAGACCCACTCTGGGACTCAAAAGATTTTTTCTAGTTTAGCATCTGACTGTCACCCACCTTTACAATACTTTACCTATACATTTGTTACAGGCGACGGTCAGTATTTATGTACAGACCATTACAATACTTTATATGTACCTTTGTTATCAGGTCATTACCTAGATGTTTGTCATTGCTGTGTCACATACTATACATGTACATGTCTTTGTCTTGACAAGTTGAGCTACAGTGTCATTGACACTTTCATTTTTCATTTCCATAAAAAATTATTGTCGTTATCACCAGCCTTTTAACTTACTGCATTTGTGTAGCAACTTATCCCCTTTGCACTCTCTGCAGAGTATATTTATGAATCTCCATAAAAAAAGAGAAAAAAACATTGCAACAAGGAATGATCTTAAAACTTAGTGCATTTGTGCATTAACATCTTCCTTTGGCATGCCTCAGAGGGCGCATTCATTATCAGGTTGTTTTGAAACTTTGCTTACTTATGCAAGGTGACAAAGGTAGGAGCTATCGATATTCTTTTCATTTCCATCAAAAACTGTTGCTGTTAGCAACAATCTTTGAATTTATTGCATTTGTGCATCCACATTCTTCTTTGACATGTCCTACAGGCTACATGTATCATAGGATTGTTTTGGGACTTGGTGTGCTCATTAGGCGAGGCCTTTAGATAAGAGCTATTGATTAGCATTCATTTCTGTGAAAAAAGTTGCCATTTACAATAACCTCTGAACTTACTGCATTTGTGTATCAACATTCTTCCTTTAGCCAGTCTTACAATTTACATTTAAAAATCCATGGATTACTCTGATAATGTGTACACACAATCCTGTTATGTTGAAATTTCACCAAATAACATTGGTACCAATGATCATCAATTTTGCCATTTCACTTATAACTTGCCAAGTTCAAGTTTATCAAATTGAGCTACAGTGTCACTGACACTTTCATTTCATTTGGGTTTGTCTTGACACAATATGTAATAAGGTGAATACATGTGAACCATAAATAGGAGTGTGTCACTCATGCAGTGGAATCAACCCATCTTACACTTTTGAGTTGTGGTTAATGAAACATTAGAACATTATTATTGGTGATTCATTGGTGTGCAGCATGGACAAAAACAACAGGGCTTATATTTCATCTAAATTTAGGAGAATTCATTTGGATTCTCGCAAAAATAGTTGCAAGAAAACAACCTGCTTTGAGGGTCCCAGGTTCCCATCAGGTCACCATGGTTGAACCCCTGTGATACACTGATAACACATACTAACCCTTTACTCAACACAGCTTTTTATACCCCCACCCCCCCCCCCCCACCCCCCTCACAAGTTGTGGGGCGTGGTGGGGGGGATATAATGGAATAACCTTGTCCATCCGTCAGACCATCCGTCAGACCATCGGTAGATGTAATTGTGTCCAGAGATTTTCTCAGATGTTTATGGATCAATCTGCTCGAGACTTGGTTTGAATGTTCACCATCATGGGAACCTGTGAACCTGCATTTATAGTTCCTGTCAGATTATTTTTGCCAGAATTATACCACTCTTTGACTTGAAAAAGCTGTCCTAGAATTTTGTCCTGAGATTTTCTGAGATGTTTATCAGTCAGTTCCTATGAAACTTGGTATGGATGTTCACTGCCATGGGAACCTGTGCACCTGCTATTATAGTTTTGATAGGACTTTTCTTCCCAGAGTTATGCCCTTTTTCTTCTTAGAATGCCTGAATTTTGTCTGGAGAGTTTCTCAGATGTTTATATGTCGATTTCTTTGAAACTTAATATGGATATTTTACTACAATGGAATCCTGTGCACCAGCAATTATAGTTGCAATCGAACAGTTATGCCCCTTTCATCTTAGTTTGCCTGAATTGTCAGGAATTTTGTCATGAGATTTTCTCAGATGTTTATGGGTCAATTCCTTTGAATCTTGATATGGATGTTCACTACCATGGGAACCTGTGTACCTGCAATTATAGGGGTTTTTTTGCAGAGTTATGCCCCTTTTCATCTTAGAATGCCTGAATTTTGTCTTGAGAGTTTCTCAGATGTTTGTGGGTCGATTTCTTTGAAACTTGGTATGGATGTTCACAACCATCATAGTACCATGGGAATCTGTGCATCTGCAATTATAGTTCTGGTAGGACCTTTCTTGCCAGAGTTATGTCCCTTTTCATCTTAGAATGCCCAAATTTTGTACGGAGATTTTCTCAGATGATTATGGGTTGATTCTGTTGAAACTTGGTATGGATGTTCTCTATCATGGGAAACTGCACCTGCGATTATAGTTTCGATTGGACTTTTTTGTCAGAGTTGTTCCCCTTTTCATCTTAGAATAATCATGGCAGTGAGGAATATGGACAGGCCCATCTGGAACAGTCACACCTCTAGTTAATTTTTAAAACATGATATTTGACAGTTTTTTAAAAGTAAACAATATTTACCAATAAAACCTTACAAATATGACTGTAATTGGAACCAGCTCATTGAGCCGGGTTCAATGACAGCCTTATTTGTACAATTTTATTGACAAAGTGTCAGGATATTTCAGGTCATATTAGACTTGTTTTGGTTAACCCTTAAGTCCTCAGATTAATTTTAAAGTATTTATGGCCTTTTTCTGCTTTCATAGTTATTGATGACTTGGCAGTGGTTCTACATCACTGCTGGCTGCCTATACAGGCAGCCAGCAGTGATGTAGAACCACTGCCAGGGAAAATTCAGTCTACACACAAGAGTAATAAAAAAGATTACACAAGGGAGCACCTGCTTCAATGCAATATAAAAGAGGCGGTTTGGGGCTATATGGGGGCTTAAGGGTTAATTTGCTGCAAATGTGACTAAAGTCTTTTCAAGCGAATCCTAAAAGAGGGGCAATGGGAACCTACATGGATTCTTGCTGGTTTTATTGCACAAATTGTTGCTTGAATTGATTCTCGGATTCTCACTGAAATATAAGCCCTGAGTTAATTAGAAAGATTTTGCCTTTCTGTAAATAGAGTACACATATGATGAAATCTGTTATCCCATAACCATTCACTTCGGAGCAGTGAAACCTTACACAGGTGCAGCCAACAGAATGGTGAGGAGCAACATGTATATAAATGACGGAATTCTTGTAATTTTATTGGGGTTAATGCCCTTGATCGACTTTCAGTTGCTGATGTGATATACTGCATGCTTATGTGTGAAAAATCTTTGAGGTGGTGCTGTGATTAGGTGAATACCCCAGCCAACCTGGTCTCTCTGGAATAATTTTTCGATGAGTTGTGATGAATGGCTGTCAGTGCAGGCATAAATTGTTGCTTTCCAGGCAATAACTTTAGTTCTATTCAGGGCAGGTTCCCCAAATTTACCCTCAAGGGAGGAAAACCATTATCAATTTTCGGGTTTGTCAACCAAAGGTCAAGGTCACTATTACTAAAAATAACACTTGTTTCCAGGCAATAACTTTAGTTCTCGTGATCACTGCTCGTTGAAACTTAAGAACTTAATTGTATATGGAAGAACCCAATTGATTTTGGACATGGTAGCCACAAGGTCAAAGTTCACATGACTGTTACTATTGAACTAAATGTTGAAAATTGGATTTCAGTAGAGCTGTCTCGGTGTCGGTTTTTTCGGTGCGATTTTCGGTGTACAAGAACACCAAAAATCGAACCGAAGCAATTTTTAAAAAATCGCGAAAGTCGATGTTATACCCATAATGCAATTTTCTGTTGCTGTTGTGCGTTTGCAACATGGAGCGACGTGCCACTCGCATAAAAGAAAGTCAGCAAGTTACATAAGAGCATGTGGTCAATACGCACACTAATCAGGGCTTGCCTTGAGTCGGGGCCGATCGGCCCCGCCCCCGAGAGGGCCCTTCTCGGGGATTTTTTTTTCGGCCCCGACTTTTTTTTCTGTCTTGGCTCCCAAAATCTCAGTGTTGGAAGGTTTGGGCAACGAAATTTTGCGAGATTAATTTTTCCATTCACGTTTCATTCATGCAAGTGTGATTACAATAGAAGCAGCAAATAACAGATAAAATAATAATACAAACTGTTTTTGTCTGATTCGAATTAACATCCACCTAAATGATTAAATCCGCATGAAAACTGAGAAAATCCCAAGATTAAACAAACAAAAAAACAAACACATTTACGAGACTTCGAAAGCACGCTTGTCAACTAATGGGGGAATTCCCTTCAATCCCACAATACTATGCGCGGGTACATCCGATCCTAACATCTGAATAAATGCAACACAAGACACAGAAACTGCCATCAAAATAAATGTACGAAATAAAATAAAATGTGTACCTGTGTCTAGGTGGAGATGTGGGGACCTTGGGGGGGGGGGGGGGGGGGGTGCATTCCATTTCTGAAATATCCAAAGCTGTGGGGAATTTTCATAGATTGAAATTATTTAAACGGTAAACTGAAATGTTTTTTTTTTCAATTTTTTCTTTGAGACAACCCTTGCATCGAAAATACACACCCCACAATATGTACGAAACGTCCTAAAATTTTATCAAATTTTATCTAACATAGTGGGACGTTTCGTCCTCGAGACACTGGCAGAGTGGGAAGTTTCGTCCCCTCCCCCCTCCCCCCCCCCCCCCCCCCCCCCCCCCACACACACACACACACACACACACACACACACACGAAACGCCCACTTGAATAGCAAATCATTAAGATGATATGGGATGTTGGATTTTTTTCGTGATGTAACAAGACATGATCACATCCTTAGAAATGGTTTGCTAAGCCAGTTTTAATGATACACATCATATGTTCACATTAAGTTGTGGATTTGTTTTTGCCTAAAAAATATCTAGGTAGATAAGAAATACATTCCACTGGAATGTGTTTTTTATCTATCTAGATTTTTTTTTCTAAGCAAAAGCAATCAACTAAGGTCGCCATTGGAAAGAATTTAACAACATAAAATTACCCCAAAAGGCCCCGACCTCAATATCTGGGAGACATTTTTCAGGCCCCCAGCAGGCCCCGACCTCAACATCTGGGGGACTTTTTTTTTAGGCAAGGCAAGCCCTGCACTTGATTGATAGTCGAGTGTCCCCGCTGCTAATTGTGCAAATCCCTCAGTCCCGATAATCTTCCAATCTGTGTGCCGTTTTCTGTTCAGTTACTGGACTTTTGTTTCTAGAGTTTGCAGCAGGAACACTCAACTGTCCATCGAGTGTGCATATTCAGCACGCACTCTTATGTTAATTAGACGTTTACACGTGAAAGAAGAATTGAAGAATATTCAATACACACCATGACATGCATAGATTATTAGATTAATGCCTGACGATCATAAAGGTACTGTGTTTTTTTTCAATATTTTACCAAAAAAGTGTTTTTATGGACTTGAAACGAGGCCCACTTTTCTCAAAACAGTGCTAAAAGTTACTAAAACCTCACTCGCGCACGATTTTTAAACTCGAAAGACTGAATGAGGCACATGTGTTATTAACATCGACATTGCGTTTTTTTGTCCAAATCGACATCGAGACAGCTCTAGATTTCAGCCTATAAATTTTGTTTTATATCTCAAACATTCACCAGATTTACAGATTAGGTACCCCTATGGGAGAGACGGAATCATATTTATGCAGTCACCAAAGGTCAAGGTAACTGTTACTAAAAATAGCATGTTTGGGTTTATGGGTGATAACTTTAGTTCCATTTATCCAGGGTTTCCGCTATACCGGCAGCGGGTCTGTCGACCGGACCCATTCCTCCCGCCGATCATACTGTGATCAGTCAGAAAAGCTGGTGGTTGAAATGTCGAGTACAATGCTGTATCGTAACGACACTCGGGATCCTTTGTTTCCACGTTATATAGGCACAATTATGTTGTATACTATGCCTACTATTACTGGCGACAACCTGATACCTTATATCCCCAGACGAGAGGGGGAAACAAAGTTCAAATCCTAAACGTCGCCTATAAAATTTCGGACTCAAATTGTCGTGTTTGGTCCGAAATCACTGGCTTTTATTTTGAGCGACAAATGATGTTCTCGTTTTGGAAGCTGTCACTTGTTTCAAATGAGTGTGCAGGCTGATGGCAGTAGTTGTCTGAAACACGCCCACAACATATAGTTTTCACAGTGGTTGAATATCATCAGAAAGATACTGATTGAACACTGCCACTTTGGAGCGGTGCACAACTCATTGTAAAAGAACACTGCCACTTTCGAGCGTGCACAACTCATTGTGAAAAACGGGTGTTCAGAAATTAATGAGAAAGTGGTAATTAAAAATAAAAAATAATTACAACTCTGGTATTTGAGAATTATATAACAATATAACCAGGGATATGATTTATGACTTATTGGTTCAATAAAACATGCTCATTTATCATTTCATCATGCCCTGCAACATTTGAAGTTATGACTTTCAGTGTAAAATCAATTTTTCGAATGGTGCCAAGGGAGGCAACTATTTTGTTATTCATATTTCGCTGTGTAAATTTTATCTGGTCTTCATATTATGATTCTTTTATTGAGTTTGTGTGAAGCTATATTTTGTTTTATTCGTAAATTTTTTTAAAAATGTACATATTTAAAAAAACCTCTATTTTTAAACAGACAATGTTTGTCTGTTTTCAAGGGGGTGGTTTGCAGTGCTGATTGACATACTTAAGTCTTAACGTCCATTTCTGGCTTCAACTTTCGAGAGTAGCCTGTATAAAAAAAAGTGAAAACAACACCGCATGGTTTTCTGTTTGTTTTATTCATTAAATTGAGGATTAAAACCCGAAATTTGAAAATGAAATGCATGTACAAGATAATTATGAGAATTTTTAAAGCAAATTCTATAAAATTGGTAGGCGGTTTCCAAAGAAACGTAACATACCCAGTGGATATTTACTTGCCCTATATCGCCAGTTTCAGACGCATCCCAACGCGTCTTGCAAGCACTATAACTCGTCCCGAAGCCCCCCCCCCCCCCCCCCCATCCCCCCACACACACTTTGCAATTTATCCACTACAAGCACCCCCTGGGCTTCTACATGAGTCAGTACGGTAATTGCATGTGCATGACGTCACACGTCAGCATCATGGTTCTTTTCAAATATTACCGCGAGCGGTTGTAAACAAAGCTCAGTCACTGTTAGGATTCGTGGATTTTGTGTTGTTTTGGGTTTGTATTTTTATGAAACCTCCGACCAGATGTAGTATGGTGTGTCCCGTGGGAATTTAAGGAATTGTAGGAGAAAAAAATACATATTTTCCACATCAATTATTCAGCATTTTAGCGACCAGAATGTCCCCAGAGGCCACCAGAGAGCACCTAAAAAAAAAATTTTCCTGGGGGGAGATCACCCCCAGGCCCCCTTCTATACGCACGTGCCTTCGGCATGTGCGGCACACGCCTTCGGCGTGTGAGTTTCACTTTCTTTAAACTACCAGACCCACAAATTTTTCCCTAGCGGAAACCCTGATTTATCACCTCTCAACCAAACTTGCAGAAAGTAATCATACATGGACAGTGAAGAAACCTCATGATTTTGGACTTGGTACCTTCAGGGTCAAAGGTCATGCAAGTGTTACTATTTTTAATAGAACTTTGTCAAAAATTGGATTGTGGGCTATAACTTTGTTTTATATGTCACAGAATAGGTATCCATATGGGAGATAGAGAATCCTATATTGATTTTGAAGCCATCAAAGGTCACTATTACTAATAATAATTACTTTTGGTTTCCGAGTGATAACCTGACCTCCGTTTATATCACAGCTCAACCAAATTTGCAGAAAGTAATCATATATAGACATTGAAGAACTTCATTGATTTTGAACATGGTTGCGCAAGGTCAACAGTCCTGCAATCGTTACTATAAGTAGAACTTTGTGAAAAATTGAATTTTATGCTTTAACTTTTGTTTTATTTGTAACACATTCATTAGATTTACAGATTAGGTACCCCTATGGGAGATGAAGTATCTTTTTGATTTTGTAGTCAGCAATCACAAATCAGTCACATGATTGTTACTATAAATAGAACTTGGTAAAAACAGGTTTCTGAGCCAGAAGTATTGTTCTAAATTAAAAAGAACCACAAAATTTTCATGTTGGTAAACTCATAGAAAGAGAAGAACCTTAACAGGTTTTAGATTCATCAGTCATTGGTCAGGTCACTGTTACTAAAAATAACTTTGGTTTTCTGATATGGTACAGTTACTATAAATGTAACTTGGGTTAAAATTTTTTTTTCATAACTTGACTGTGGATCTGTGATCTGCTCATTGTTTTTTTTTATGTCCCTGTCATAAAATAATCAGGGTATGTAGTGTTACCCTCGTCAGTCCAGAATTCCAGAATAACAGTATTTTTATACTGTACCAATGACCCAGACTTAGCTGGTGCTAGCTCTAAAATTCTAGGGCCAAACACAAATTTTAACCTCCAATCCCCAAAATTTGCATCTAAAACCGAAATTACATGTCCTGTATGGTCCTCCATACCTTTCCTCCACTGCGCATGCGCAGTGTCATGGAGGTCTCGAAATTGGCGCCAAAAGTCATTCTTTATTTGGCCCTTCATCAATTCACATCTGACTGATATTTGTCCTTGTAAATCTCAGTTTAAATGATGCCAGACACATAAATATGAGAGAAATGGTGGATCTAAAGAGGAAATAGAAGGATGAGAGGAAAATTCAGTGGCAGGAAATAATCAGGGCTGTAACTTAAAAATTTTTTATGAAATTATGTTATGTTCCCTAATTTCGAGGCATGAGCCTGTTGTTATCATTCTTGCTATGAAAGTTCCACTGCTTGATCAGTGTTGCCTCTATCCCTTTCCTTTATTCCCCCCTTGCTATTCTTCCATGCTTTTGGCATATTTTCTGTAATATTATTACTAAAATTTCTTGGGAGTTTTGGCTTCGTAACAGAATGAATTTCTGTTCTTTTCCCCATGTTGACGTCCTCACCCTTGGGTGTTTAGGCGTTGTGATCTGCATCTACCATCTGATTTTCTGCAGTTTCTTCTATGGAAATCTCTGTTTTGCATCAGATAGTGTTTAAATTGGTAACTGATTTCGGGCCATGTTTATCAGTGCCTGGAGTCATGTTTCCGGTTTTTGTACAACTTCTTGTTTACATTGACAACGGTTACTGCTGAAAGTGATTTCTTGTCTTTACATTAGTTTAGACATAGCAAGCTACATTAATATTGTATGTAAGTGTTTCATTAATTTTTTGAAATGTTTTAAAAAATTTTGTCCACACTTAGGCTTTTTGGGGATCCATTTGGGCTCGTTGTTCCCATTGGGAACTTGGGCTCTTTTGAAAAAAATTTTTTTTGAAAATTATTTTCTTTCAAAGATTATAATGGATTATGTTATATTATGTATCTTTATTTCAAGGGATAGTGCGACTAATATGACTGTGTATTTTTTATTGATAAAAAAAAAAAAAAAAATTTTATTTATAATGCGAGGATATCTTCCTCTAATTCTCAGGTTCAGTGTATTCGCACTAATTCCTGCTCTGTGTGTGTTGATTGAAATGACAACGTTGGAGGCGTGTGTCACGATATTGTGTTTGCGGGGAGGGGTCCATACCGGTCCTCTCTCTGTAGGGTCACTCTATATTATCATTTTATTTTTCAGAATTCAGAGTGATGTATTTGTGATGTCTTCAACAAGTGTGTCTCCGTTGTTGCAGTATTAGGGCTAGCGGCTAAGTGCTCAGTGTAATACGACAATTGCCAAAGAGGTCCCTAGTAGGATCGAAGGTATTGATCGTCCACTAGTCCGCCCAGTGTAGCGACCATTCATCGAATGGCTCGGCAGCCAAGTTTGTCCGTTACGGTTCTGGGAAGCAGTGTGGGTGATGCGAGCACTATAAACTTGGAACGTGCACACCCAGCAATGACGGATCCGAGGATAGTACGAAGGTAGCCTGTCAGTCTAGTAGCTACCTTGTCCAGGTCTATCCGGACCGCGAGCGAGAGAGGCCCCCTCTCTCTTACAACTACATTTGAGCCGCAATGTTGTTGTATGTTTGTTTGTTAGTCGGAACATATGTCCAATCTTCCTGTTCGGGATGTTCCGTCACATACACAGTCCGAACTGGCTGTGTTGCGGGCTTCCTCATCCTCATGTCAACACACACCACCGCACCTTGGCTTGTGACCACAGAGTTCCAGGGAATATTGCCGACCAGGGAATATTGTCGACCAGGTTACTTCATCTGTTAGCCAAGGATATGAGGTCTTTCATGATGGGACGTTCGCATATTATATAAATGCAGGAATGAACATCTCTGGATCTGCCAGTGGATATTATGTAAATCACGGCTCCACAGGCCTCATTCAGGAATTAGAATGCGGTGATTTTCTGTGATGTCTTCAAAAAGTGTGCTTCCGTCGTCGCAGTCAAATGAAGAGCTAGCGGATAAGTGCTCATGATATTACGTCAATTGCCTAAGAGGTCCCAAGTAGGATCGACGGCTTTGGCGTCCGCTAGCTCACCCGGTGTAGCGTCCATTCATCGAATGGTTCGGTAACCGGGTTCGTCTGTTGCTGTCCAGGAAGGCGATTTGGGTGATGCGAGCACTATAAAATATACTACGTGCACACCCAGTGACGATGGATGCGAGGAGGATACGGAGGAAGCCTTTAAGTCCGGTTCCTAGCTCGTCTAGGTCCACCCGGTCTGCGAGTGAGAGAGGTCCCTCTCTCGTACAACAACATCTGAGAACAGATGTTATGGTACAAATGTTTCTCATTCGGAGCATACGTCCACCGCTCCGGAAGCTCTGTTATATAGACAGTCCTGATAGACTGCTCTAATGGCTTCCTCATCCTCACGGCAGCGCACACGACCGCACCTTGACTACGTGACCACTGTTATCTAGCCAGTCTCGCCGACCAAGGATTTCACGGCGACCAGGTCACACCATCCGGTAGTCAGGAATACGAGGCCTATAGACTCCGGACGTTCGCATAAGTAATATGCAGGAGTTAACGTCCTGGGAGCTTTCAGCGGCTAAGTAACGTAAGACCGCTGCTCCACAGGTCTCTGTAACGGACCTGCTATTACAAATAGTACAAATTATCGGAGCATCCCTGCAGATGACGGTATCTCTGTCGGATCAGGATTTATCCGATGACGCTGGGTCGGTACGCTCCGCTGAAGCATCAGGTACGGACGACCGAGAATTTCAAGTGGTCCAACAGGATGGCAAAGGGATACCGAGGAGTTGGTTTTTTCCCTTTCGGAACAACATAAAGTTGCCGTAGATATCATCCGGCATTATCTTTCAGAAGTTGTTCCGTCGGACTAGAATGCTGCGATGCCGGATAAGAGACTAATAGCGTCATTGGACACAGAATTTGTTTTTGATCGGTTCAGGGACATCGTCCCTGAGTTTCCGACACAGTCCAATAATGTCACAAGAACATTTGAACTATTGAATGACGCTATATATAAGCTTGCTACCAAAACGAGCAAGTATGGTTTCTTGTCCGCAAATGCTCTACATCTGCCTTTTATCAATTCAAGGAATAAATTTGAAATGGCAGGACAGGGCATACCGAGAGTTCCTCTGCATCTGATGATCAGGCCGAAGATCTAGAATGATCTATACCGTCGTCTATGTCAATTTCAACCGCGATGTTGGAAACGACAATAATGTCTAACAGAGTTATCTTAGACGCATTATCATACGCAGATCACCTTACTAAAGTGTTTTCATTACGCCTTGAAGGGAAAGAATTCCAGGATGTACTATCTTCCTTAAGAGTTCTTTCAAGGGCAATAGCTTATTCCACGTATAACTCCGCCCTTTCAGTGGAAAATCTGGAGTTGGTTAGACGTGACGCAGCCCTAGCTACATCCACACGCGTGGATGGTAAGGTGAAAAACTCTCTCAGAGTCGCTTCGGTCACCGGAGAGCTTCTCTTCGACGGCAGGCTTTCAGCAATCTGTGATCAGATAACTAAGAAAGCTTTGGATTTTCTGCTATTCAAATCCGCTTCTAAAAAGTCGGATACAGCAGAAAAGAGTAAGACAGGCACTTCTGGGACAAGTACGCCCAAGAGAAGTTCCTATAGAGGTTCCTATGCGTCCTCTAGGTCTTATTCTAGAGACAATCAAGGCAGTGACTCAGCCGGATAGGAGGGTGATAGCGCCACTGGACACCAATTTTTTTAATTGGTTTAGGGACATTGTCCCGGAATTTCCGTCACAATCCAAGAATGTCTCTCGGATTTTTTAATTATTGAACGACGCTATTGATAGACTTGCCAACAAGACGGGCAGGTCAGCCTTCCTACCGGCATCTGCTCTACAGCTGCCGTTTATTAATCAAAGGAACAAGTTTGATACGGCAGGTCAGGGCATCCAGAGAGTTCCTCTGCGTTTAGACGACCAGGCTGAAGACCTTGATATATCCATGCTGTCGTCTATGTCACTTCCATCGGTAACGATGGAAACGACGATATCGTCTAACAGAGCTAGTTTAGACGCTCTTTCCTACGCAGATCACCTTACTAGAGCGTTGTCATTACGCTTTGAAGGACCAGAATTTCAAGACGTACAAACGTCATTAAGAGTTCTGTCCAGGGCCATAGCTTTTTCCACATATAACTCCGCCCTTTTAGTGGCAAATCTGGAGTTAGCTAGACGTGACGCGGCCCTGGCTACTTCCACACGCGTGGATGGTAAGGTGAAAAACTCTCTCAGAGTCGCTTCGGTCTCCGGAGAGCTTCTCTTCAACGGCAAGCTTTCAGCAATCTATGATCAGATAACTAAGAAAGCTTTGGATTTTCTGCTATTCAAATCCGCTTCTAAAAAGTCGGATACAGCAGAAAAGAGTAAGACAGGCACTTTTGAGACAAGTACGCCCAAGAGAAGTTCCTATAGAGGTTCCTATGCGTCCTCTAGGTCTTATTCTAGAGACCATCAAGGCAGTGACTCACGTGGGGAACGTTATTCTGGCCGAGATAACCGGTCAGGCGTCGACGGGGCGAGGTGCCGGTCGTGGAGGACGTAGTGTCTCCTTCCGCAAGCCTTGCAGGTCCAGGAGGTGATAGTATGAACATCTATCGTGTTGCGGTAGGCGGAAGATTGTCGAGTTCTATAAACAATTGGGCGTCAATTACGGACGACCCCTGGGTTCGAGGGGTAATTTCAGAAGGACTAAGAATATCCTTCAAACGAAAGCCTCCATTAACTGGAAGTCCAAAATGGACTCAGCTTCCGTCAAATCCGCAGAAAAGAGACGCTCTTCTATCAGAAGTACAGTCTCTTCTGGAGAAGAACGCGGTAGAGGTCGTAGAAGACCAGGAATCACCGGGTTTCTACAGCCATCTGTTTCTGGTTCCGAAACCAGACGACTCGTTCCGTCCAGTCATAGATCTGAGCTGGATAAACAAGCTGATCGTCGCTCCGAAGTTCTATATGGAGACAATTCGATCAGTCAGAGCGAGTATTCGGGTAAACGACTATGTTACAAGCATAGATCTTAAGGATGCGTACTTTCACGTCATGGTACATCCGACATTCAGAAAGTATCTACGCTTCGCAGTCCTAGGAGTTGTATATCAGTTCCGAGCGATGTTCTTCGGTTTGAACCTAGCGCCCTGGGCTTTCACTCGAATAATGAACTCGGTAATGATACATTTCCGAGCTCATTCGTCTGCGGTAACGTCGGCCTACCTGGACGACATTCTTCAGAGGTACGACAACGAGTTAACGCTTCAGAACGATGTGCAGAATCTGCTTCTATTACTCCGATGTCTCGGTTTTATAATAAACGAGGAGAAGTCGGATCTGGTGCCGTCCAAGTCATTCACCCACTTGGGAATGAGCTTCGAGACGCACAACAATCTCGTTCGTCTGCCATTAACCAGAGCGAAATTAATCAGTTGTTACGCTCGCTATTGTCTTCACTCAGACAAAGTTACAGTGAGAGAATTCATCAGACTGATAGGGTTGTGTGGAGCTGCCGTGGATTTTATTCCAGTGGGGCGGCTACGCACTTGTCCTCTCCAAATCTTTTTGACTCAAAAAGAACAGAGTTGGAGGGTGGAGATTCTTTCGCTCGTTACGTACTTCCTCTTGTAAGTCAAGTGAAACAGATTCAGACTTGGGCAGATATTCAGTGGTTTATTCAGGGAAATAACTTCCACTGCAATTGCCGGATCCGAGTTTTACAGTTTTGACGGATGCCAGTTAAATAGGTTGGGGCCCAACATTGAGCCCAACGGTTTTCAAGTGCCAGGGTCCTTGGGATCCGTAGTTCCTAATCAAGCACATAAACATCAGGAATTGATGTTATTTTGGCTTGCATTACGTCATTGCATGAATGTTATCCAGATTGCCCACAGGCAATTCTGTCCGACAATTCGACGGTATAAGCGTATTTTCGGAACTAGGGAGGTACTCATTCCATTCTGTTATTCACTGTAACGGAATGAATCCTTCTGTTGGTACTAGAACATCAAGTTCTCCTATCGGTCCGTCTTATTCCGGGTCGTCTGAACGTATTAGCGGACTCCCTTTCACGAAAGGGCCGCTTGTTGCAGTCAAATGGACTTTTAACAATGAGTATTTATATCAGATTTGCTACCTATGAGAGCGGCCAATGATGGACTTATTTGCGATGCATCTCAACAATCAGTTGCAAGTGTATGTGTCAACATGTTTGGATCCTCGAGCGTTTGCAGTTGACGCTCTATCCATCTCGTGAGACGGGATAATAGGATATGGGTATCCTCCAGCGCCTTTGATTCAGCAGATATTGCTTAAGTTAAATAATCTCAATGCAATTCTGTTGGTAGCACCTCTGTCTCCACAAAGACCGTGCATTAATCTATTCAGGTGTCTGTTGTGGCTTATGCTGTGGAAGCTTCCTCCACATTTCGGTCCATTCTATAGCTAGATGGATTCTATTAGCTTTCAGTACTGCTTATGATAATATCTTCAACACAGCAGTCTGCGATTAAGATTTTAGCTCTTGAAGTAAGAGTTCTTCCTACTTCAGAGGCTTATGCTAATAGCGTTGCTATTACAGTTCTAATGACGGCTGCATATTGGTTTTAGCCTTTCACTTGCACAAATTTATACCTCAGAAATATTGAGTCCATTTCTAGAGACCGGCATTGTTTAGGTTCGTTATCTGTTGCTCAGAATGTCGTCCACTAAACAGTTGCAACTATAGTTGTGTAGGCTTTTGGTTCCGGCAGTGACTCTGTGCTGCCGCCCTCTTCGCTCTGGGGTATTTGACCCAGGGCAAGGGGAAGGGGGGGGGGGGGGGGTGTTCCCTTAGGTCACCTGCTTTATAGTGAAAAGCAAGGGAATACCTCCCCTAGAGTCAGTAATTCTAGTTGGTACCGGGATGATTTTTAAAGTGTAAAGACAATTTTTTACTCATCCATGTAATATTTTTAAGTGTATTTGTATATGTCACATATCATGCAGACGTTAATATACAATTATCGGTCACTTTTTATGAATTTAAGAGTCTCATTTATCTGGACTACTTTATTTATCGGCTTTTCTTTAAAAATAATTACCATAATGGATTATACTGGAGGTTAATAGACATCAGTGATGTTATTATGCTCAAGTACAGAATGGTGTTGTGTCTTTCTCATTTTGATGCAGAATAGAAAGATACATGTAAAGCCTATTTCTCCTTTCTCCTTGAGGGGATAATTATGTATATATATAGTTGAGTTATTGGATTGCTTTATGTCCTAGTCCCGCCAACCTTTTTACTATCTACCTAACTCTGGGTCATTGGTACAGTATAAAAATGTTAAAATTTTTTTTAGTAATTTATATATTTTTTATACTTTCCAATGACCCAGACGGGGATGGCCCTCCCATGAGTTGGGAACTCATACCTCCCCGCTGAGTACATAATGCTTTTCCAGGCACTGCTTGTAAGAATGACTTTTGGCGCCAATTTCGAGACCTCCTTGACACTGCGCATGCGCAGTGGAGGAAAGGTATGGAGGACCATATAGGACATGTAATTTTCGGTTTTAGATGCAAATTTTGGGGATTGGGGGGTAAAATTTGTGTTTGGCCCTAGAATTTAAGAGTTAGCACCAGCTAAGTCTGGGTCATTGGTAAGTATTAAAAATATATAAATTACTATGAATTTTTTAACTTTCCAGACTTTTTTCACCAGACATTGAGATAATGGCTGATTTCTGGTAGGGCTGCACGGAATTTCGATAAACCGATATATACCGGTATACTAACCAATATCAATTGAATACTGGTGTAATTACAAAAATATCGGTTTATCGTCATTATTTATTTACTCACAATTTAATATTTTTATACTGTACCAATGACCCAGACTTAGCTGGTGCTAACTCCACAAAAACCAGGGCCAAACACAAATTTTGCCCCCCAATCCCCAAAATTTGCATCCAAAACAAAAAGAAATCATGTCCTAAAGGACCTCCATAGTACGACTCTACTGCGCATGCGCAGTGACGCAGTCGTCCCGAAATTGGCGCCAAATAGCATTCTCTGTTTGGCCCTTCATCAGTCAACATCTCACTGATCTTTGTGCTTGTAAATCTCAGTTTAAAGGATGCCAGACACGTAATTTTTGGAGAAAATGTGATTCTAAGGAGGATAGAAGGAGGAGAGGAAAAAAGAAGTGGCAAAAAATAATCAGGGCTGTACTTAAAATTTTTTGTTGAAATTATGTTAAGTTGCCTATTTTCGAGGCATGGGCCTCTTGTTGTCATTCTTGCTAATTGCTGCACTGCTTATTCAGTGTTTCCTCTCCCCTAGCCTTCTAAAGTCCCCCCTTGCAATTCTCCCATGCTTTTGGCATATTTTTGAGAAGTTTCATTTCTAAAATTCCCTGGGAGAGTTGCTTGGTTACAGAATGTTTTCTGTTATTTTCCCCATAGTTACGTTTTCACCCATGGGTGTATAACGTTTGTGTTCTGCATCTTCCATCTGATGTTCTGCAGATTCTCCCCTGGGAGTCTCTGTTTTGCATCAGATAGAGTGTAATTGATGACTGATTCCGGGCCAGTTTTTTCAGTGCCTGGAGTCATGTTTTCTAGTGTGTTTACACTGTTTGTTTTCATTGGCAACAGCCTTTTTTGAGGGGGGCTGTTTGCCTTTGTGGTAGTTTATCTCATTATAAGATACATTTATATTATCCGAAAGTGTCTCATTAATTATTTTATATAATTTTAAAATTTTTGACCACACTTTGCCATCGGATCCATCGGGGCTCAACGTTACTTTTCAGCAACTTGGGCTTCTCTGAAAAAATATTTTTTCAAAATTATTTTGTTTTGCAATTGTTTTTTCATTTATTAATGGATCATGTTATTATGTATCTTTGTGTCAGGGGTTTTTGCGAGTAACTAGGACTTATTGTTGTTCTTTCACAATGAAGGGACTTTGTTCAAATTGTAATAGGAAGAAATCTTCCTCTGACTTTCATGATCATTGTATTAATTGTAGTCAGTGTTCTCGCATTAATCCCTGTCCTATATGTGAACATTGGGATGAGAAACATTGGAAACGTGTGTCACGATATGTTGTTTCTGGAGAAAGAGCGATGCCGGCTCTTTCTCCACAAGGTCACTCTACTCTCTCAGTTTCTATTTCAGAGGAACCAGAACAGGGTGATGTTTCCATGTTATCTTCTTCAAGTGTGCGTCCGTCGTCACAAATAAATTCAGAGCTAGCGGCAAAAGTGCTCATGGAGATTAGACAAATGTCGTCCGCTAGCTCGCCTGGTGTAGCGTCCATTCACCGAATGGTTCGGCAGCCGGGTTCGTCCGATGCGGTCCAAGAGGAAATTTTGGGTGATGCGAGCACTATAAAAATAATAGATGCACACCCAGTGACGGCGGATAGTGAACGAGAACGGAGGAAGCCTTTTAGTCCGGTTCCTAGCTCGTCCAGGTCCAGCCGGGCCGCGAGCGAGAGAGGCCCCTCTCTCGTACAACAACATCTGGGACCAGATGTTGTGGTACAAAATGTGTCTTTAGCGGAGCATACGTCCGTCGCTCGGGACGTTCCGTTGTATAAGCAGTCCGCAGAGACTGTTAAGGCTTCCTCTTCTCGTCGGCGCACACGACCGCACCTTGGCTGCGTGACCTCCGATATTTTGCCAGCTTCGCCGATGAAGGATTCTTCGGCGACCAGGTCACACCATCCGGCAGCCAGGGATTCGAGACCGATGGACTCCGGACGTTCGCATAGGAAAAGTATGCGGGAGCCATCTGATGCGGAGCTGCCCTCGGCGAAGCAGCGAAAGACCGCTCCTCCGCAGGTCTCGACGTCGGACATTCTAGTGCAGATAGCACAGCTTATCGCAGCATCCCAGCAGCCGACAGAAACGGTGTCGGATCGAGAATTATCCGACGGCGCTGGGTCGGTACGCTCTGCCGAAGCATCGGGGGCGGACGACCGGGAACATCGGGAGGTCCGACCGGATGGTGAAAGGGATACGGATGAATTGGAGCTATCCCTTTCGGAACAACATAAAGCTGCCGTGGACTTCATCCGGCACTTTCTTCCTCAAGTTGTTCCGTCGGGCCAGACTGCTGCGCTTCCGGACAGGAGAATTATAGCGTCATTGGACTCTGAATTTTTGGAGCGGTTCAGGGACATCGCTCCCGAGTTTCCGTCGCAGTCCAATAATGTTGCAAGAACATTTGAATTATTGAACGACGCTATTTTTAAACTTGCTTCCAGGACGGGGAAAGCAGGTTTCTTGTCCGCAAATACTCTCAACCTGCCTTTCATTAATGCAAGGAATAAATTCGACACGGCAGGTCAGGGTATACCGAGAGTTCCTCTGCGTATGGACGACGAGGCGGAAGACTTAGAGCTATCATTACCGTCGTCAGCTTCTATTCCAACCGCAGTGTTGGAAACAGCTATTGCGTCTAACAGAGCCAATTTAGATGCCTTATCTTACGCAGATCACCTTACTAAGGCGTTATCACTGCGCCTTCAAGGGGAAGAGTTTCAGGATATACAATCCTCTTTAAGACTTCTTTCAAGGGCAGTAGCTTATTCCACGTGTAACTCCGCCCTTTCAGTGGCAAATCTGGAGTTGGTTAGACGTGACGCAGCCCTGGCTACATCCACACTAGTGGATTCTAAGGTGAAGAACTCTCTTAGAGTCGCTTCGGTCTCAGGAGATCTTCTCTTTGACGGCAAGCTTTCCGCTATTTATGATAATATTAAAAAGAAAGCTAGTGATTCTCTGTTGTTCAGATCCGCTCCTAAAAGGTCTGATACAGCAGACACGAATAAGGCGGGCACTTCTGGGTCTTATGCGCCCAAGAGAGGTTCCTATAGAGGTTCCGGTGCGTCCTCTGGCTCTTATTCGAGAGACCGTCAGGATAGCGACTCTCGTTCGGGACGTCCTTCAGGCCGGGACAATCGGTCGGACGCCCCGAGGTCGACGAGGAGAGGTGCGGGTCGTGGAAGACGTGGTTTCTCCTACCGCAGGCCTCGCAGATCCAGGAGGTGATGGCTTAAACCTCTATCGCGTTCCGGTTGGCGGAAGGTTGTCGAGTTTTTCTCAAGAGTGGGCGTCGATTACGGACGACCCGTGGGTGAGAGGAGTGACTTCGGAAGGTCTAAAGATATCCTTCAAACGAAAGCCTCCATTAACTCGAAGTCCAAAGTGGACTCATCTTCCGTCAAATCCTCAGAAAAGAGACGCTCTGGTATCAGAGGTGCAGTCTCTTTTAATGAAGAACGCGGTAGAGGTCGTAGAAAACCAGGAATCGCTGGGATTCTACAGCCATCTGTTTCTGGTTCCGAAACCAGACGGCTCGTTCCGTCCAGTCATAGATTTGAGCTGGATAAACAAGCTGATCGTCGCTCCGAAGTTTTATATGGAGACGATTCGATCGGTCAGAGCGAGTATTCGAGTGAACGATTATGCAACGAGCATAGATCTCAAAGATGCGTACTTTCACGTCATGGTACATCCGACATTCCGAAAGTATCTACGCTTCGCAGTCCTAGGAGTGGTGTATCAGTTCCGAGCCATGTGCTTCGGATTGAATCTAGCACCCTGGGCTTTCACTCGGGTAATGAACTCGGTAATGATCTACTTCCGAGCTCATTCGTCTGCGGTAACGTCGGCCTACCTGGACGACATTCTTCAGAGGTACGGCAACGAGTTAACGCTTCAGAACGATGTTCAGAATCTTTTTCTATTGCTCCGACGTCTCGGTTTCATAGTAAACGAGGAGAAGTCGGATCTGGTGCCGTCCAAGTCATTCACTCATCTGGGAATGAGCTTCGAGACGCACAACAATCTCGTTCGTCTGCCGTTAACCAGAGCGAAATTAGTCAGTTGTTACGCTCGCTATTGTCTGAATGCAGACAAAGTCACGGCGAGAGAATTTATGAGACTGATAGGTCTGTGCGGAGCCGCCGCGGATCTCATTCCGATGGGACGGCTACGCACACGGCCTCTTCAAATTTTCCTGACTCAGAATTGGAGTGTGAAAATTCATTCGCTCGATGTAGACGTTCTCTTGTCAGATCAAGTGAAACAAGAGATTCAGACTTGGGCAAACATTCAGTGGTTAACTCAAGGAGTTCCGCTGCAGTTGCCGGATCCGAGTTTTACCATTATGACGGATGCCAGTCAAACAGGTTGGGGTGCATCATTAATCCCAACGAATTCGAGATGCCAGGGTCTTTGGGATCCGCAATTCCTGTGCAAGCACATAAACATCAAGGAAATGATGTCAATTTGGCTTGCGTTACGTTACTGGATGGACATTATTCACGATGCTCATGTCCAAATCCTATCCGACAATACGACAGTAGTGGCGTATATACGGAATCAGGGAGGCACTCATTCAGTTCCGTTGTTCAATCTAACGGAAAGAATCCTTCTGTTTGCATTGGAACATCACGTTCTTCTTTCGGTCCGTCACATACCGGGTCGTCTGAATGTGCTAGCAGACTCCCTTTCACGAAAGGGTCGCTTGTTGCCGTCGGAGTGGACTCTCAACAAACAAGTATTCAATCAGATTTGCTACCAATGGGAACGGCCAATGATAGACTTATTTGCGACACATCTCAACATTCAGTTGCAGACGTATGTGTCTCCGTGTCCGGATCCAAGAGCATTTGCAGTAGACGCTCTGTCGATCCCTTGGGACGGAATGATAGGATATGCGTATCCTCCAGCGCCGTTAATTCAACAAGTATTGCTAAAGATAAAACAATCTCAATGCAAGATTCTGTTGGTAGCATCTCTGTCGCCACAGAGACCGTGGATAAATCTACTCAGGTGTCTGTTGTGGGACCTACCGCGGAAGCTTCCTCCACGAGAGGATCTTCTTTCGCAGGGGAAATCGCGCCAACTCCATCACAACCCGCAAGGTCTCAACCTTCACGTTTTTCCGTTGTGCGGTCCTTCTTGCATGGCAAGCACTTTACAGGACGAGCAGTGGACGCGATTTCTAACTGTAGGAGGACCTCCTCTTCGCTAAACTATGCGGCTAAGTGGAAGGTTTTCCGTCGTTGGTGTAGGGATCATTCTGTAGATATATTTGATCCCTCTATACCAGACATTGCAAACTTTCTAGTATACTTGTTTGACGAAATCAAACTGCAGCCTGTTACTATAAAGGGTTATAGATCTATGTTATCTGATACCTATGCACATCATGATAGTTTACAAATTGGATCTAATGTCTCTTTATCGAAATTGGTTAGAAACTTTTCGATAAATAGACCCAGAACTCTTAGATTAATTCCTAAGTGGAATTTAGCTTGGGTTCTCCTTAAATTGAAGGAAAAGCCATTTGAACCTCTTGGGACAGTAGATTTCAAATTCTTATCTTATAAGACAGCTTTTCTCTTAGCTTTCTCTTCTGCCAGAAGAGTCAGTGAGCTTCATGCACTATCGGTGGATGATTCTCATTATCGTAGTGTTGGGAACACTATCACCTTCACTACTAATGTCGGTTTTTTAGCTAAGAATCAGGCTCCTAATAAATATCCGGAACCTATTGTTATTAAGGCTCTTCCGTCTTCAGACGGGCGTAGGCCTTTACTCTGTCCTGTTAGAGCACTACGTATCTATAAACAGAGATCTCAGTTCATCAGAAAGGGACGGAAACGTTTCTTTCTGTCTTTGATGCCTAATAGAAAGGACATTTCAGTCCATTCTATTGCTAGATGGATTCAGTTAACTATCCGTACTGCGTATGAAGATTTATCTTCTTCTCAGCAGTCTGTGCTTAAGATTTCTGCTCATGAAGTAAGAGCTCTTTCTACTTCCTGGGCTTATGCTAATAGTGTTGCTATTACAGATTTAATGAAGGCTGCTTAGTGGTCTCAGCCTTCCACATTTACTAATTTTTATCTCAGAAATATTGAGTCCATTTCTGGAGACCTGCATTGTTTAGGTCCGTTATCTGTTGCTCAGAATGTCGTCCACTAAACAGTTGCAACTATAGTTATGCAGGCTTTCTGTTCCGGCAGTGACTCCGTCCGGCTGCCCTCTTCGCTCTGGGCTATTTGACCCAGGGCAAGGGGAAGGGGGGGGGGGGGGGGGTGTTCCCTTAGGTCACCTGCTTTATAGTGAAAAGCAAGGGAATGCCTCCTCCAAGACAGTATTTCTGAGTCGCTTCCGGGATGGTTTTAAAGTGTAATATTAATGTTTAATTTCATTCATGTCTTATTTTTAAAGTGTAGCTCGGTGTGAAGCATTTGTATATGTCAAGTGTCAAACGGGCTTTAATATACAATACTCGGACACTTTTAAATGATTATAAAGAGTCTCAATTCTCTGGACTACTTTATTTATTGGCTTGCTTTAAAAATAATTAGTATAAGGGTTATACTGGATGTTAATAGAGAACATGAATGTTATTGTGCTCAATTATTAAGGGTAGTGTATCTTTCTAATTTAATATTAAATAAGAAAGATACATGTAAAGCCTAATACTCCTTTTCTCCTTAAGGGGTTACCTCTTTATTATATAATTGAGCTTATTGGATTTTCCTCTATGTCCTAGGCCCTCCAGCCTGTTTACTATTCAGCTAAGTCTGGGTCATTGGTACAGTATAAAAATGTTAAAAAATTTATAGTAATTTATATATTTTTTATACTTACCAATGACCCAGACGGGGATGGCCCTCCCTGAGTTGGGAACTCTTGCCTCCCCGCTGAGTACATAGCGCTGACCAGGCACTGCCAGTAAGAATGATATTTGGCGCCAATTTCGGGACGACTGCGTCACTGCGCATGCGCAGTAGAGTCGTACTATGGAGGTCCTTTAGGACATGATTTCTTTTTGTTTTGGATGCAAATTTTGGGGATTGGGGGGCAAAATTTGTGTTTGGCCCTGGTTTTTGTGGAGTTAGCACCAGCTAAGTCTGGGTCATTGGTAAGTATAAAAAATATATAAATTACTATAAATTTTTTAACTTTCAAGATATCTTGAGTTTTTTAACTGTAGCTCAGAATAATATCATCGCTTTACCCAAGGAATTGTTCGAATGTGCCCACGTAATACACAAATTCCGCAGTTGAAAAAATAATTTTCAAAAATTTCAACAAAACTATATCATGTGACCCCTCATTGGAACGAGTCGAGCTCGTTCCAATGAGGGGTCACATGATATTGTTTTGTAGAAATTTTTGGAAAAATTTAGTTTAAAATAATAAATTTTGATATCGTCTGTGTTGTGTAAAGATTTTTCGAACCACATCATCAAGGCATGCTGATTCGTTCCGACTGTGATGCCTCAAGTCTCGATTGTGGTACTTATGTTCAGACAGTTTTCTATATACCGGTATACCACGGTATTTTTTTGTATACCGATACCGTTATTCTGTTTTGAATATCGTGCAGCCCTAATTTCTGGTATGTGGCTTTGTGGTGGATACCTACAAATCAAGTTTCGAGTTTGGTCCTGGTCGGATGATTTTGAGTTATTGACTTTGAAGCTAATTTATGATGTAAAACTCACAATCAGTCTTCCGGACTTTTTTTTCTTTTTTTTTATTGTACTGACACATCTAGTTTTATATATTTTTACAGCTTCAGGGAACCTTTGGCCATATGGGCTTTTCTTGTTATTAAATAACTTTTTGGTATCAACTTAAGGAAATCAAGAATTAGGAAATTCTTATCTTTTGAATATAAAGCCCAAATAAGTTAAAGATATGTTTCTCAAGCCCTCCCACATGGTCCTTTTGGCTACTGCTTGCTCTCTTTTTTTAACCAGTGCAAACTTAAAAAAATAAAAATATTTTATCCAAGTTAATAAAATTCCAAAATTTGTCCCTCGAATGCTTTAGCATTGCAAAGCCTTCTTGCACTCAAGGAATGAAATACACCACCAACAATACTATTCTGTAGATTATGAGGCCTGAAACATAAAACAAACCAAGAACATGAACTTTCAAAGAAATAATTACAAAAATAAAAAATAAAATAAAAAAAACGCCCGCCCACATGCAATTTTACAAAACATGGACTGAGAAACAGAAGATATACTTTGTGGGGCCTAAAAACATTGTATCATGTACTGTTGTGATGACAGAGGACCTTGATCTTTGACATCAAGGTCAAATTATTGAATTGTTCAGCTAGGTTTATGGTATTTGGCATATGAATGCAACAGCTAGGCTGATGTGTCACATTCTATCTTGAACTTCCATGATCTTGACATTTTACCTTTAGTTTGATCTTTGTTATTTGTAAGTTGGAAGCATGGAACTATTCGAAGGGGAGATGTGTTTCAGTTCGCAAAAACAGTCCCTCTAGTTTTTATTTTTTATTCCTGATGGAATGGGCACGTATGCCTAAAATCCAGTTGTGAGAGCTGTTCCATGTAGATTTCACTGATAGTTTTTATTGTAACAGTAATCAGGGCTCGAAATAAATGGTTGTCCGCTTGTCCCGGACAACCAATTTTCGTTTGGGACAACCAGCCAGTCCATCAGCGCTTGTCCCTGGGACAACAAAATTTTATGTCAGGGAGTGCAAAAATTGCGTGTTTCAACAAGTTTTTGCTTCAAAAGACAGGTCCCAATATCATTAAATTGACACAATTATTTACAAGAAAGCCTTCAAAATGCGTAACTGAAACAATCATCTCTCAGCAGTTTATTTTTATCATCACGTAAAATCCACGTTTTTTCATGCACCAAATAATTCACATAATCTCATTGGCTCTTCATAATTACGAGATATCTGGGCCGGATGACAAGATTATAGCGCAAGCGCATAGTCTCTACTTTTAAAGTAAACATGTTTCCAATGAAAACAATGTGTGCATTTGCGGAATAAAATTGTTTTTTGTTTTTTTTCGAAAGGGTGGCTTTAAATTGAATTACTAACGGGCGAATTTAAATAGAAGGTGATGCGAGGAATCTGCTGTGCGGTAAGTTCAAAAATGTAGGTAGTCTTATATGAATAGTTTGTTTCCGATATGGAGGTAAAAATATGACCTAATTAAAATGACTGGTCCACATTCAGTGTTTGTTGACAGCGCACAAAAAAAATTGTGGGTACCAGGGGTTTGGGGGTGTTAGCAGTCAGTTGAGCTGGGTTACTACTAGAAGTTACAACTGGTCTTCGATGTCCAAGCCTACAATGTCGCTATTAAATTTTGGATTCAGCCGTAGTCTCACTTTGGACAACCTGATTTGGTTTGGGACAACCAACATATGCTTTCCGGTCGTCCCATGGGACAAGTGCAAAAAAATCTAAATTTCAAGCCCTGGTAATCACATAATACAAAATCAAAATAGAAAAACTAAAATGGAGATAAAAAATACGAGTTTTTTTCAATGAATAATACTCTTATTATTTTTTATCTCCATTTTGTAGAGCGCTAACACAAAATCATTCCTAGATCGTTTCACAACCTTGCTGTTCCCGAATTTTAATTTACTTGGAATTTCTGAGAAAATAACATGCATTTTTCTGAATTTGCCATGAAATATCACACTATTATCATTTATTAACAAACTAATTCTTCTAACTTCCCCGAGGGAACCCCAGGAAGTGGAGCAGTACATGTTCACTGTGGTAAACAGGCTCTGTTCTATTGGTAAAATAGGACCCAGTCACCAATGTTTGGAAGGTGCAAACCCTCTCTAAAATGGGCAACATGACTTATTAACACTCACTCCTGGTTTTGAGTTGATACTCATGTTGTGGTCATGAGTAGCCATTGTGTAAAAATATGTGACCTTAAACACTAATAAATAAATATTATTCTAATTTCCCAATGAATATCTTGTTTATAGATGTAAACTTGATTCAAAACAGTTGATCTGGCATGGAAATCAACATGAGTTCTTGAGAGTACTGGCAAACATTCCTATGATGTCTGACACAGGAGTAATGCCCCGTGAGTGATAAACATTGCTGAAATGTTCTTCAGAACACCTTTGGAGGTGTCGAACATTTTTTTTTTATATTGGACGATACAGTATCACTGGCATTTTTATGCCCTTGGCCTCTTTGAGGAGGGGGCATTATGTTATCACCATGTCCGTCGTCCGTCCATTAACTTTTTGCATTCCGTCACTTAACTAAAGTTCTACCAACCAAATCTCTACCAAACTTCATATGTGGGTTAGGTATGATGAGTGGAAGAAGCCTATTTATTTTGACCATGATGTGCCAGAGGTCAAGGTCACAGTGACCTCCAATGTTAAATACACTTGAAATTGGTTTCCGATCTGTAACGAAAGTTCTGCAAGACTGATCTTGATATAACTCAGTATGGAGGTTAGGTATGGTGTGAGGTAGAACTCTATTCATTTTGATGTTGATGTGCCAAAGGACAAGGTCACTATGACCTTTAACATTAAATGTACTTCAAGCAGGTTTCCGTTGCATTCCGTCAATTAACTAAAATTCTTCCAGCTGGATCTGTACCAAACTTCATATGTGAGTTAGGTATGGTGATTGGAAGAAGCCTATTTATTTTGACCATGATGTGCAAAAGGTCATGGTCACAGTGACCTCCAATGTAAAATACATTTGAAATTGGTTTCTGCTCTATAACTAAAGTTCTGCAAGACTGATCTTGTTTTTTCTTTGCTCAGAAATGTATTTTGAGGGATGCAAAATGCAATTTGAAGGATTTAGAGTGCGTACATATGTAAACAAATTTTTACTCCTATGACCCCCACCTCCACCCCCCACCCACCCCACCCCGTGTCAATTAGACATTTTTTTCTTCGTTTTGAAGGATGTTTTTTTTTTAAATTTTAGCCGAAGGTGGGTTTGCCCCCACCTGTCCGGTTAGTTAGTCCTCAAAAAATGTTTTTTTTGCCTCCAAGATGGGTTTGGCCGTATTTAGATTGATTTTATGTGGGGAAAAAACCCACCTATGCTCCCCCTCCCCAATTGAAGGGGAGGGTGGGGGGGGGTTGCATGGGGAATTAGCAGCGCTTGGCATTGCAGGCCTCTTGTTGGTGTCTAGAGGAAGCTTCCTTTTAATTTTGGTTATGCCCCTAAGAGAGTTACCTACCCTTTTATGACACCGTTGGGGGCATATGCCACTTTTCGCGTTGCTCTTGTTTTTTTTTTTGTTTAGTCACTCTAAAGTTAAGATACTACCTGTTTGTTGTTCTGGTAGAGTGACCAAAAAGAAATCACTTTGTGATTGTTTTTCGTATTTATTTTGAACATACATATGAGAAGTGATTGTTTTTCGAATTTATTTTGTACATACATATGAGAATCATGTCGCATTTCAAGAAGAGAATAACAGTGCTATATACATTTTCAATTTTGCCTCCGAAATAAATATGATGAATGCAAGCCGAAAAAACAAATGCGCCGCTGCCTGAGAATCAAAAGATTAATTTTGTTTAGCCTAATTGGATTTTGTTTATTTTTTGATTGACAACAGGTTATCAGAAGACACAACGTTCACAGTGGATGAAGTAATTGACATGTTAGATGGTTTGCTGACTGTAGTTAGGGGAGAAGTGGAGTCTGAGCTTATCAACACAGCTCATACAAATGTTCTGCTGATGAGACAAATGTTCCGGCAAGCTGAAAAATGGCATTTAAAATTACAAGCTGACATATCCGAGTTAGAAAATCGGTAAGTCAGAATCACTGATTTTTCTACAACTGAACTGCTGAAACATCAGCAAAAATGTTGCAAATCAACCCCCACCCACCCCACCCCCAGATGCCATCCAGCCAGTCAATGCAGTAACTCCTCCCGTTGATGACCTTTGACAGCATTCAAAACATCATGGTGTTTAGAAAAACTAGTCACACTGTATTAGAGATGGGCAATATACCAAATTGATACCGATGTAATGGGGATACCGAAAAACCAAACCGAACCAATCGTTGAATACAAATACCGTCTGAATTTTCAAATTTTCCTCCGTTTGCTATTTATAATCCGTGTTGAGGCTTGATAACAGTTGAAAGGTTCATTTTCATAAAAGAACTGATTTTCTTTTCAGTTTCAGTTTCAGTGGACTTGGCAACTGTTATAAATTCCCACTAGATTACAACCTGTACATGTCCAACTGTTTAGCAGTGATTTCTAGTCCAGTCTTGGCTGCCTTTTAAGGCAGCCAAGACCTGACTAGAAATCACTGCCCATGTGTTTTGTCTATTGTCAGCTGGACCTCCTAAAAATAGTATGTTCAGGTCACATGCTCTGAGATCGCAAAATCCTGAAATAGGTCTTTAAACATTAAGGTGCGTTTAGTCACAAGTCATTTATTGCATTGTGGTAGAATGATAGTACGACTTATTCTGTTTTTCCCAATGTGAATTCCTCTTTGATACTATAAACAAATCTCAGTCAATCAGATACTGAATACCAAACCGATACCAAGGTATGCCTCCTAAAAATACCGAAACTGATACCGGACCCAAAATTCCACTTACTGCTCATCTCTACACTGTATCAAGTTACTATCAACTTTCCAATATCGGCACCTTTTTGTCACTAATAACTAAAACATGTAAATATTCAATTTGCATTTCCACGATAAACGTTCATATCATTGATATATCCATTTTTCTCAGACATCAAAGGATATTATTTAAAATGCGATTGCAGTTTGTCAGAAAATTGAAAGCTTTCAAGCTTCCAAGAAAAAAATTAAAATTTGGTTGAATGTTGTTTATTTATAGCCACAATCCCCCCCCCCCCCCAAGATGGCAGTAGGTTAGGCACCATTTATCTCATAAATGGCTGTTTATTTGAACAACAAAAGCCTTGGATAAATTGTTGCTTTATTCACCTAGTAGGGTGATAAATTTTCCCCATAGGTTTAACACTCAAAGAATTTTTTCCCCAAGTAGCAACGGACTTGTTGACCTCTGGCCTCTACCAGATTTGTCTAGCATAATTAATAATTCGATTGCTGATTTCTTTAAATCTTCTTGAAAATATTACACAATGTCAGTAGAAAACACCACCCACTGCTCATATAATAAAGTAGTACTTTTGCAAGTTGAGCTCAAGTTTGTAGAGGAATTATTTTTAGACAGAAATGTATTATTGCACCTTGTTTATTTTTGCCAATTTTGCCAGTCGATCGAATTGGACCAATGTGCTCCTCACTTCTCGCTGTGTGTTTGTAGCAAATTATAGCACGATTTTGCCGCGACTGCCCTGTAGAAGATTTATGGGATAAACAAAATAAACATATAGTGTTTTCAAGTAAAAAATTAATTTCTTCTCGTACAATTAAGAATGAAACCGACTCGCCAGAGGCTCATCGGTTTCATTCTTAATCTGACTAGTAGAATAAATTTTTTACTTAAAAACACTAGACGTTTATCTAATATTTATCTCACCTGACTGAAAGTCAGATTTGGCTATTGTGATCACATCTATTATCCGTCATTCATGAACATGGTATTTATGATTTCTCCACCAGTATTGCTGAAACGGTTTCAGTGAAATTTAAGTTGCTTGTTTCTTTTGACATCGCGTTTTGATTGTTCAGATAAAGTGCCCAACCCCATAGGGAGGTGGTGGGTGTTGTAGTGTGTAATAAGAATAAATGTAACAGAAAGAAATGTAAGAATCAACAACAATAACTTCAATTTAACTATTCTCAAATTTAATAATATGAAAAGAAACTGGTACAGTATCTTTTACACTGTAGGGTTTACAGAAAAAATAAAACAGAAATACTTATCTGTTATTTCAAATTAAAGTTCAATAAAATTCAGTAGTCCAGTGATGAAGAAAGTTTCCAGTTATATTTGTAATGTCCAAGAATGTGTCTGCAGAAACATTATCCAAAAGACTGTTAAGAAATGTTCATTTAAAATTCAATAGTCTCCAATGAATTACAATAAAGCACTCAACGAAATTTCAATGGAATTAATATCCAACAAGTATTGGCTCCACAGGTGGTTTTGAAATAATCCAGTAGAATCTTGGCTTTTCACAAAAGTAAATTCTGGTTCACAGTAGTGTAAATTCTCTTCTATGATTTGGAAACTCTTTTTCAACATGAAATGATGCATGGATCACAATATATTATTCCATAGAATATATATTAAACTCTGCTGCTATCTATAATACTGTACTGTCCTCACATAATAATCTCCAATGTTTAATGAATGCTGAATGTATAAACACTTATCAGTGCTGTGAGATGAATGAATGTCAGAAGATTGTTGACCGAGACTTATATAGTCTTCAAATATAAACTTCCAGAATGAGAAATTTCTCAAATGTTCTGTTGTCACATTATTTCTGATTGGCGGAATTATGTCACCGCATTAAGTTTCTAGATGATTTTGTCCAATTTCAAGTAAATGATTGTGACCCAATTAAACAATCAGTGAGCTAAAAATAGAACCTTTTTAAGAGTATTTGTAAACATGCTGATAGGTACATTCAAAGGTCACTTAGTGCAAATAAGTTATCACTCAAGCCAAAGTCTGCCTATTGTAATTAAAAAATAACTTCAGAAAATTCTAATTTTATTATTTTGATTTAAAATCACAACATATGGCCAACTCAGACATGTGGGAAAATAATTAAGTGCTGTGACTTTTTTTTTGGTCAAAATAATAAAATAACACTGTCTATGTTTGTAAAAAACTTCGTAGATTCAAGTAAAAATACAACTTTGGCTGTTCTAGAACACTTGTTACTTTGCATTATGGTTATATCACAGCCGCAATACATGTACAAGTTCAAATTTATCCAGCTGGTGTTCAAGTCGCACTTTTTCCTTTAAAAAATGATTCCCAATTAAGGGCGTGTCTTGTATATTGACAGGATAGATTATCCAATTTTTTGGTGCAAAATTTGGGCGATATTCTGGGCAGTTGAGTTTGTAAACACTAGACAACAAGTTATATTTTGGGCGATGAACAAATGAATAAAATTTACTTTACATACTACCTTGTACCTTATGTTCAGCTGAAACCAATATCTTTAATAAAGCATATTTGCGTTCTTGGAAATTTGGGCAAATCTTTATGCAAATGGATTTGCGAATTTGCATCAAATTTTTGCCCCAGAATGGGCGAACTGCCTATACCAATGTACGAGAAAATTAAGCGAACTGGAATGGGCTCAATATCTAGTATGAGACCCATTACTGTTAATTAGAGCTTGACAATGCCTTCTCATGCTCCCAATCAAGTTCCTGGCGGTCCTTTGTGGAATGTTGTTCCATTTTTGGACCAGCATGGCACCAAGCTCCTGGACACTTCTTGGTTGGACTGGACGGGCTGAAATTGCAAGCTGCAACTCATTCCAGACATGTTTGATTGGATTGAGGTCAGGGGATCTTGCTGGCCAGTCCATATGCTCAATCCCCTCACTCTGTCGGTACTCCCCGACAGTATGGGCAACATGAGGACGGGCATTACCGTCCATCAAAATGAATCTGCATACAATCTGATGTGGACATCCAGGATCTCATCAATATACCGCTGTGCAGTCAAAGAACACAGAGCTCTGTACGTCCATCCCTGTTGATGCCGCCCCAGACCACGATTGACCCTCCACCATAGCGGTCATGCTCAGCAATGTTGGCTGCATGGAATCACTCTCCTGGTCTTCTCTATACCCTAGAACTCCTATCTGTGTGGTCTAGACAGTACATTGACTCATCTGTAAAAAGGACCGGTCGCCAATCTTCTCTGGTCCATTCAACGTGGTCCATGGCCCATTCATATTGTGCCTGGCAGTGGTTTTGGGACAGCGGAATGCGAATACATGGTCTTCTCGATCAGAGACCACCTTCATGCAACCTTGCCCGGATAGTCTGCATCAAAACATTTACACCGGATGCATTCTGAAGGTCACTGCGAAGCTGGGTTGCTGTGGCAAAGTGGTTCCTACGGGCCTGAATGATCAAAAACCGGTCTTCAGCTGCAGATGTTGCCCTGTCTCTGCCACCACCATGCCATCTGACTGGTGTGCCATAATGCTGAAATCTTGCCCAAGCTCTGGTGATCACCATTTGGTGCACACAAGGGCTTCAACCTGACGATGGGTAGCCCCTTGCTCCACCATCCCTACAGCCTGCCACATTTCTACTTCAGACAAATGTCTTCTTACATTTGCATTTGCCATATTCAGTCATTAAATCACAAGGGTTTGTGTTGAAATGAAGATTGAATATCCTACACTTGTCATATACATGAAGATGGTACACAAAAACATCATGAAAATCAAGGGGAACATGCTTTCCATGACTGTCACGAAAAGTTTGCTCGTCAAGAGAGCTAATGTAAACACTGGGGACCATCTCAACACATTCCTCAATGGCAATCCCTGTGAATCGCCTGTAAGGTACGTTTTCTCTCCCAGTTGCAGGAATATACTGAGGATTGCCTCAGCCAACCTAGGGAAAATGGCCCACACCATGTGATCTGACATAAGTCAAATTGACAGCAATCCTTGTCCCCGAGGTTGTTGCTGATGACTTATTATTCATTAGCAACAATCCATATAATGACAAGGCCATGAATCGCCTGGGATGCACATTCTCTCTACCATTTGCACCAACTTACTAAGGGTTGCCACAGCCAGACGTGCAGGCTGGTGACAGCCTGGCAGCTGTTTTTACCTGCGTCGTCAGCGGCAGAGCAGGTCTAGTAACCACTTGACTCCGTCCATCAGTCCGTCCATCAGTCCATCTGCCAGTCCGTCCGTCAGTCAGTCCATCCGAAACACTTCTTGCGTCAAAGTTTTCTTGGCTTCTATGAAAGGGAATGATTTTATATTTGGTCTGCTGCTTCATTATGATGAGTTGTATTGTGTATCTAATTTTCAGATTTGCCGTGCAGCCACTTCCCGTTTGCCAATACTTTGAAGTCTGTTCATCTCTGTAATCAATTGCATGCAGCGACACAGGTCCAGACCCGGTATTAGTCTTGTTGAGAGAAGTGACTTCTCCCCCCCAGAGACTTTAGGGAGAAGTCAGGTTCCAGGAGAGAGAAGTCAGTGGACATGAGGGAGAAGTTCGAAAAAACATAAAAACGTATATGACATCGTGACAAAATAAATGAACATAGAGGACACAACAATTGCTAACATAATGAATTGTGGAGAGAAAAAAAAAGAAGTTATACAAACATACATACACGCATAAAACAAAGTCAGACTGTACATAACAAGAAACTAGATTAAAAATCCCCCCCCCCCATCCCCCATCCCCCCCCCCCCCCCTTCCCCCCCAAAAAAAAAACCCTAAAAAAAACAAAAACAAAAAAAACTGTGTCTTTCATGGTTTCTGAATGCCACAACTCTTTCCCTACCAGTGATGAGAATGGTTACCATGCTGTTGATTTTGCATTTACTTCATAGCAGTGGATTGGAAATTTAGCATTACCCATTGTGAGAGTGTTCTTTATAATGGAAGGTTTTTTCTTTTAAAAAAAAATCTGTTTGAAATAAATTTCAAGTTTGCATAAGAAGCTGGGTCATTCATGGTTTCTGAATGCCCTAATTGAATTGAAAAGCATAGTTAAAAAAGTTTTCAATATCCTTTGTTAATTAAGCATTAATAACAATTTGAGTTAATTTAATTTGAGTTAATTTATTTCTAAGGTAAATGACAAAATATTTCAGTTGTCTCCCTTCCCTTCTGCATTGGGTAATAATGCCAATACACTGTGCAGAAAAATGACAATTTCTGCCAACCATCTTACATTCACATGTGCAATTGGTGCTATGAAGGCCTGCCATTCGTATCCATCCTAATATGTGTGATTTCTTATCAATCTACCTTACAATTGTTTACAACAGGCTTGCACTACGGTGGAAGTCCCTAACACGGAAAAATAATCTCTATTTTCTTCTTTCCCAAGCGATTTGGGAAATAAAAGTGGTGCAAAAGCACCAAGAAAAAATAAGCCAAAACTGGGTTGAGTGCGACCAGCGCACACCCAGTAGGGGACACTCTTCTCCTTGTACTAATCCACGGCTTCTGTAACCAGCATGCAGACGTACAACCAACATGCCATTCAATTTTTTTCTGCCATCTTAACAAGGATGTGGATCATCACGCTCTACTACAGTGATACCTTTTGACTTGATGTTAATGATGTTTCCTGTTCTGATATGTGGATTCATAGCTATTTCTCCACTATCCTGACATACAGGGCTGTGTTTTTATATACTCTCCCAAAAAAGAAAGTGTGCATGCTAAAAAATAACACTAAAAAAAGATATATATCATTTTCATTCATGGAAATTTTATTCAATCACAGATGAATCAATTTGTGATCAACACGAGAAATTTCATTACTCTACGACAAATACTTTGGTGCCATGGAGAGTCAAAGACACTAAGGGTCAAACACAAAAGTCACACACTCAATATCTGGTATGACCTCCGTCTGCATCGACTACTGCTGTGCATCTACGCCTTATGGAAGCGAACAAGTTAGCATGGAAGTGTTGTGGGATGTTGTTCCATATTCTGATAAGCTGTCTTTGGAGTTCCACAAGCGTTGACGGTGCCTGGGGAAGCCGGCGTAGCTGACGTTTCATTTCGTCCCATACGTGCTCAATGGGTGAGATATCGGGCGAATTTGCGGGCCAGGGAAGAACATCCACTTGTTGCTGCAGATACTGTTGAACAACACGAGTTGCGTGGGGTCGGGTGTTGTCCTGCTGTAGAATGACGCCAGTGCCGTGACGTTGCAGAAATGGGACAACAACAGGTGTAAGCACTTCATCACGATATCTGGCTGCATTGAGATTGCCATCAATAATGACCAGCTCAGTTCTGTTACGGGCAGTGATGCCACCCCACACCATGAAAGACCCTCCCCTATAACGGTTTCGCTCCACGACACGTGGATCTGCATAGCGTTCGTTTCGACGTCTGTACACTCTCTGGCGGCCATCTGATGATAAAAGATGGAAACGACATTCATCTGTGAATAAAACACGTCGCCACCAGTGTAAGGGATGCCTGAGATGTTGTCTACACCACTGCAGTCGAGCACGACGATGACGAAACGTCAAAATCGGACGAATTGCAGGTCTTCGAGGACGTAAGCCGTATTCTCTCAGCCAGTTGATTACTGTTTGAGGATGTATCCGTCTCAGGTTAGGGATGCTCCTGGCTGTCGTCGTTGCCGTTTGTTGCCGGTTCCGGAGATGGACGACATGGATATACCGATCTTGTGCAGGGGTGGTAACTCGGGGTCTCCCGGAGCGGGGTCGGTTTCGAACGTCATCATGTTGTGCATGTCCATGGACTAGCGTTACGGTGGCAGTTCAAATGCTGGGCAACCTCTCTGTGTGTTCTGCCAGCTCTAATCATACCCAGGGCAAGAAGACGTTGATTCATTGTCGCTCTTGGCATGCTAGTGTGGAGTCGTTTTAACAGCAGCGCAAGTTTGAATGTGAACGATAGGAAGGCCTTACTTTACTTTTTAAATATCCAAGGATTCACACTGCTGCATGAATTCAGACTCTCCACGTGCAAAACATGCCTTTTCACAAATGTGCAGCACGTCATTTAACGTTAATGCAATTTTAACGGGGATAGCTGTTTTTGTGTTCAATATAACTTATTCATGAACAGGTTAACACTCTTTACACCTACGAAATTATTTTTTTTGGAGTTTGATCAATTTCTGCAATGCACACTTTCTTTTTTGGGTGAGTATATATTCCCTCGATTATTCACTGTATTTTTCGTGATAAATCTCTATACTCATTTCGCGAGTGATTTTTGCGTACCATGCCATTTCGGTCTTTTGTTCATTAATGCTAGCCCTTTGGGTTCTGCTTTTAACTGAGTTAGTTGTCAGCTGGGGGCAGTTGTGGCAGCTTTTCTCCCCTCTGTTGAGGGTAGAATTTCTGCCAGTTCCCTTTTGGCTGTTGGGGTACTTTTTTGTTCTTGTTGGGCCTTTGTTTCCTGCCACATTACCTTGGTAGCTGGGGGTGTCCTGATTTATTTTTTTGGGGGGGGTTCACCTTCCCATCTGCATTGCTCTCGCCTGAATGCCTAGGATGAATCCTTGCAGGCCATTTTTGTTGTCTTAGCATATTGAAGTTTCCCATTATTCATGCACCACTTTATTTGGGTGTTCTATTGAAAGACCCTGTGGGCTGGGTGGTCTTCCACTTTTTGGGCTTCCATCTATTGTGTAGTCCAGGCATGTGACGTTTTCCTCCTGCACCCAGGGGAAGGGGAACGCAGTTGTTCGGGGCCTCCCAATTTGACTCCCTCCTGGGGTTTTTGCAGTCTTTTTATGGCGTGGATACTGCGGTAGCTGCTGACTTTCTGGTGAAGAGATGCCTGGTTCGAGGACTATTGTCCCCCTCCAGTCGACATGCGAGGCTGTCACTAGGATTGTGACTCCTCTTTTGGAGCCGAGCTTGGTTGCTCTCTCCGCTTTTCTGCTTTTGTCAACAGCTACTGATGTATCTGCTTCTGCTGCTACTCCGCCGCTGACGTCAAAGGTCTCCATTTCAGCCGGCCTCAGCTTATCTCTGCACAGGTCTGCAAGGATTTCTTATCAACCTACTCACAATTGTTTACTACAGGCTTGCACTACAGTGGAAGTCCCTAACTCGGATAAAATACTCTCTATTTTTGTCTTTCCCAAGCAAGTTGGGAAAGAAATGTGGTGCAAAAGCACCAATAAAAATAAGCCAAAACTGGGTCGAGTGCAACCGGCGCAGACCCAGTACGGGACGCTCTCTCCCAAGTACAACTCCACGACTAACGTTGCCAGTGCGCATATACCGTCTCTAAAGACTCATTCTTTTTAAAATCTGCTTCGTGTCGAGATGTTTTTGCACGCTTATCAGTGTTCCACCAGCTCGATGTTTGATGATTCCTGATTCATTATACCACAGTGTATCCTTTGTATTCTCAGGAACAGTGTTTTATATATTCTCTTTTCTATTATATGTCCACAATGTATATTTATTTGCTCTCTCTCGAGTCGCGCGCGAATTTCGCGTGCCACGCGGTTCGGACTTAGATTTTTTCACAATTATTGTTAATGCTTTTTTTGCAAAATTTTCTAATTGTGTTAGAGTTAGGTGTCAGCGGGGTACCACTCCTGCAGTGTTTCTTCTTTCTTTTGAGAGTAGTCTTCCTGTTGGGTGGTTCCCGGTCGACCTTCTGGGGTCTTTGTTTCTGTCACCTTTCTCTCTTCTTTGGGGGTGTTCTGTTTTCTCATCTCACCTTCTCTGCTCCTCTCACCTCTATCATGCCCAGGACAATTCCCTGTGGGCAATGTCTGCTGCCAAAGCATGTGGACGATGTACATTCGTCTTGTTCCTCCTGTAATGGGTGTTCAGCTGAGCGGCCGTGTGGTGTCTGTGGAACATGGTCTTCCACCTTCTGGGCGTCAGTAAACCGTGTCGTTCGTTCTCGTGGCCGTGCCTCCCGCTCCCGCGGGAAAGGAGAACGTGGTCGTTCGGGGCCTCCCGAGCCGACTTTGTCTGGTGAGAGTTTTTCCTCCTCCGTGGGGGATGTGCAGTCTTTTCCTGTGGTGGATACTGCAGGAGCCGTTGAGTGTTCTGGTGTAGAGATGCCTGGTTCCGGGACTACGGTCCCCCTCCAGTCGACATCTGAGGCTGTCACTAGGGTTGTGACTCCTCCTTCGGAGCCGAGCCGGTGTGTTCTCTCCACTATTTCACCAGCCTCAACGACTCTCGACGTATCTACTACTGCTGCTGGTCCGTCTGCTTCGTCGTCTGTTTCAGCCGGCCTCGGCTTTTCGCTGCAGGGGACTGCAGGACTGTCCGATACTGTAGACGTGGGATATCGGCCTCAGCCTTCCCTGACTTCAACTCAGCGAAGTCGGAAGGGGCTGCCGGCCGAGCCCATCACTGTGGTCTCTTCGCCGTCAAACACCACAGTTGTGTCTTTGGATTCGGATGTTCGTAGTGGAAACACTATGAACTCCGTGGCGTTTCCGTCTACTCACTCTAGTCACACGACCAGTTTTGGGGGACCAACGCCTTTTGTGCAGCCTGGACCTTCTGCCCTGCAGAGGTCCGCGGTAACTCTCATGAGTTCTCGCAATATTGATCCTCGGGGTGCATCGTACCCCTATACACGTCTGCCTTCAGATGTTTCGGCTGCCGCCTGTCGTCCCGCGTCGGGTGTTTTGGAGGATCGTGACCCTTCGCTGGTTAAGGGGGTCAGAGGTGAAGCCACTTTGCCGGTTCGCTCCCCTGTCGAACCGGTCGGTACAGGCAGTGAGCTTAGGGAGGCCCTCTCCTTACTCACTCAGGTTCTTTCTAAGAGCCTTCCTGTTGCTTCCAGCGAGGCTATGGGTGGTTTCCAGGCGCCTCCTATGGCGCCGCCTCCCGGGATTGGAAACAGGCCGGTTTCCGATTCCTCTGGTGTCCCGACACCATGGGAGGCGTCGGCTGGTTTGCCCACGATGGGCTATGTGTCTTCAGACTCTGGGGAGGAGTCCGACATGCTTGAGGTCGAGGGCCAGCAGTCTTCGGACTTGGGGGCGGCTCTTGACTTTGTGTTTGGGTTTCTGCCTGAGCTCAAACCTGCTAACCAGCCGACAGTGTCAGCCTGGCCGCGATCATCGGTCGCGCGCCAACAGCCTATGGAGCAACCTGCTTCTGGGCGCCTTCGACCATGCCAGTCGGTACAGGTGGTTGAGGCTTTTTCAGCATTGGATGCCAAGCTGAATTCCAAGGCTTTGAAGACTTCGTTCTTCACCAGGGTTGACACCTTTTTGCCTCCTGTGCATTATCGTTCCTACGATTCCGCCAATCTGTCAGTCTGCCAGGCTTTGACGGTTCTGGATCAGGACTCCACTTCCCTCGGGCTTTCCAAGCCCAAGTCTGCCGTCATTCCAATGACGACTCTGGAGTCCACGTTGGGCTTATCTAGAGAGATGCTTGGCATGCTTTCTCTCTCAGATCACGTCGTCTCAGCTTTGGCTGCTTATCTGCCTCCAGATAAGTTTGACGAGGTACAGGCTCCTTTGCGTGTGCTGTCCAAGGCGCTTATGCACCTTACTCACACGCATGCCTGTAACACGGCCAATTTGGAATTAGTTCGAAGGGACACTGTGCTGGACACAGGACGATCCCTTCCCGAGGAGCAGCATGCTACTCTTCGATCTGCTTCTTTGGCAGGTCCGCAACTTTTCCATGGTTCCATGTCGACGGTCCGGGATGATGTCCTACGTCATTCCAAAGATCAGCTGCTGTTTCGTCAGCTTGATCAGCCTTCTCGGGGAGGCAAGGGCCGTTCCAAGCCTAACAAGTACCCTTCTGCTTCCTCTGTGAAGCAAAAGGCTGGTCCTTCTGCCGCCGCCTCTACTTCTTACTCACGGGGTAAAGGTAGGGGTCGGCAGAATCGAGGGAAGTCTCAGGATTCTTCATTTAGCAGAGGAGGTGGTTTCTCCTCTCGCGGGCCTCGTCGGGGCTCGAAATGAAGGTCCTCACCTCGACTCATCCCAGGTTGGAGGAAGGATAGCAGAGTTCGCAGACCATTGGACCACCATCACATCCGATCCATGGGTGTTAGATGTTGTTCGGTCCGGGCTGCGCATATCCTTCCGACGGCACCCCACTCTGTCAAGGGTGTCTCTTCCAACCACAGTTCCTTCAGACGTTTTACGTCGGAAACTTTTGTCCACAGAGATTGCCAATCTCCTGGCAAAGGGGGCGATCGAGGTCGTCAAGAACGTTCAGTCAGTGGGTTTCTATTCCCGCCTGTTCTTGGTGCCGAAGAAGAACGGCCGACTCCGACCGGTTATCGATCTGAGCATCCTGAACCAGTCTATCATTGCTCCCAAGTTCAGCATGGAGACTTTATGGTCGGTCCGCCAATCAATTCACCAGGAAGATTTCGCAGCCAGCACCGACCTGCGAGACGCTTACTTCCACGTTCCCATGCATCGGGCATCACGGAAGTATCTCAGGTTCGCTTTTCTGGGGCGAGTTTACCAGTTCAAGGCCATGCCTTTCGGCCTCAACCTGGCTCCTTGGGCGTTCACCAGACTGATGTCGCATGTGATAGCGTTCCATCGCACACAGTCCAGGGTGACTACTTCGGCATATCTGGACGATATCCTCCAGAGGCATTCCAATGCTGCCTTACTGGAATCGGATGTCGCCACTCTGTTGAGCTTGCTCACGTCGCTAGGATTCAGAGTCAACGAGGAGAAGTCGGACCTGGTCCCTTCTCAGTCGTTTTGTCATCTGGGGATGTCTTTCCAAACCAAATTCAATTTGGTGGCTGTTCCCCAGGCCAAGGCTGTGATTCTCTCAGCTTTTGCTCTGACTCTGTCCCAGTCCAGGTCCGCGACCGCTCGGAGTTTTCTCCGGCTGATCGGTCTCTGCGGTTCGGTGACGGATCTCATTCCTCTAGGTCGGCTGCGTGTCAGACCTCTCCAACACTTTCTGCTCAGTCGTTGGAGACCGAATGTAGATTCTCTGGATCAGGTGCTTCCGTTTCCGGACTCTCTGTATCCTCACCTTCTTCCCTGGACAGATGTTCAGTGGATTACGCAGGGTGTTCCGCTGGACTTACCCACGTCCGATCACGTTCTGACGGCAGATGCCAGCGATCTCGGATGGGGTGCGACGTTGGATCCTCTCGGTCTTTCCCTACACGGGATGTGGGACCAGGATCAAGCAGCTCTACACATCAACCAGAAGGAGCTTCTTGCTCTTCTTCTGAGTTTCAGGCAGTGGATCCCTCACCTGTCGAATCGCCAGGTCCTTCTACTATCCGACAATTCGACAGTGGTTGCTTACATTCGGAACCAGGGCGGCACGCACTCGCTTCCGATGTACGAGTTAGCTCGGGATCTTTTACTGCTCGCTCAGGATGTTCACGCCGGAGTGGTTGTTCGTCACATTCCCGGTCGTCTGAACGTCCTAGCCGACTCCCTGTCCCGACAGGGCAGGGTTATTTCCACCGAGTGGATGCTTCACAGGGCAGTGTTCCAGTCGCTTTGCGATCTCTGGGGACCTCCCCACATCGACCTCTTTGCGACTCGTTGGAACCATCAGGTGGACACTTTCGTGTCCCCGTGTCCAGATCCTCTGGCTTTTGCCGTGGACGCTCTGTCACTCGATTGGAACGGTCTAGTCGGCTACGCCTTCCCGCCGGTTCCGATTCTTCCTCAGGTTCTCGCCAAAATTCGAACCTGCAGTTGTCGAATCATTCTGATCGCTCCCCTGTCGCCTCAGCGGGTGTGGATCAATCAGCTCCGCTCGCTGATGGCGGCGGTTCTGGCACGTCTCCCGCTACGTCGCGACCTTCTTTGTCAAGGTCGCCCGAGGAGGTTTCACGTCGACCCGACTTCATTGTGCCTTCACGCATATCTTTTGTCAGGTCCTGTCTCCTCCGTAGAGGGTTTTCGAGACGAGCAGTGGAGTGCATTTCTTCTTCAAGGAGGCACTCCACTGGTTTAGCTTATGCAGCTAAATGGAAGGTCTTCTGTCGATGGTGTGCTGATCACTCTGTTGATTATGCCAATCCTTCGATTTCACAGATTGCGGAGTTTCTGGTATATCTGTTTGATTCTCGGGGTCTCCAGCCTGTTACCATCAAGGGTTACAGGTCTATGCTTTCAGAGACTTTTTCTTATGTGGGGAAGCGTCGTATCGGCACTAATCCTTACCTCTCCAAGCTTGTTCGGCACTTTTCTTTGAAAAGGCCTCGGACTTTGCAGCTTACTCCACGATGGAATCTTTCGTGGGTGCTGCTTTGCTGGGGGGGGGGGGGGGGGGGGGGGGCGCCATTCGAACCTTTATCCCAGGTGGATATGCAATTTCTCACATATAAGACGGCTTTTCTGATGGCATTTGCTTCGGCCAGACGGGTTAGTGAGCTTCACGCCCTCTCGGTTGACCCGGCCTTTTTTAGGAGTTCTCCCAACAGTGTTACTTTTACCACTGATTGCTCCTTTTTGGCTAAGAATCAGTTACCAGATACTACTCCTCCTCCTATCTGTATCAGGGCTCTTCCCTCTGTTGAGGGTACTCGCCCTTTGCTCTGTCCGGTCCGTGCTATTCGCATTTATCTTGATCGGACACGCTTCATACAGAAGGGCAGAAAACGTTTTTTTCTGTCTCTCATTCCGGGTCGACAGAAGATCTCTCCTCAATCCATTTCTCGATGGATTTGTCTTGCTATTCGTACGGCTTATAGTCGTTTAGCAGCTGGCAATTGTATTACCAATCATATTTCTGCCCACGAGGTGCGGGCACTGTCTACCTCTTGGGCTTATTCTAACTCCGTCAAGTTGTCAGATGTTATGCAGGCAGCCTACTGGAGAAATGCTTCTACTTTCTCCACCTTTTATTTACGCCAGTTGCAGGAGCAGTCGGAGGACCTTTTTGCCCTGGGTCCTCTTTCTTCTGCTCAGGCTGTTGTCTGCCATAGCCATTAGGCTTCTTGAAGGTCAGTTTCAGCCTTGTGCTGTTACTGCCCTTTTTCTGTCTGTGTGTCACACAGGCTCATATGTCTCTTTTCATTGTCCTTTACCAATGATTGCGACATTATGGTTGATAAGCCTCGGGACCTCTTCCTTCTACTTCACGGTTCCAGTGCACTAGGGTTATGTGGGGGGTTGGTTATGCGATTCCCTCCAGCCTTTTGTCTATTCAGCCTGTAGTAAACAATTGTGAGTAGGTTGATAAGAAATCTAAATTTTATAGTAAATTTCCTTTCTTATTATACCTACCACAATTGTTTACATGGAGGCCCTCCCGTCTTCTTTACGGGTAAAGAATCTTTCCTCCCCGCTGATCACATAACTCTAACGTTTACGGATTCAAAAAGAATGAGTCTTTAGAGATGGTATATGCGCACTGGCAACGGAAGTCGTGGAGTTGTACTTGGGAGAGAGCGTCCCGTACTGGGTCTGCGCCGGTTGCACTCGACCCAGTTTTGGCTTATTTTTATTGGTACTTTGCACCACTTTTCTTTCCCAACTTGCTTGGGAAAGACAAAAATAGAGAGTATTTTATCCGAGTTAGGGACTTCCACTGTAGTGCAAGCCTGTAGTAAACAATTGTGGTAGGTATAATAAGAAAGGAAATTTACTATAAAATTTAGATTTCTACTTCTACATGGGCTGTATGTCTTCTGACTACGGCGATGGCTTAGACACACCTGACGTTGAGAGCCATCAGTCTTCTGACTTGGGGGCAGCTCTTGACTTTGTGTTTGAGTTCCTTCAAAAGGTCAGACCAGCCGGAGGTTCAGCCAGGCCGCGATCATCGGTCACGCGCTTTCAACCTTTGGAGCACCCTGCTTCTCGGCGCCTTCGACCGTACCAGTCGGTACAAGTGATCGAAGCTTTTGCAGCATGGGACTCAAAGCTGAGTTTCAAGGCTATGAAGACCTCGTTCTTTACTAGGCTGATTCCTTTTTGTCCCGTGTGCATTATCGTTCCTACGATTCCACCAATCTATCGGTCTGCAAGACTTTGACAGTCTTGGATCAGGACTATTTCGGCGTATCTGGATGATATCCTCCAGAGGCATTCCAATGCTGCTCTTGTGGAGTCAGATGTCGACACACTTGAGCCTGCTCACGTCGCTAGGGTTCAGAGTCATCGAGAAGTCGGACCTGGTCCCTTCCCAGTCGTTTTGTCAGCTGGGAATGGATTTCCATACTCATCTGAATATGGTGGCGGTTCCCCGGGCGAGGGCTGTGATTCTCTCGGCTTTCGCCCAGACTCTGACCCAGTCCGCGACAGCTCAGAGTATTCTCCGGCTGCTTGGTCTCGGCTGTTCGGTGATGGATCTCATTCCTCTAGGTCGGCTGCATGTCAGACCTCTCCAACACTTTCTCAGTTGCTGGAGGCTGAATGTCGATCCTCTGGATCTGGTGCTTCAGTTACCAGCATCTCTTCGTGATCACCTTCTTCCCTGGACGGATGTTCAGTGGATAATGCAGGGAGTTCTGTTGGACTTGCCCATGTCTGATTATGCACGACGCTGGATCCTCTGGTCTTTCCCTTCACGGTGTATGGGACCAGGATCATGCAGCTCTTCACATCAACCAGAAGGAGCTTCTTGCTCTTCTGCGTTTCTGGCAGTGGATCCTCCACCTTTCGAATCATCAGGTCCTTCTGTTGTCTGACAATTCGACAGTGGTTGCTAACATTTGGAACCAGGGCGACATGCACTCGGTTCCCATGTACGAATTAGCACAGGATCTTCTACTGCTTGCTGAGGATGTCAACGCCGGAGTGGTGGTTCGTCACATGCCTGGTTGTCTGAAAGTCCTAGCTGACTACCTGTCCTGACGGGGCAGGTTCATTATTCGCCGAGGGACGCTTTGCAGGGCAGTATTCCAGTCGCTTTGTGATCTCTGGGGGTTGTCCCCACATCGATCATTTTACGACCCGTTGGAACCCTCAGGTGTACACTTTCGTGTTCCTGTGTCTAGATCCTCTAGCTTTCGTTGTGGATCCTCTGTCACTCGCTTGGAACGGTCTAGTCGGCTACGGCTTCCCGTCGGTTCCAATTCTGTTTAAGGTTCTAGCCAAGATACAAACCTGCAGTTGTCGAATCCTTCTGATTGTTCCCCTGTCTCCTCAGCGGGTGTGGATCCATACAGGTCCGCTCTCCGTTGGCGGCAGTCCCCCTCTACATCAGACCTATACAATGTCACCCAAGGAGGTTTCAAGTCGATCTGACTACATTGTGCCTTCACGCATAGCTTTTGTCAGGTTTTGTCTCCGTAGAAGAGGTTTTTTGAGACGTACAGTGGAGTGCATTTCTGCTTCAAAGTGTCACCACTCCACTGGTTTAGCTCATGCGGTTAACTGGACGGTCTTCTGTCGATGGTGTGCTGATCAATCTGTTGATTATGCTGATCCTTCGATAACACAGATTGTGGAGTTTCCGGTATATCTGTTTGATTCTTGGGGTCTCCAACCTGTGACCATCTAGGGTACAGGTCCATGCTTTCGGAGACCTCTTCGTATGTGGGAAAGTGTCGTATCGGTACTAATTCGAACCTCTCCAAGCTTATTTGGCACTTTTCTTTCAAAAGGCCTAGGATTTTGCAGCTTACCCCAAGTATCTTTCTTGGGTGCTGCTTTGTTTGGGGGTGGGGACGCCATTTGAACCTTTATCCCAGGTGGATATGCTTTTTCTCACATACAAGATGGCTTTTCTGATGGCCTTTGCCTCAGCCAGAAGGGTTAGTGAGCTTCACACCCTCTCTGTTGATCCAGCCCTTTTCAGGATCTTCCGCCAACAGTGTTACTTTACCACTGGATGCTCCTTTCTGGCCAAGAATCAGATGCGAGAAACTACTCAACCTCCAATCTGTATCAGAGCTCTAACTTCTGCTGAGGTTTATCACCCTTTGCTGTGTTCGGTTTATGCAATTTGCATTTACATCAACCGGACGCAGTTCATCAGGAAAGACAGGAAAATATATTTTTCTGCCTCTTATCCCTTGTGGACAAAACATCTCTCCTCAATCTATATCTAGATGGATTTGTCATGTTATTCAAATGCCGTACGCTCTTCTAGCGACTGATGATTGTATTACCAATCATTTTTCTGCCCTTGAGGTGCGTGCATTGTCTACCTCCTGGGCTTTTGCTAACTCCTTCAGTTGTCGGATGTTATGCAGGCAGCCTACTGGAGAAATGCTTCTACTTTCTCCACCTATCTGCGTCAGTGTCAGGAGCAGTCTGAGAACCTTTTTTCTTTAGGCCCTATTTTCTTCTGCTCTGGCTGTCATCAACCCCCAGTCATAGGGTTCTTGCAAGGTCAGTTCCAGCCCTGTTCTTGGTACTGTCCTTTCTGTCTGTGTGTCACACGGCCATATGCCTCATCTCCCATTGTCATTTACTAATGGTTGTGATGCTATGGTTTTATAGCTTAGTGAACTCTGATTCCCTCCTCCTGTTGTCTGTTCAGCCCGTTGTAAACAATTGTAAGGTAGGTTGATAAGAAATTTAAATTTTATAGTAAATTTCCTTTCTTATTATACCTGCCGCAATTGTTTTCGTGGAGGCCCTCCCGTCTTCTTTTTCAGGTAAGCGGATTCAATAGAATGACATGTTGGTTATACGTAAGCACACTGGTTCCGGATGCTGTTGATGAGTACAAGGAGAAGAGTGTGCCCTACTGGGTGTGCGCCGGTTGCACTCGACCCAGTTTTGGCTTATTTTTTCTTGGTGCTTTTGCACCATTTTTCTTTCCCAAATCGCTTTGGAAAGAAGAAAATAGAGAGTATTTTTCCTAGTCAGGGACTTCCTCTGTAGTGCAAGCCTGTTGTAAATAATTGTGGTAGGTTTAATAAGAAAGGAAATTTACTATAAAATTTAAATTTCTATGGTAGCCTTACTACATTTAACCCCCTTCCAACACAAGTTTTCAAAGAAAAACTTTGAATGCTAATTGCAGGGCGAATTTCAATGGAACCAATTTTTCAATGGAAAAAAGTGTAACCATAAGCAATTTAGCCTTTTATGGATGAACTGTCTCCTACACATTTTTTTTTGTTTTGAAGCGGTGGTTAATTTTAATAAATTTTAATTGACAAGATGCGTGTCTTGTGTGATTTTGTTTTTTTCTGCTGGCACATTTTTAAATAGCCATTTTATGCTGGTTGTTAACAGTTGGGGCAAATTATTCGAACGACTACGCCATTACAACTCTTTTCAGAAGTATAAAAAATTGGGCTAGTTTAGGCTATTTTCAGAGCCTTTCGACAGATTTTAACAGAAGCCGTGTTTACTTTGTTATGAATGCGGAGCATTTTTTTAAAGAAAATGCATAAAAATGCCAAGTCTCGCAAGAAAGTTTTGGAGGGCGACTTGAATTTTGCCCCCAATGTAAGCCATGGTAACTTGAGGAATGACAAGGTGACTTCTTCGCTCCAGTTGCCCACTCGGCTGACCCCTGCCTTCAATGCCAGCTCTCTCGCAGCCAAACAGACTCCAAGGAAACCAAGTCTGACGTGGAAGGAAGAACACCAGATGAAGATGATTAATGCACTGGTGGTTCTTCTGACAAACCTCCTGCAATTTTGGGGGTATGTGCGTACACATGATGCAGAGACAGAAACAAAGGGAAAAGGAATCCTGCACAATAATAATCCATTGAGACATTAATAATAGGTGCTTACGTGTGCATTAATTACTCACACAAACATACCACTGGGCATATCTATCAACATAAATATAATAGGCCATAAGAAGACCTAAACAATGGAGAGGAAAATGAAGGATGCGAAGTGCCCACACTCCCAGGCCTGAAAATAAGCTGTCTGACATTTGCAGAATGAGGTCCCCAGAGGGTGAATTTGATGATGCTATCCCATCCAGTTGGCCAATTTATCCTCTGGGTACCTCTTTCTGTTTAGTTTTGGGACCCTGATTCAGATTGAGGCTCACAGAGGGTAAATTTAGTGATGCTACCCTGCTGTGCATGGTAGCATCACTAAATTCACCCTCTGGGGACCTCATTTTGCAGATGACAGTCTGCTTATTTTCTGGCTTGCACACTCCATAAACATCTGTATTAATATTCATGAACAAATGAAACTAAAGACTAGTGACAAATTGTGGGATATTTTTTTCGAAGAAAAAGTCCTGCCACTCAATTGTTTTCCCCCATGTCTGACTTTGGAAGTACAAGCGTATTATGCACCGTCGAATGAACAGCGTCCTCTGGTTTAATTATGAATTCATCCTGTAATATCTCATTATTTTTTTTATCATGTTTCCTTCAATCTAATTATAGCATTTTGGCAAATGTTTGGTCATTATTTTATTATCAATATACTTCAGTGTAGGATTCTTATAACCTTATGTGATTTCTACATAGATCTATCAATAAATGAATCCATTAATCTTGGAGGTAGATTTAGTGTTGGTCTTCCCTAAACTTTCTCAGGGAATTATTTATACTGGAGTAACTATGCAAGCCTGCTCATACTCATTATAGGCCTGTATTAGCCCTCCTTCCTTTTATCTATTCAGCATGTCTGGGCCAGTGGAAATTGTGGATAAATAATGGAAATTTCAAATAATTTATGCATTTATCATACCCACTACTAGAGCTGGATCTTAACAGCAACCATGGGTCAGAATCGGTAGTGTGAGAGTACTGAAAATCACAACTGCGCTCCAATAAACACAACCACAAAGTCGGTTTTAAAATTCCAGTGCATTCTGACAGAAATAAAACAAAGATCAGTTTACCAAAATGACCACATAATTCACTTAAATGAAATATATATGCATTTGCTGGGCACTGTCATTCATTTCTATGTATATGTTTGAATGGAATAAAAAACAAAACTGTTGTACACTATACTTGCCCCAATAACATTTTCAAGAGAGTAAGCCAAGATTTCAGTATCGATACATGAAACTCAACACGATTTCATTAATATTCATGACCTGTCAGCACCAACAGTGGAGCTTTGAAATGTTCGTCAGTTTATCAAATGCATTTTCCTTTGATGAACTAGAACTTGCCACTTGCTTTTCATTTATACTGTCTGATATATATTTATTTCTGCATGTAATTTTAAAAGCTTGAACTCCAAAATTGGTTTCAAATTCAAAGTTGAAGTCGGATGGAAATTTAATGTTACAGTGACCTAAATGAGTGACTTTTACTCGATAAATTTTTTTTCTCTGCAGGCACCACAAAAGAATGGTTATTGGCAGTATTGGAAGGCACTTCCTAGTCTCTGCACATGCACAGACATTATGTACAGGTTTTTAGCTCACCGAAGGGAGCTTAACTTATCACAGGCCGGCCGGCGTCCGTCGTCGTCCGTCGTTGTGAACATTTTTCAAACGACTTCTCCTCTGAAACCACTGGTCCGATTTTCACGAAACTTCATGTGGATGTTCATTTCTGTATGACAATTCATGTTTGTTCAAATGAAATGGCCACGTCCCATGGGGGCTCTGTATGGGGCATAACTCTGATAGCACCGTATGAATTATAGAAAAATTATTAAAAAATCTTCTTCTCAAGATCCAGCAGGCAGAATCTTTTGATATTTGGTATGCAACATTGTAGGGTGGATCTGATTCAAATTTGTTCAAATCTGCTCCCTGGATTCATATTTGGGCTCAGTATAGAAGCCCAAATTCGAACTTAGTGCATTTCAGGCAAATTTCTTAAAAATCTTCTTCTCAAGATTCAGCAGGCAGAATCTTTTGATATTTGGTATGCAACATTGTGGGGTGGATCTGATTCAAGTTTGTTCAAATTGGCCCCCTGGATTCATATTTGGGCTCACTATAAAAGCTCGAATTCGAACTTAGTGCATTTCAGGCAAATTTCTTAAAAAATCTTCTTCTCAAGATTCAGCAGGCAGAATCTTTTGATATTTGGTATGCAACATTGTGGGGTGGATCTGATTCAAGTTTGTTCAAATTGGCCCCCTGGATTCATATTTGGGCTCACTATAAAAGCTCGAATTCGAACTTAGTGCATTTCAGGCAAATTTCTTAAAAAATCTTCTTCTCCAGATTCAGCAGGCAGAATCTTTTGATATTTGGTATGCAACATTGTGGGATGGATCTGATTCAAGTTTGTTCAAATCGGCCCCTTGGATTCATATTTGGGCTCAGTATAGGAGCCCAAATTTGAACTTAGTGCATTTCAGTCAAATTTCTTTAAAAATCTTCTTCTCAAGATCCAGCAGGCAGAATCTTTTGATATTGGGTATGCAGCATGCTTAGGGGGGTGAGATTCAAGTTTGTTCAAGCCAGGTCCCTGGGTTCATATTTGGGCTCACCGTGGTAGCCCGAATTATAACTTTGTTCAAAATGACGAATTTTCTTTAAAAATCTTCTTCTTCAGTTCCAGCAGTCAGAATGTTTTGATAGTTGGCATGCAGCATCCTTAGGGGGTGAGATTCAAGTTTGTTCAAGCCAAGTCCCAGGGTTCATATTTGGGCTCACTGTGGGAGCCCGAATGATAACTTAGTTCAAAATGATGAATTTTCTTTAAAAATCTTCTTCTTCAGATCCAGCAGTTGGAATGTTTTGATATTTGGTATGCAGCATCCTTAGGGTGGGGGGGTGGGGGGGGGGGTGGGGGGGGGGGGTGAGATTCAAGTTTGTTCAAGCCATATCCCTAGGTCCATATTTGGGCTCACTGTGGGAGCTTGAATTGTAACTTAGTTCGAAATGAGGAATTTTCTTTAAAAATCTTCTTCTTCAGTTCCAGCAGTCAGAATGTTTTGATATTTGGCATGCAGCATCCTTAGGGGGTGAGATTCAAGTTTGTTCAAGCCAAGTCCCTGGGTTCATATTTGGGCTCACTGTGGGAGCCCGAAAGATAACTTAGTTCAAAATAATGAATTTTCTTTAAAAATCTTCTTCTTCAGATCCAGCAGTCGGAATGTTTTGATATTTGGTATGCAGCATCCTTAGGGTGGGGGTGAGATTCAAGTTTGTTCAAGCCATATCCCTAGATCCATATTTGGGCTCACTGTGGGAGCTTGAATTGTAACTTAGTTCGAAATGAGGAATTTTCTTTAAAAGTCTTCTTCTTCAGATCCAGCAGTCAGAATGTTTTGATATTTGGCATGCAGCATCCTTAGGGGGTGAGATTCAAGTTTGTTCAAGCCAAGTCCCAGGGTTCATATTTGGGCTCACTGTGGGAGCCCGAATGATAACTTAGTTCAAAATGAGGAATTTTCTTTAAAAATCTTCTTCTTCAGATCCAGCAGATGAATGCTTTTGATTTTGGTATGCAGCATCCTTAGGGGGGTAAGATTCAAGTTTGCTCAAGCCATGTCCCTAGTTCCATAAAATTTGTCTCTCATGACTTCATTCCTTTGTAGTGTTGATGAACCATGTCTAACTGAATGTGACCCCAAATACTTCTTTGAACCACTTTGTTTGAATCACTTTGCCCGGTGAGCAATTAAGGCCCCTTGGGGCCTCTTGTTTTTTATTGTTTTGGCTTAATTTTTTTGAGGGGTGGTCGGGTGGGGGGGAGGAGGGGGGGGGGGGAGGAGGTTGGATCTAAATTAAGCGTTTGGTAGGTATGATAAATACAGAAATTACTTGAAATTTCCATTTTTCATCCTTATCTTGCACACCTTTAACCAACTGCATCATCACCCACCTGTAGCATATTGTTCATGATCATTCCATGTGTGTATCCAGTTCCTGACCACATTTTACAATGTTAAGTGCAGACGTACAAGATAAAAAAAATGCATGAAGCTTGATTTAGATGTCACAGTTATTGCCCTTGAACCTGGTCAAAATCAGTTGATCTGTTGAAATCTTATTTATATATGAACTGAACAAATTTGAGTTGTATTAATTAGGGTTACATTATGCTACTTCTATTTTGAATTTTGTATATTGGATTTTTGGTAACACACTTTTAAATTACATGAAGGAACGGAATATTTTTCTGTATACGTATGTTTAGAGTTTATTACTTGGTTAGTTTCATATATATATGAACAAAAATTCCAGAGAATTATTAGAGAAAATAAAAGACTTTGAGGAAAAACAATTTGCTGGTACAAAAAGAGACACAGATATATCTGCTTTGAAAACACCAAAGTTAGCTCCTCTGAATGAGGGAGGTGGTGCAGCATTACTTCACATGGTGAGTAAATTATCTTCTTACCACAAGTGCAGTGCAGATGTTCGAGTTGTTACATCACACATACCAAGAATTTTCAACTCATTTGTTCAACAACCCAGAAGAGTACTTGTTACTTCATGGTTTCTTTCCAGCAGGCTTTTAAATTTCCCAAGTTACCAATGGTAAATGATGTGCCCAAATTAGATGTTCATTTGGACATTATTCCAGATAAAAGTATTTCCCAACATGTCTCCACAATCCCCCAATATCAAAAATATTTTCAAAATATTCTCCTATTGGTTGACCCGTGGCCAGCTTGATGTGTCCTGTTTTCCTCACCTATTGAGCCCAAATTAGGACAATTTAAAGGCCTGCTGGTCAAGGCCTGGCAGCCATTATTGGCTTCAAAAGTTTTAATATAAATGATTTACAATGGTAAGGCCACACAAAGTAGGTCTTCTGTTTCTCATGCCATTTTTTTGTAAAACTGCATGTGGGTGGGCGGTATTTTATTTTTAATTTTTGTAATTATTATATCTTTGCCATCAAAAATACATATTCTTGGCTTGTTTTATGTTTTAGGCCTCATAATCTACAGAATAGCATGGGTGGTGGTGTATTTCATCCCTTGAATGCAAGAAGGGTTTGCAATACTAAAGAATTGCAAAGCCTTGGAACACTCAAGGGAAAAGTTATCAATTTTATTAACTTGGGTAAAATATCAGACATAACTCGTTTAATTTTAATTTTTTTTTAAAGTTTGCAGTAGTTATAAAAAGAGGACATGTGGCAGCCAAAAGGACCATGTGGGAGGGCCTGAGAAGCAAATTTTTAATTTTTTCAGGCTTAATCTTGTGTTTATTCACTACCATTTCTAAAGTTGTAATGTTTCAAAGCCATTTTAGTTCACTGGAATTGACCAAAGAATGATTGAGTAAATCAGTAAACATATAAAAGTGTAGTGATTTACATCGATGATGAAACAGAAAATCATGAGGTATTACTTAGGGTTTGAAAACATTTAGGAGAGGGAGACTTGTGAAATAGACCGTTTATTAATAAGAATTCATCAGAAAGATCTTAAAGTTTAATTGTTATGGGAATTTGACATAATAATGACTTGCATCAAAATGCTTTATTTCAGAAAATTGATGAACTGAACCTGGAAAATGAACAGATGAAAGCCAAGTTACTGCAAATTCAGGGTTCTGTAAGTTTCTTTTTTATACTGTAATTGAAAAAACTATAAATTGTGACAATTTTTAACTGAATCTGCACGGTATATTGATAAACCGATATATACCGGCATTCAAACCAGTATCGATTGAATACCGGTGTAATTACAAAAATATCGGTTTATCATCATTATTTATTTACCCCCAGTTTAATTTTCAAGATGTCTTGAGTTTTTAACTGTAGCCCTGAATGAATAATATTATCCCTTTATCCAAGGAATCGTCTGCTTGTGCCCTCGTAATTTACAAAATTCAGCAGTTGAAAAAATCAATTTAAAAAATTTCAACAAAGCTATATCAAGTGACCCCTCATTGGAACGAGCTTGCTGAGCTCGTTCCAGTGAGGGGTCACATGATATAGTTTTGTTGAAATCTTTGGAGAAAATCTGATAAACTAATTTTGAAAATGATAAATTTTGATATCGTCTGCGTTGGGTAAAGGTTTTTCGAACCGCATCATCAAGGCATGCTAATTCGTTTCGACTGTGATGCTTCGAGTCTCGATTGTGGTACTTGTTGTGTTCATATATCTGAACAATTTTCGATATACCGGTATACTTCAGTATTTTTTTTAATACCGATACCGGTATTCAGTTTTGAATATTGTGTAGCCCTGTCTTGAACTTAGATTTATCATTGATTTCTACATGAAACTCTTGTGTGCACAATTCCTCCTAAGCTAATAAACTGATTTTGCTGAAACTTTTTATACATGATCACTAGCAAGTAGACAAGCACATCTCCCCAACTTTCGAGTTTTAACAATTTCTAATTTTTAGCTTGACTTGACAAAGTCAAAATAAGCTATTGCCGTCACATGTGCGGAAGTCTGTCAGTCTGTTCACATTTTCTTTGCCACTGGCTACACCCTGTAATTCTTGTCCAGTCATCACAAAATTTCATATGCAGGTTCAAGGTGATATCTAGATGGGAACGTCCCCTTTTGGTCACGATCGGACTGCTGCGGGGGTCCAAAACCTTTAGTACAGTTTACAGGTCGTATTTATGAAGGGATTTTATTGTAACTCTGTAGGATGACTCTGTATAATGTCAAGATGAGAACATCCTATCTTGGTTGGGTTCAGTCAAAAATGACTGCCGCAGGAGCACATAACCTAGATTCCTTTAGCACAGTCTACATACAGCTTTCATTTCTGAAGGGATTTCATTGCAAATTTGTAAGATGACTCAGAATGATGTCTAGATGGGGATGTCCTATTTTGGCCATGATCAGTCAACCGTGACAGCCACACAGGCACATGACCTAGATTTGTTTAGACTGCATAGTCTACAGTTCATATTTATAAAGCGATTTTATTGTAACTTGGAAGGATAACACGGTATGACATTTAGATGAGACTGTCCTATTTTGGTCGTGATAGGTAAGCCATTGCTGTTGCCTGGTCATGTGATCCAGATTCCTTTAGCACTGTCCACATGTTCTTTTTATGAAGGGATTTCATTGTAACTTGGTAGGATAACTTGGTATGATATCTAGATGAGACTCATATTTTGGTCATGATCGGTCAACCGTGACCGCCAAACCATCACGTAGCCTAGATTCCTTTAGCAAAGTTTACGAGTTATATTTATGAAGGAATTTCATTGTAACTTGGTAGGATGACTCGTTTTGGAATGATTTAACATATTCTTTATTATCACAATTCTTGTCTTATTTCATAATCCTTTCATAAACATTGAACATTATCCTTTTCATCAAACACTACACACAGTCAAGTTAAGCTGCAATGTCATTGACACTTTCTTTAGCTTTATTATTAAGTTTTATTTGAAATTTATGTGGACTCAGCCCCGAGATTTCTTATCAACCTACCTTACAGTTGTTTACTACAGGCTCGGATAAAATACTCTCTGTTTTAATCTTTCCCAAGTCAATGACATTGCAGCTTAACTTGACTGTGTGCAGTGTTTGATGAAAAGGATAATGTTCAGTGTTTATGAAAGGATTATGAAATAAGACAAGAATTGTGATAATTAAGAATATGTTAATTTCTGTTCCCTATATGCTATGTACGTCTGGTGAGAGTTATTCCCCCTCTGTGGGGGATGTGCTGTTTTTTACTGTGGTGGATACTGCGGGAGCTGTTAGATGTCTGGTGAAGAGATGCCTAGTTCCGGGACTATGCACCCTCTCCAGTCGACATCTGAGGTTGTGACTAGGGTTGTGACTCTTTTGGATGCCGAGCTAGGTTGCTCTCTCCCCTTTTCCGCCAGTTTCAGCAGCTCCCATCGTATCTGCTGCTACTGCTGTTCCGTCTACAACGTCATCGGTCACCGTTTTAGCCGGCCTCTGCTTATCCCTGTAGGGGTCTGCAGTGATGTCTGTAGTGTGATTTTGGGGTATCGGCCTCAGCCTTCCCTGACTTCAACTCGGCGAAGTCGGAAGTGGCTGCCGACCGAATCCCCTGCTGTGTCCTCTCAGCCGTTGAGCACAGCAGTTTTATCCCTGGAGGGGTCTGCAGAGGTGTCTGGTAGTGTTGACATGGGGTATCGGCCTCAGCCTTCCCTGACTTCAACTTGGCAAAGTCGGAAGTGGCTGCCGGCCGAACCCTCTGCAGTGTCCTCTCAGCTGTTGAACACAGCAGTTTTATCCCTGCAGGGGTCTGCAGGGATGTCTGGTAGTGTAGACGTGGGGTATTGGCCTCAGCCTTCCCTGACTTCAACTTGGCAAAGTTGGAAGGGGCTGCCGGGCGAACCCTCTACTGTGGTCTCTCAGCTGTCGAGTACCTCAGTTTTTCTCATTGGATTCGGATGTTCATGGTGGGGTCACCATGAGCTCTGTGGCATTTACGTTCACACACTGTGGTCCCATGGCCAGTTTTGTGTGACCAACGCTTTTTGTGCAGCCTGGACCTTCTGTCCCGCAGAGGTCCGCGGCGACTCTCCTGACTTTCCGCTCTGTTGATCCTCGGGGTATGTGATACCCCAGTACACATCTGCCTTCAGATTTTTTGGCTGCAGCCCGCCACCCTGCATCGGGTGTATTTGAGGATCGTGACCATTCGCTGATAAATGGGTCAGGTGTAAAGCCACTTTGTCCGTTCGTTCCCATGTCGTACCATTCTGACAGTCAGTGAGCTTAGGGAGGTCCTCTCCTTGCTCACTTAGGTTCTGTCCAAGAGCCTTTTCCGTTGCTTCCAGCGAGGCTACGAGTGGTTTCCGGGCGCCCCCCTGTGGTGCTACCTCCCGGGATTGGAAACAGGCCACTTTCTGATCCCCCTGGTGTGCCTACACCATGGGAGGCGTCGGCTGGTTTGTCCATGATGGGCTATGTGTCTTCCGAGTCATGGGATGAGTCCGACATTCCTGATGTCGAGAATCAAGAGTCTTCTGCCTTGGGGGCAGCTCATGACTTCGTGTTTGGGTTCCTTTCAGGTCTCAAACCATCAAACCAGCCGACAGTGTCAGCCCGGCTGCGATCATCGGTCACACACCTACAGCCTGTAGAGCAACCTGCTTCTGGGCGCCTTCGACCGTGCCTGTCGGTACAGGTAGTTGAAGCATTTACAGCTTTGGACTCTAAACTGAGTTCCAAGGCTATGAAGACGTTCTTCTTCATCAGGGTTGACACTTTTTTATTGTTCCTACGATTTCTCCAATCCATCAGTCTGCCAGACTTTGACGGTCTTGAATCAGGATTCCAACACCTAAGCCATATGGAGACTCTGGAGTTCATGTTGGGCTTATCAGGAGAGATGCTGGAATGCTTTCTCTCTTCGATCACGTTGTCTCTGCTTTGCTGCTTATCTGCTCCCAGATGAGTTTGACGATGAACAGGTTTTTGTTTTATGTGTGCTGTTCAAGTCACTCATGCATCTTCTCACACAAATGCCTGTAACACGGCTAGCTTGGAATTAGTTTGTAGGTACGCTGTGCTGGACACAAGACGTTCCCTTCTTGAGGGGCAGTACGCAGGTCCGCGGCTATTCCATGGTTCCGTGGCAACGGTCCGGAATGATTCCCTTTGTCATTCCATTGATCTGCTGCTGCTGCTTAGCTTGATCGGCTTTCTGTTGGAGGCAGGCGCCGTCCAAAGCCTAACAAGTACCCTTCTGCTTCCTCTGCGAAGCTAAGGGCTGATCTACTTGCCGCCACTTCTACTCAGTCACAGGGTAGGGTAGGCGTCGGCAGTAGTCACCTCGATTTCGTCCCAGGTTGAGGCATTCCACTCAGCCGAGAGTGCCTCTTCCAACATGAGTCCCTTTCAGCGTTACACATTAGGAACTTTTGATCATGGAGATAGGCAGTCTCCTATCAAAGTGGGCGATCGAGGTCATCAAGAACTTTCAGTGGGATTTTATTCCCGCCTGTTCTTGGTGCCGAAGAAGGACGGCCGACTCAGACAGGTTATCGATCTGAGTATTCTGACGCAGTCTATCATTGCTCCTCAGTTCAGCATGGAGGCTTTCAGATCAGTTCGCTGCTCCATTCCCCAGGATGTTTTCCAGTTCAAGGCCATGCCCTTTGGCCTTGACCTGGATCCTTGGGTCTTCACCTGTCTTGATGTTGCATGTGTTATTCTTACATCGCACACAGTCCAGGGTGTCTTCTTCGGCTTATCTAGTTGATATCCTCCAGAGGCAATCCAATGCTGCTTTTCTGGAGTCTGATATTGTCACACTGTTGAGCCTACTCACACCATAGGGTTCAGAGTCAATGGAGAGAAGTTGGACCTGGTCCCTTCTCCATTGTTTTGTCATCTGGGATGGACTTCATCAGCTCTGGTTCTTCCCCGACTGCTTGGTCTCTGCGTTTCGGTGACGGATCTCATTCCTCTAGGTCGACTTCATGTTTGACCTCTCCAACACTTTCTGCTAAGTCGGAGGCCGAATGTCGATTCTCTGGTTCTGGTGCTAATGTTACGCCTTCCTGCTGGTTCTGATTCAGCCTCAGGTTCTAGCCCAGATACGAGCCTGCAGTTGTCGAATCCTTTCGATCTCACCCCTGTCGTCTCAGTGGGTGTGGATCAATCTGCTCTGCTCTCTGTTAGCGGCGGTTCCGGCATGTCTCCCTCTACATCGCGACTTTCTTTGCCAAGGTCGCCCGAGGAGGTTTCAAGTCGACCCGACTTCATTGTGCCTTCGCATGTCTTTTATCGGGTCCTGTCTCCTCTGTAGTGGTTTTTTTTAGACTAGCAGTGGAGTTGCTTTTCTTCTTCAAGGAGGCATTCACTCCACTGGTTTAGCCTCTGCGGCTAAGTGGAAGGTTCTTCTGTTGATGGTGTGCAATCACTCTGTTGCTTCTGTCACTGCTTTGATCACACCGATTGCGGAGTTTCTGGTATATGTTTGATTCTGGGGGTCTCCAGCAATGGGTACAAGTCCATGCTTCGGAGACCTTTTTCATATGTGGGACAGCGTCGTATCAGCACTCATCCTTGCCTCTCCAAGCTTGTTCTACACTTTTCCTTGAAAAGGCCTAGGACTTTGCAGTTTACTCCAAGATGGACACTTTCTTTCTTGGGTGCTACTCTGCTTTGGAGGGGGGGTGTGGGTGGGGGGGGGGGGTGTTTGTGCCTTTATCCCGGGTGGATATGCGTTTTCTCACATGCCAGATCTCTCCTGAATCCATTTCTCGATGGATTTGTCTTGCTATTCGTGCAGCTTCCGCTCATCTAGCGACTGGCGATTGTATTACCAATCGTTTTTCTGCTACGAGGTGCGAGCATTGTCTTCCTCTCTGGGCTTATACTAACTCTGTCATGATGTCGGATGTTATGCTGGCAGCCTACTGGAGAAATGCTACCTTCTCCACTTATCTGCGACAGTTGCAGGAGCAGGCAGAGGACCTTTATTCTACGGGCCCTCTTTCTTCTGCTCAGGCTGTTGTCTATACCAGTCATTCAGCTTCTTACAAAGTCAGTTCCAGCTCCGTGCTGTTACTACCCTTTCTGTCTGTGCATCGCACTTCACCACACGCCTCATCTCTCTCATTGTCTTTTATTAATGTTTGTGATGCTATGATTTGATAGGACAAGGGATCTCTCCCTCTGTCCATGGTTCCAGTGCAATTGAGTTACGTGTAGGTTGGTTATGCGATTCCCTCCATCCTATTGTCAATTCAGCCTGTAGTAAACAATTGAGGTAGGTTGATAAGAAATATAAATTTTATAGTAAATTTCCTTTCTTATTATACCTACCGCAATTGTTTACATGGAGGCCCTCCTGGCTTCTTATTTGGGTAAGAATCCTTCCTCCCTGCTGATCACATAACTCCTATGTTGGCAGACTAAAAAGAATGATTAATTGATGACTGCTTACGCACTGGTTAACAGAAGTCGTGGAATTGTACTAAGGAATGGCGTCCCCGCTCGACCCAGTTTTGGCTTATTTTTTTTCGTGGTGTTTTTTACACCACTTTTCTTTCCCAAATCTCGTGGGAAAGATTAAAATAGAGAGTATTTTATCCAAGTTAGGTTCTTCCACTGTAGTGCAAGCCTGTAGTAAATAATTTCGTTAGGTATAATAAGAAAGGAAATTTACTATAAAATTTATATTTTTATATAAATTTTTATGAAACTTCTAATGCATGATTACCAATATTAAGTAGACATGTACAGTTGCAACAATTTTTAATTAAGTTATCTCCTCTTGTACCTACATTTCATATTGATTCCTGTATACTTAATTTATGTAAATCAAATTCAATTAAATAAAGGATTTACATGTTCTCTAGCAAGAGGAGACATGTATACTTTAACCTATTACCTAACAAACCAACCACATCTTCCACGTAATTGACAAATTGAGCATCTGAAATTTCTTCTTCTTTTTTAAATTTCTACAAAACCCTTTAATGTACCCCCCTCCTCATTGGGGCAAGTACATTGAGCTTGATGTCATGAGGGGGGTTCACATGATATGGTACTGTTAACATTTTATGAGAATAATTTCTGTGAAATTCTTAAAATAACAAATTTTGATATTGTTTGCATTGGGTAAAAGGTTAAAGTTTGGAGTTACAACTTTTTAAAATATATTATGTCCTGTTGCACTAAGATTTAATATTATACAATTATTGACTTTCCTTGAGGTTGATCCAAGGAATTATCAACCATAAAAAAGTAATATTCGCCAAGGCCGCAGGCCGAGGAGAATTTTACTTTTCAAGGGTTGATAATTCCTTGTATCAGCCTCAAGGAAAGTCAATTATTGTTTTATTATTACGACATAAAAATGTTCCTTCCAGCTGTTTTGCAAATCTGCAGAAATTTGTTCTTATACTTTTACGAACAGTAATAGCTACCAAATGGTTAGGTGTGAATGGGCTCCAGCCAAAGAGAAACTGCGATACGAATTTCAACAAACGCTGGTTTCGAAAAGGTTGTTTTGATTTTTTATTGATCCATTTGATCAGTACAGCTTCAGTCAAAACAAACAGACTTCACCTTTGGGTTTAAACATCAGAATTAAAATTTGTTTATTTAAATGAATTTTAATGCATGGGTTGTGTAATACCGGTAAACACAGAATGCGATGTGTGTTTGAACTGGTGGGTGTTTTACATAACTCATTGGAATGATGTAATCATATTTCGTGAGAGCCGTAATATGACTACACCATTCCAACTCGTTATGTAAAACACTCACTGATTCAAACACACATCGCATTCTGTCTTTATTGTGGTTGATACAAGGAATTATCAGCCTGAGAAAAGTGATATTCATCGAGGCCATAGTCCAAGGTGAAAATTTCCTTTCTCGTGTGGATAATTCCTTGTATCAAGCTCAGGGAAACCACTTATTGTTTTATTAATATGACAGAAAAATTTGTTTGCAAATTCCTTGCTTTATTACATATTTTTCGAAGAAAAACAGCATGTTCATATGCAACAAAATAAATTTCAACATATATAATATGAGAAGCAATATGCATTAACTTATTTGTTCATGTTGTAGTTAATTATTATATTTGAACAGTTCCTAAACATTGAAACAGGGAAATTAAAGGAAGGAGCAAGTTGGAAATACCATTTCTATTTTTATCGCCAACAGGTGCAGGCTTGTCAATTTCAGGAGAGCGATTTTTTAGCTCTCCTTACTGCCCTCCTGAAAGAATTAAGGAGAGCGAAAAATTGCCCTCCTAAATATTTTGGTCTGGGATGATTGAGATTACATGTATTATGCTCACATTAAATTTTTGTTGTAAAGCAAAAATGTAATTTAACTTCGAAGTCACATAACATCACATAATTTCATTTTGAAAGTGATTTAGTGGTAAAAGGTAATGGCTGCAACCATACCCAAACACAGTTGCAATCATTTGAAGCAAAATGGGTCACAGCAATATTTTTTTTTCTGTCAGTTTCAAGTTCAACAACTGACATCACAGTTTGAGGGGTAATTATTCAAGGAATATTGACACTATAATATACTACCATTACTACTATCCTGTCACTTGAAGCACTTGCACCAGGATGTGACTGTAGATTCAAGCAGACCTGTTGTCCAAGAAAGTCATACGCCTACTACTACCACCTTCAACCCCCTTTGGGGGGTTGAAGGTGGTAGTGGTAGGCGTATGACTTTCTTGGACAACAGGTCTGGGTACACACACAGGTCTTGTCAAGTGTGTGTTTGGTTGTTGAGTGAGACATCTAGATGTCTAAGAGATTTCGCTTTACCTTAGTAAAGTTAATAAAATCACTGATGTAGTCGGTTGGTTTCAGTTTCAATGAGTTCGTTCAACTGGATACTTAAAATGCTGTGTAAAGCGAATTGCTCTCCTAAGCTGATTGAGGAGAGCGATTTTTTGCCCTCCTGCATTTTTCAGAATGCCAGGCCTGCAGGTGTTTGGACTCATTATATCAACCTACCTGCACTATTTATAGACAACAATGACAGAGCAGTGAAATATCGACTCAATTTCGATAAAAAATAGAATAGATCAGCAATATTGGAGTATATCAAAACTTCAGATGAGTGTTTAGCCAATTAAATTGCCTGATTTTTTTGGTCATATAATAATAATTGATATATGAAATGCACAAATTTGTTTATTAACTGGTTGATTGCTAAATTATCTTTAAAAGGTGATTTGTAACATGAATATTTTTTTCAAAGATATCAGGCTACAATCCAAAGAAGTCTTAGTTGAGTAAGATTTTGTACATAAATAACTATTTTGTTACAATTTATTGGAGAGTGCCTGTCACTCTCCAATAAATTGTAACAAATCAGTATTTTATAAAGATTTTTCTGTCTTACTGCTGAGAAAACAATGAGCAAATGGAAACAGTTTAAAGCCCACCATCTAGTGATTTGAGCACTTTTGAATAGAGCCATAATAGTGGCTTCTAGCACTCAACCAGTTAAACGTTTATAGAGAACGCAGTCAGAGCCACACGAAACGAGGCTCACAAAGTGAGCTCTTTCTGTAATACACATGCGTATGTAGAGAAATCTGCAATTTCCAGTGAATCAGTATATCTTTGATTCAGCCTGCTGGGTAGACAACTAATATCATTTTAAGGTATATGGTTTGTATAATTATGATGTACGTCATCACATAATGTATAGATGCAGGCTTGAATATTTGGATGCAAGATAACAGGTTATCCATGGCACTCACTAACACTGAGTGTTATAGTTATCTTGCATCCAAATAAACCAAGCCGGTATCTATACATTACATGATGACTGTATAAGCCAGTGCACTGTGCTCACTGCCAGATGCCAATAACTTGGGGCAAATCAATCAGATTTAGGGGACGAATCATCCCGGCTTTGATTTTGTGATGAAACGACCCAGGCGAATCATCAAGTGTCGAACTGGCTCGGGGATGATACATCCCGTAATCGCGTGTGACACGAGAGTTGTCACAGTCTGATGTACAATGTAATAACTAATTACAACTTTGGTATTGGCAGACCTCTCCCTTATATTTGTTAAGTTACTTACTATCTCTGCGTGACTGTGTCGATGACACACTACAATTTTCACAAATTGCACTTTGTTACCTCCTTCAATCCATGAAAATTGCCATTTGAGACGGCCGATTTTGAGATGCCTTCGACTGAAATAATGGGCCACAGAAATCGGAGTTAGGCGGACATTTACCGTCCACGGAATTTTGAACTCAGATGTTCGACTGCGGCCCGGGGCGATCGTCCTCCTCAAAATGACAAGTCTGGTGGCTTTCAGCACTATTCAGCTGAGCCATGATAGTGGCTTCTAGCACTCAAGGTAGTTCTAGTTTTAAGTTTATTTTTGTATTTCATTTCAGTTATCTAGTGCCGAGAAGAGAAGGTTACAGTTGGAAGGTGATTTATTTAGTGCAACGCATTCTAGTATGGCAGGAGCGGTAAGTTGTATATTAAGATTGCTATCTGTTCACAATTCAACCCTGTCAATTAGCATTGGCATTTAGAATGCCAATGCAAAGTAATTTTTTGTCTTCAAAAAATTCTCTGAGATGAAATATGCTAAATTAACAGTGACCGCAACACTTGTGGTTTAAAAGTAATCCCCTCGTTTATATGTTCAGATCAAACCATTCTGATGTCGAAATTAATACAATCATGTGGGAGTGAAGTAGGCCCAGTGGTTATGGCATTGGACCCAAAACTGAAAGGTCCATGGTTCGATGCCTGCCACAGGTAACTGCATTGTGTCCTTGGGCAATGCACTTAATTCTGATGGTCCACAAGGGGGCATGGTGGCACTGTGTACTAAGGCATACTGCACATCGATGGTGCACTTGTCTTCAACCAGTGCTAATTCTGCTTGTGTGGAGTTAGTATGTTGGGGAGTCTGACAGTTCCTTGCCATTGCTCGGTGGTTCTCCCCAGGCACTCCAGCTTCCTCCACCCAGAAAACTGCCCAACACGAGGTGACCCTGATTGTTGAAAGTGTTATTCCCCAATCAATCAATAAATAATAATCATATGTTCAGAACTAAACAGCTGCACAAGTGTTTAACAGTAACAGGCCATTGATTTGAAAATATGGGAAGAACTGAAAGCCCAAGCTTTCTTAAAATGCAACTTGCATGGAGTATGATTTCACTAACTCTGCTTGCTTATTATATTTGTGTTCAGTGTTCTGTGTGCAGCCAATTTAAAAAATAAATACCTCAATAAGGCCTAAACAAATAAAAAATCTGTTTCACAGGCCCTACCATATGGTCCTTTGGCTGCTGCATACTCTCTTTTTATAACCAATGTAAACTTTAAAAAGATAAAAATGAAATGGTTTATGTCTGATATTTTACCCAAGTTAAAAAAATTGATAAATTTGTCACTTGAGTGCAAGAAGGCTTTGCAATTCTTGCTCTCAAGGGATAAAAAATATACCACCTCCCATGCTATTTCATAGATTATGAGGCCTAAAAAGTAAACCAAGAACATGAACTTTGGTGGCAAAGAAATAACTACAAAAATGGGAGCGTGGTGGCTCCCTGGTAGACTGTTGGACTTCTATGCTAGAGGTCCTGAGTTCGAACACTGTTCGGGAAGACCCGCATTGTGTCCTTGGGCAAAGCACTTTATACCAGTTGCCTACATGGGGGCACAATGATGCCGTGTACGAAGGTGAACTGCACATCGATGGTGCACATGTCTTCAACCGCTGTAACTCTGCTTGAGCGGAGCTTGAACAGAGATAGAATGTTGAGGAGCTGACAGTAGTTTGTCGATGCTCGGTGGTTCTCTCTGGGTACTCCGGCTTCCTCCACCCGTAAAACTGTCACGATTAGCCATTGTGCATAAGTATGTAACCTTAAACACCAATAAGTAAATAATTACAAAAATAAGCAATAAAATAATGACCTGAGAAACAGAAGATCTACTTTGTGGGGCCTAAGCACATATTTTGATGAATGCGCCATATAAAAAAAAATTCCTTGATAAACTTGAAGAATTCGGAAAATTAATTATTTCCTTTTACAATTTAACAGTATCAACATGGAAAAAGGAATATTTGGTCTGTTAAAAACAATTGCACATTTTATTTGGTAAACAACCATGAAAATTTAGATAAATTAGAAACTTTGGCTAAATTAACATTTAATGATCCCTGAGACCAAGTGATGTATTCTGTTTGTTCAGTTGTGCCCAGACTGATGTGATTTGTGCTGAAAGAGTACTACTCCATTCAGTTGTAAATATAATTATGTGACATCACTGCTTTTTATACGACCGCTCATATGAGCGGGCCGTATTATGGTTTGGCAATGTCTGTCTGTCTGTCTGTCTGTCCATCCGGACAGGGTCCGTCCGTCCGTCTGTCCGTCCATCAGCTTTTGTTTGTCCATGCGATAACTTGAAAACAATACATCCAACAGATAATATTTTTTAATGGTTGATTAGTCATGACTAGAGAATGGTTCCTTTCGATAACCAGCATTCTGGTATATCCAATATGGCCACCACAGCAGCCATCTTGGATTTTCAGGGACTTTTGATTGGTTACACAATAACTTGAAAGCAATATATTCAACTTTAATGGGTCATAAGCCAGGAATGTACAATTATTTTTGAAGGAATTATTGACCTTTTGTTCAACTAAAATTTCTTCATAAGCGCAATTTCTTTGTAGGCAGCCGTATATTGATCCACCGCCTGGCGCTGCACTTGTTTAATTAATCAGACTTAGTTTATAATGCTGTACTACCATGCATGTGTATAAATCGCAGTGACAGTCTTCAAGCAGTGATCACTTCCGAGGACTCTCAGGACCTCTAGGGTGTGTTTATTGTTCTCTCCAGAAAATCTCTGAGAGGCTTCCTGGGGCGCGGTGGTATTGCGGTAACCGGTTCTCGTCAGATCACCGAAGTTAAGCAAGGTAGAGCCCAGTTAGTCCTCAGATGGGTGACTGCCTGAGCGATCGATTCAGACTCCAGCGTTGTGTCCTTGGGCAAAGCACTTAACCCCGATTGTCCACATGGGGGCATGATGACGCCGTGTACTGAGGCGTACTACACGTCGATGGTGCGCATGTCTTCATCCAATCTAACCCTGCCTTTGATGGAGTGCGGAGTTACGATATTGGGGAGCTGGCAGCTGCTCGGTGGTTCTCTCCGGGTACTCCGGCTTCCTCCACCCGTAAAACTGTCATGATTAGCCATTGTGCATAAGTATATGACCTTAAAACATCAATAAATAATTAAATAATAATATTTTCCTCATCCTGGTCTCATCTTGTTGATTGCTGTGGTGGTTATTTCATCATTTATCAGGTTGTATTGTTACACTGATGTTCTCGCCACCCCCTCCTAGGCCATGAGATAGCGCCACCCAAACTCATGAAGCTTATATTATAAGTTTGTATGTGATGTCATGATATCTTAAGTGTTTTGTGTATATTTGACTGAAAACTTCTATATCATGGCCACCACAAAGTGATGAATTTAAATGGCACACTTTTTCCAAGATAATGGAATATTTGAATATGAGACACAGGATGGCCATTGGGAGTGATCGTACAACAAAGACACATCTTTACGTGATATAATAGTGAAAGAAATAATTGATGACAATTCAGATTATAAATGATGTGCCATTGAAGCGGGGCAATAAAAAATGCAAACTTTTTCCAGTGCATTTTTTCACTTTGCATAAATTTTATTTACAGGCGAAATGCTTAATCTAAAGAGTTATTGTAATTTGAAATAAATGAAGAAAAAAATTGGATCCACAATTTTTATAAGTTAGGTTATAAAATTGTTAAAAAAGATAGTACAATTGGCAAAATCAGTTTCTAAAATTTGACATCAGCTAATTTTGTCTATGAGAATCGGATCAGCCGAGGGGGCGACTAGGGTGAAGAAATTGCCTGGTCATTCCTAAAGTCACCTTGGCTAACAGTGGGGGCGAAATTCAAGTCGCCCTCCCAAAATTCATTGGGAGACATGGCAGTTTTGGGCATTTCTTATGTTTTATTTCCAAATAGAAACACTTCTGCATTCTGACAGTCATGATAAAATAAACACGTTTGCGGTTGTGGTTAAAATCCGTCACATGGTTCTGAAAATAGCCCAAACTAGCCCAATTTAATGTAACACAAATGAGTTGTAATGGCCTATTGTGGTGTTTAAACAATTCGCCCTTACTGGTAGCAACCAGAACAAAAATGGCTTTTTAAAAATAGAATGTCCATTCTGACTCACCAGGCTGTGATTATAAATCACATATATTAGGGAGGATGAGAATGGCAGGTTTTCATAGCACCAATTGCATGTATCAATGTACGATGGCCATTTTTCTGTACAGTGGCAGTGCATTGGGAAAATCCAGTGCAGAAGAGAAGGGAGACAACTGAAATATTTGTCAATTATCCCTGATCACCTCAGAACTAAATTAACTCAAATTGTTAATAACTCTCAATTAACGAAGAATATTGAAAACGTTTTTAACTACACTTTTCAATTTAATTAAGACATTCAGAAACCACGGTAGACCCAGCTTCTTAAATAAATTTGAAATTTATTTAAATACTTTAAATATTTAAAAAAAAAAAACCTGTGATGAAGAACACTCAAAATATGTGATAAATTTCACTGTCACTGCTCTTAGGTAAATTTAAGTCAACTTGAGTGCTTTTTAAGATTAAATATACATCTTTGTTTTTAGTTAACAGGTTGAGCCCTAGAAGTATCTATCATGGCTCCATTGAAAAGTGCTGGAAGCCACTTTAGTGGCTCAACACTGTTTTCATTAGCTTGATGTTTGCTCAGCTGAAGAAATTTCTTTTATATAAAGGTGATTGTTTGCAATTTATTGGAGAGTGCCGATTGGCACTCTCCAATAAATTGTAACAAAATAATTTATGACCAAAATCTTGCTACACTGTGGCCACTATTGCTGGTAGTGTGGTATCTTTGACAAAAATACCCAGGTTTAAAATCACCTTTAAAAATAATTTAGATCTCAACCAGTTAATAAAACTAACTTTTAAGTGGTCAGTTCATATTCACCACTACCAACTTGCCATAATATATGATATGTCTGGTTGAACACAGTATGAATGAATGAGGACTCCCCTTTACTCTTTCCTTACTAGTGAGTGATTACAATAGTTGCCATGCTTGGAATTTAATGTGAAGGGTTGAGAACGTTAAAATTTGAAATGTACTGCCTGGCGGCAGCAGATTTCACATTTTAAATTGCTCATTTGACAGTCAATCTACTAATCTACTTCACAATGCCATTAAATGTAGTGGCAAACATTTTTAATGTTTTTTCTGACTTCTTCCTCATGTCCACTGACTTCACCCTCCTAGCCTCTGACTTCTCCCTAAAATCTTTGGAGGGAGAAATCACTTCTCCCTAAAATCAGCTGCCAGGCTGACCCTTGATGAGAATGATTTAAAAATTACGGATTGCATGGTGCCGTGGACCGTAATAATATGAAGATGATAAAGACAAAAGTCCATGAAAGGAACTCATGATCACCAGAATACAACTCCAGGATTTGTTCAATGGTGTGTCAAATTATTATTTAGTAAAAAAGAAGTCAAGTCAATAACATGTTTAAGATTCAGTGAAATTCTTAGGGAGTCCTCCTAAACAACAGAATGACCAGGAATGACACCATAATGACAGAGTGATAACAGTATGACGTTTATTATCTTTTATTAATTGACTTTCAAATTTATATTTGTACAACATAATAAGTTGTATCATGAAATAATCCCACATAAAAATGATATAATATTAAAAAAAATAACAGAAATAAGCATCAAATTCCTGTTGAGTTTGTAATTATTTTGTGTCTCGGCAGCTCCTATAATAAATTTCTGAAAAAATTTTCAGAGTCATGGTGAAGATAGTGATGAGTTGAGAAGAAAAATGGCTGGTTTAGAGGCACAATTTGACAGGGTGAGTACCATTTATAATGCCTCTGATGTCGGGAGGAGGGTTTAGTGGGCATCTAGTCAAGGACTCCATACTTCCAGACAAATATTTTGCAGTTTAATTAAAGCACCAGTTGTCAGATTTTTATGTGCTTTGGTGTGGGAACAGACCAGCATGGAGGAAAGGATATATATTGTGGGTTTGTTCCACGCATATGTACCACAGTTATGATCCTGGTTACACTTAAAAAACTTACTGTATGAATGTTCTGCATTATAACTTATTTCTCAGATTTTGATATCATCCTATGTCAATGGTGGTTAGCAAACAAAATATTGAAAATATGCCCATGTAAGTACATATTAGTATATAATCAGAATGCAGAATTCAAGTGAGTCCCTCAAAAATGAATGTGGGGAGATATCCACATATTGCAGGCTTCATCAGTGCATATCTACCAGAGTCTTGGCCCTTGTTAGTTGTTACACATAGAAAACTTTCCTTACAAATGCTTCGGTTGTTGAATTTTGAGGTCTTTTGGTATTGTGAGAGACAAACATAAGGGAAAAAAACATTCACATATTGTTGATTTGGTCCATATGTATCCGAGTTACATCCAGGCCTGTCATTTTGAAGGGCCGCAGTCACCCGTCTGAACTAGAAATTCTGTGGATGGTAATCATCCGTCTGACCTTTATTTCTGTGTGTGAAGGAGAGGTTATATTACTAATATCAGGTGAAAGAAAATGTGGTTATATCTGTGGTATCAAAAATCTACTAAACATTTTCCCCATTTTTAGCTCACCGTAGGGAGCTCAGCTTATCACTTGCCGTCCGGCGTCGTGAACATTTTTCAAACGACTTCTCCTCTGAAACCACTGGTCCGATTTTCACGAAACTTCATGTGGATGTTCATTACTATATGGCAATTCATGTTTGTTCAAATGAAATGGGCACATCCCTTGGGGGCTCTGTATGGGGCATAACTGATAGCACCGTATGAATTATAGAAAAATTATTAAAAAATCTTCTTCTCCAGAACCAGTGGGCAGAATCTTTTGATACTTGGTATGCAGCATCTTGGTATGGGTCTGATTCAAGTTTGTTCAAATCGGCCCCCTGGATTCATATTTGGGCTCACTATAGAAGCCCAAATTCGAACTTCGTGCATTTCAGGCAAATTTCTTAAAAAATCTTCTTCTCCAGATCCAGCAGGCAGAATCTTTTGATATTTGGTATGCAACATTGTGGGGTGGATCTGTTTCAAGTTTGTTCAAATCGGCCCCCAGGATTCACATTTGGGCTCACTATAGAAGCCCAAATTCGAACTTAGTGCATTTCAGGCAAATTTCTTAAAAAATCTTCTTCTCCAGATCCAGCAGGCAGAATCTTTTGATATTTGGTATGCAACATTGTGGGGTGGATCTGATTCAAGTTTGTTCAAATTGGCCTCCTGGATTCATATTTGGGCTCACTATAGAAGCCCAAATTCGAACTTAGTGCATTTCAGGCAAATTTCTTAAAAAATCTTCTTCTCCAGATCCAGCAGGCAGAATCATGTGATATTTAGTATGCAACATTGTGGGGTGGATCTGATTCAAGTTTGTTCAAATCGGCCCCCTGGATTCATATTTGGGCTCACTATAAAAGCTCGAATTCGAACTTAGTGCATTTCAGACAAATTTCTTTAAAAATCTTCTCCAGATCCAGCAGGCAGAATCTTTTGATATTTGGTATGCAACATTGTGGGGTGGATCTAATTCAAGTTTGTTCAAATTGACCCCCTGGGTTCATATTTGGGCTCAGTATAGGGGCCCAATTTGAACTTAGTGCATTTCAGGCAAATTTCTTTAAAAATCTTCTTCTTCAGATCCAGCAGTCGGAATGTTTTGATATTTGGTATGCAGCATCCTTAGGGGGGTGAGATTCAAGTTTGTTCAAGCCATGTCCCTAGGTCCATATTTGGGCTCACTGTGGGAGCTTGAATTGTAACTTAGTTCGAAATGAGGAATTTTCTTAAAAAATCTTCTTCAGATCCAGCAGTCGGAATGTTTTGATATGTGGTGTGTGGCATCCTTAGGAGGATGAGATTAAAGTTTGTTAAAGCTAAGTCCCTGGGTCCATTTTTGGGCTCCCTGTGGGAGCCCGAATTATAACTTAGTCAATATGAGGAATTTTTCTTTAAAAATCTGCTTCTTCAGATTCAGCAGTCGGAATGTTTTGATATTTGGCATGCAACATCCTTAGGTGGTGAGATTCAAGTTTGTTCAAACCAAGTCCCTGGGTTCATATTTGGGCTCACTGTGGGAGCCCAAATGATAACTTAGTTCAAAATGAGGAATTTTCTTTAAAAATCTTCTTCTTTAGATCCAGCAGATGAATGCTTTTGATATTTGGTATGCAACATCCTTAGGGGAGGGGGGGGGGGGGGGGGGATTCACGTTTGTTCAAGGCATGGCCCAAGTTCCATAAAATTTGTCTCTCATGACTTCATTCCTTTGTAGTGTTGATGAACCATGTCTAACTGAATGTGACCCCCCAAATACTTCTTTGAACCACTTTGGCCGGTGAACGATTAAGGCTCCTTGGGGCCTCTTGTTTATTTTGTGGCAGTGAGATAAATTTTTTGAATCCATTTTCTTGTGAAGTAATAATGTTTTAGCTGCTGAAAAATGAAATGGAAATAATCATAAATTGTTCCACATTTTGCATTGATGCACTGGGGAATCCCATTATCAGCATTATCATGATGTCATTATGCCTCGGGTTGAAATTATGACTGCTGGATCTGAAGAAGATTTTTTAAGAAAATTCCTCATTTCGAACTAAGTTACAATTCAAGCTCCCACAGTGAGCCCAAATATGGACCTAGGGACATGGCTTGAACTAGTTTAGCAGACTTCTGCTTGAACAATGAAAGAAGCATTTATTTTAGTGTGAGGGGAAATGACCAACTCTTATTTTCCGGGTGCAGCATATTTTTAATTTTTGCATGCTTCCGTGAACATAAATATTCTAGTTGTACTGAGAAGTTTGTTTGACAGCCCATTTGTATTGCACAATGCTCAAATAGTTCAGCTAGAAAAAGATTGTGATAGTGCATAACGTCATCTCGCATGCTAATTTGCATATGGGAAACACCCTGGAAATCGGCTGACTCGAAAACCATAACAGAACACCATTTTGACTGGAAACTGTAACAGAACGACTTTTAGCAGTAACGATGACGATAATTGTGTTTTAAAGGACACTTACACTCATTAATAAGAAAATACCAAATGAACATACCAGCATATATAAGGTTTGCTTGTGTTGCCTTTTTGTTTCGCAGCACTTTGAATGCAAAAATTTTAATTGTTTTCGCAATGCTTAAAATTCTTTGAATTGGAATCAAGTTGAAGACTCTGTATTCAATTTACGATAAAAGATACATAGGGGCTATGTGATAAAATCGCCCTCAGTGGCCCCCCTAAACTCAGATTGTGCGAACGAAAAATCGTCCGCCCAAGCCTAATTTAGCCAGGCGGTTATCGCCCTCCTTCAGTTTTGAAAATGACAGGCCCATACGTCCCATGTTATATTTTCAAAACTGTCCGTCAAGCATTGGTTGTTGTGTTTTGATGTCCTTTGATATGGTGCTAGACCAGTAAGGGTGAAAGGATATTCATATATTGCTGGTTTCATCCATGCATACTTACCACTGTTATGGCTCTAGATAGACTTAGAAAAACTGTCCTATAAACTTTTTATAACCCTGCATTAGTGTGGGTATATAGGGATCCTCATATCTGTCTGTGTGTCCATTCGTCCATCCCAAACTTTCATATGCAACTAGTCTCACACTTTCACAGATACTATTGATATTTTGTAGGGTGAATAACTCTGATATGAACTTATGCATATCATTATGCCATGTTGCTGCACCTTATCATTCAAGAGTTATTGCCTTTTTAGCTCACCAACTTTAGTTGTGTGAGCTTATGGCATGGCTCGATCGGTCGACGTCAGCGTACGTGTCCAATAATGTTAACGTTTCTGTTTTGGTCACTTATTCGCCCTATTTCCATATCATGGCTTTTATAATGCTGCTATATGATGATTATTATCATTTTACCATGATTTAACCCCTCATACCCTACATTTTAGACATTTTTCTTGACATTTTTAGTTGATTTTAGTTTTCTGTTTAGCTCAGAATTTCATGTTTAACTAAGTGTTTAGGTCAGCTGCTGTGCTCCTTCTCTTCCAATGGCACTTATATTCATCATACATGTTCCTCAGTATCATTGTTCCATGATTAACCCCTCATACCCTGCATTTTAAACATTTTTCTTGACATTTTTAGTTGCGTTTAGTTTTCTGTTTAGCTCGGAATTTCATGTTTAACTTAGTGTTTAGGTCAGCTGCTGTGCTCCTTCTCTTCCCATGGCACTTATATTCATTATACATGTTCCTCAGTATCATTGTTCCATGATTAACCCCTCATACCCTGCATTTTAAACATTTTTCTTGACATTTTTAGTTGCGTTTAGTTTTCTGTTTAGCTCAGAATTTCATGTTTAACTAAGTGTTTAGGTCAGCTGCTGTGCTCCTTCTCTTCCCATGGCACTTATATTCATCATACATGTTCCTCAGTATCATTGTTCCATGATTAACCCCTCATACCCTGCATTTTAAGCATTTATCTTGACATTTTTAGTTGCGTTTAGTTTTCTGTTTAGCTCGGAATTTCATGTTCAACTTAGTGTTTAGGTCAGCTGCTGTGCTCCTTCTCTTCCCATGGCACTTATATTCATCATACATGTTCCTCAGTATCATTGTTCCATGATTAACCCCTCATACCCTGCATTTTAAACATTTTTCTTGACATTTTTAGTTGCGTTTAGTTTTCTGTTTAGCTCAGAATTTCATGTTTAACTAAGTGTTTAGGTCAGCTGCTGTGCCCCTTCTCTTCCCATGGCACTTATATTCATCATACATGTTCCTCAGTATCATTGTTCCATGATTAACCCCTCATACACTGCATTTTAAACATTTTTCTTGACATTTTTAGTTGCGTTTAGTTTTCTGTTTAGCTCAGAATTTCATGTTTAACTAAGTGTTTAGGTCAGCTGCTGTGCCCCTTCTCTTCCCATGGCACTTATATTCATCATACATGTTCCTCAGTATCATTGTTCCATGTTTAACCCCTCATACCCTGCATTTTAAACATTTTTCTTGAAATTTTTATTCACGTTTAGTTTTCTGTTTAGCTCAGAATTTCATGTTTAACTTAGTGTTTATGCCAGTTTCTGTGTTTTACTTTTAAAAGGTTGTGTTTAGGTAAGCTTTGTCACATGTTATGAGCCTGTTTGATACAGTTCTTGTGTTTGCCAAAGTTACTATCAAAAAGGAATGTTGGTGAGCTATAGGGCGTTGGCGTCCTTCTTGTTCACTTAGATTATTGAACAAGCCTGTCTTGAACTTTTAACCATAACTGGTCTTTCCATCAGATATTTTTATTTTTATACTGTACCAATGACCCAGACTTAGCTGGTGCTAACTCTAACAAAACCAGGGCCAAACACAAATTTTGCCCCCCAATCCCCAAAATTTGCATCCAAAACAAAAAGAAATCATGTCCTAAAGGACCTCCATACTACGCCTCTACTGCGCATGCACAGTGACGCAGACGTCCCGAAATTGGCGCCAATTATCATTCTCTGTTTGGCCCTTCATCAGTCAACATCTCACTGATCTTTGTGCTTGTAAATCTCAGTTTAAAGGATGCCAGACACGTAATTTTTGGAGAAAATGTGATTCTAAGGAGGATAGAAGGAGGAGAGGAAAAAGAAGTGACAAAAAATAATCAGGGCTGTACTTAAAAAATTTTGATGAAATTATGTTAAGTTGCCTATTTTCGAGGCATGGGCCTCTTGTTGTCATTCTTGCTAAATGTTGCACTGCTTATTCAGTGTTTCCTCTCCCCTAGCCTTCTAAAGTCCCCCCTTGCAATTCTCCCATGCTTTTGGCATATTTTTGAGAAAGTTCATTTCTAAAATTTCCTGGGAGAGTTGCTTGGTTACAGAATGTTTTCTGTTATTTTCCCCATAGTTACGTTTTCACCCATGGGTGTATAACGTTGTGTTCTGCATCTTCCATCTGATGTTCTGCAGATTCTCCCCTGGGAGTCTCTGTTTTGCATCAGATAGAGTGTAATTTGATGACTGATTCCGGGCCAGTTTTTTCAGTGCCTGGAGTCATGTTTTCTGGTGTTTTACACTGTTTGTTTACATTGGCAACAGCCTTTTTTGAGGGGGGCTGTTTGCCTTTGCTGTAGTTTATCTCACTATAAGATACATTTATATTATCCGTAAGTGTCTCATTAATTATTTAATATAAATTTAAAATTTTTGACCAAACTTTGCCATCGGATCCATCGGGGCTCAACGTTACTTTTCCGCAACTTGGGCTTCGCTGAAAAAATAATTTTTCAAAATTATTTTGATTTGCAATTGTTTTTTCATTTATTAATGGATCATGTTATTATGTATCTTTGTGTCAGGGGTTTTTGCGAGTAACTAGGACTTGTTGTTGTTCTTTCACTATGAAGGGACATTGTTCAAATTGTAATAGGAAGAAATCTTCCTCTGACTTTCATGATCATTGTATTAATTGTAGTCAGTGTTCTCACATTAATCCCTGTCCTATATGTGAATATTGGGATGAGAAACATTGGAAACGTGTGTCACGATATGTTGTTTCTGGAGAAAGGGCTATGCCGGCTCTTTCTCCGCAAGGTCACTCTACTCTCTCAGTTTCTATTTCAGAGGAACCAGAACAGGGTGATGTTTCCATGTTATCTTCTACAAGTGTGTGTCCGTCGTCACAAATGAATTCAGAGCTAGCGGCAAAAGTGCTCATGGAGATTAGACAAATGTCGTCCACTAGCTCGCCCGGTGTAGCGTCCATTCACCGAATGGTTCGGCAGCCGGGTTCGTCCGATGCGGTCCAGGAGGAAATTTTGGGTGATGCGAGCACTATAAACATAATAGATGCACACCCAGTGACGGCAGATAGTAAGCGAGAACGGAGGAAGCCTTTGAGTCCGGTTCCTAGCTCGTCCAGGTCCAGCCGGGCCGCGAGCGAGAGAGGCCCCTCTCTCGTACAACAACATCTGGGACCAGATGTTGTGGTACAAAATGTGTCTTTAGCGGAGCATACGTCCGTCGCTCGGGACGCTCCGTTGTATAAGCAGTCCGCGGAGACTGTTAAGGCTTCCTCTTCTCGTCAGCGCACACGACCGCACCTTGGCTGCGTGACCGCCGATATATTACCAGCTTCGCCGATCAAGGATTCTTCGGCGACCAGGTCACACCATCCGGCAGCCAGGGATTCGAGACCGATGGACTCCGGACGTTCGCATAGGAAAAGTATGCGGGAGCCATCTGATGCGGAGCTGCCCTCGGCGAAGCAGCGAAAGACTGCGCCTCCGCAGGTCTCGACGCCGGACATTCTTGTGCAGATAGCACAGCTTATCGCAGCAGCCGACAGAAACGGTGTCGGATCGAGAATTATCCAACGGCGCTGGGTCGGTACGCTCCGCCGAAGCATTGGGGGCGGACGACCGGGAACATCATGAGGTCCGACCAGATGGTGAAAGGGATACGGATGACTTGGAGCTATCCCTTTCGGAACAACATAAAGCTGCCGTGGACTTCATCCGGCACTTTCTCCCTCAAGTTGTTCCGTCGGGCCAGACTGCTGCGGTCCCGGACAAGAGGATTATAGCGTCATTGGACTCTGAATTTTTTGAGCGGTTCAGGGACATCGCTCCCGAGTTTCCGTCGCAGTCCAATAATGTTGCAAGAACATTTGAATTATTGAACGACGCTATATTTAAACTTGCTTCCAAGACGGGGAAAGCAGGTTTCTTGTCCGCTAATACTCTCAACCTGCCTTTCATTAATGCAAGGAATAAATTCGATACGGCAAGACAGGGTATCCCGAGAGTTCCTCTGCGTATGGACGACGAGGCGGAAGACTTAGAGCTATCATTACCGTCGTCGGCTTCTATTCCAACCGCAGTGTTGGAAACAGCTATTGCATCTAACAGAGCCAATGTAGATGCCTTATCTTACGCAGATCACCTTACTAAGGCGTTATCACTGCGCCTTCAAGGGAAAGAGTTTCAGGATATACAATCCTCTTTAAGACTTCTTTCAAGGGCAGTAGCTTATTCCACGTGTAACTCCGCCCTTTCAGTGGCAAATCTGGAGTTGGTTAGACGTGACGCAGCCCTAGCTACATCCACACTAGTGGATACTAAGGTGAAGAACTCTCTTAGAGTCGCTTCGGTCTCGGGAGAACTTCTCTTTGACGGCAAGCTTTCTGCTATTTATGATAAAATTACAAAGAAAGCTTTGGATTCTCTGTTGTTCAAATCTGCTTCTAAGAAGTCGGATACAGCAGACAAGAATAAGACAGGCACTTCTGGGTCTAATGCGCCCAAGAGAGGTTCCTATAGAGGTTCCGGTGCGTCCTCTTGGTCTTATTCGAGAGACCGTCAGGGTAGCGACTCTCGTTCGGGACGTCCTTCAGGCCGGGACAATCGGTCGGATGCCCCGAGGTCGACGGGGCGAGGTGCGGGTCGTGGAGGACGTGGTTTCTCCTACCGCAGGCCTCGCAGGTCCAGGAGGTGATGGCTTAAACCTCTATCGCGTACCGGTTGGCGGAAGGTTGTCGAGCTTTTCACAAGAATGGGTGTCGATTACGGACGACCCTTGGGTGAGAGGAGTGACTTCGGAAGGTCTAAAGATATCCTTCAAACGAAAGCCTCCATTAACTCGAAGTCCAAAGTGGACTCATCTTCCGTCAAATCCGGAGAAAAGAGACGCTCTGTTATCAGAGGTGCAGTCTCTTTTAATGAAGAACGCGGTAGAGGTCGTAGAAAACCAGGAATCTCCGGGATTCTACAGCCATCTGTTTCTGGTTCCGAAACCAGACGGCTCGTTCCGTCCAGTCATAGATTTGAGCTGGATAAACAAGCTGATCGTCGCTCCGAAGTTTTATATGGAGACGATTCGGTCGGTCAGAGCGAGTATTCGGGTGAACGATTATGCAACAAGCATAGATCTCAAAGATGCGTACTTTCACGTCATGGTACATCCGACATTCCGAAAGTACCTACGCTTCGCAGTCCTAGGAGTGGTGTATCAATTCCGGGCGATGTGCTTCGGATTGAATCTAGCACCCTGGGCTTTCACTCGGGTAATGAACTCGGTAATGATCTATTTCCGAGCTCATTCGTCTGCGGTAACGTCGGCCTACCTGGACGACATTCTTCAGAGGTACGGCAACGAGTTAATGCTTCAGAACGATGTTCAGAATCTTCTTTATTGCTCCGACGTCTCGGTTTTATAGTAAACGAGGAGAAGTCGGATCTGGTGCCGTCCAAGTCATTCACTCATCTGGGAATGAGCTTCGAGACGCACAACAATCTCGTTTGTCTGCCGTTAACCAGAGCGAAATTAGTCAGTTGTTACGCTCGCTATTGTCTGCACGCAGACAAAGTCACGGCGAGAGAATTTATGAGACTGATAGGTCTGTGCGGAGCCGCCGCGGATCTCATTCCGATGGGGCAGTTACGCACACATCCTCTTCAAATTTTCTTGACTCAGAATTGGAGTGTGAAAATTCATTCGCTCGATGTAGACGTTCTCTTGTCAGATCAAGTGAAACAAGAGATTCAGACTTGGGCAAACATTCAGTGGTTAACTCAGGGAGTTCCGCTGCAGTTGCCGGATCCGAGTTTTACCATTATGACGGATGCCAGTCAAACAGGTTGGGGTGCATCATTAATCCCAACGGATTCGAGATGCCAGGGTCTTTGGGATCCGCAATTCCTGTGCAAGCACATAAACATCAAGGAAATGATGTCAATTTGGCTTGCGTTACGTCACTGGATGGACATTATTCACAATGCTCATGTCCAAATCCTATCCGACAATACGACAGTAGTGGCATATATACGGAATCAGGGAGGCACTCATTCAGTTCCGTTGTTCAATCTAACGGAAAGAATCCTTCTGTTTGCGCTAGAACATCACGTTCTTCTTTCGGTCCGTCACATACAGGGTCGTCTGAATGTGCTAGCAGACTCCCTATCACGAAAGGGTCGCTTGTTGCCGTCGGAGTGGACTCTCAACAAACAAGTTTTCAATCAGATTTGCTACCAATGGGAACGGCCAATGATAGACTTAAACTAATTTGCGACACATCTCAACAATCAGTTGCAGACATATGTGTCTCCGTGTCCGGATCCAAGAGCATTTGCAGTAGACGCTCTGTCGATCACTTGGGACGGAATGATAGGATATGCGTATCCTCCAGCGCCGTTAATTCAACAAGTATTGCTAAAGATAAAACAATCTCAATGCAAGATTCTGTTGGTAGCATCTCTGTCGCCACAGAGACCGTGGATAAATCTACTCAGGTGTCTGTTGTGGGACCTACCGCGAAAGCTTCCTCCACGGGAGGATCTTCTTTCGCAGGGGAAATCGCGCCAACTCCATCACAACCCGCAAGGTCTCAACCTTCACGTTTTTCCGTTGTGCGGTCCTTCTTGCATGGCAAACACTTTACAGGACGAGCAGTGGACGCGATTTCTAACTGTAGGAGGACCTCCTCTTCGCTAAACTATGCGGCTAAGTGGAAGGTTTTTCGTCGTTGGTGTAGGGATCATTCTGTAGATATATTCCATCCCTCTATACCAGACATTGCAAACTTTCTAGTATACTTGTTTGACGAAATCAAACTGCAGCCTGTTACTATAAAGGGTTATAGATCTATGTTATCTGATACCTATGCACATCATGATAGTTTACAAATTGGATCTAATGTCTCTTTATCTAAGTTGGTTAGAAACTTTTCGATAAATAGACCCAGAACTCTTAGATTAATTCCTAAGTGGAATTTAGCTTGGGTTCTTCTTAAATTGAAGGAAAAGCCATTTGAACCTCTTGGGACAGTAGATTTCAAATTCTTATCTTATAAGACAGCTTTTCTCTTAGCTTTCTCTTCTGCTAGAAGAGTCAGTGAGCTTCATGCACTGTCGGTGGATGATTCTCACTATCGTAGTGTTGGGAACACTATCACCTTCACTACTAATGTGGGTTTTTTAGCTAAGAATCAGGCTCCTAATAAATATCCGGAACCTATTGTTATTAAGGCTCTTCCGTCTTCAGACGGGCGTAGGCCTTTTCTCTGTCCTGTTAGAGCGTTACGTATCTATAAACAGAGATCTCAGTTTATCAGAAAGGGACGGAAACGTTTCTTTCTGTCTTTGATGCCTAATAGAAAGGACATTTTGGTCCATTCTATTGCTAGATGGATTCAATTAACTATCCGTACTGCTTATGAAAATTTATCTTCTTCTCAGCAGTCTGTGCTTAAGATTTCTGCTCATGAAGTAAGAGCTCTTTCTACTTCCTGGGCTTATGCTAATAGTGTTGCTATTACAGATTTAATGAAGGCTGCTTATTGGTCTCAGCCATCCACATTTACGAATTTTTATCTCAGAAATATTGAGTCCATTTCTGGAGACCTGCATTGTTTAGGTCCGTTATCTGTTGCTCAGAATGTCGTCCACTAAACAGTTGCAACTATAGTTATGCAGGCTTTCTGTTCCGGCAGTGACTCCGTCCGGCTGCCCTCTTCGCTCTGGGCTATTTGACCCAGGGCAAGGGGAAGGGGGGGGGGGGGGCGGGTGTTCCCTTAGGTCACCTGCTTTATAGTGAAAAGCAAGGGAATGCCTCCTCCAAGTCAGTATTTCTGAGTCGCTTCCGGGATGGTTTTAAAGTGTAATATTAATGTTAAAATTCATTCATGTCTTATTTTTAAAGTGTAGCTCGGTGTGAAGCATTTGTATATGTCAAGTGTCAAACGGGCTTTAATATACAATACTCGGACACTTTTAAATGACTATAAAGAGTCTCAATTCTCTGGACTACTTTATTTATTGGCTTGCTTTAAAAATAATTAGTATAAGGGATATACTGGATGTTAATAGAGAACATGAATGTTATTGTGCTCAATTATTAAGGGTAGTGTATCTTTCTAATTTAATATTAAATAAGAAAGATACATGTAAAGCCTAATACTCCTTTTCTCCTTAAGGGGTTACCTCTTTACTATATAGTTGAGCTTATTGGATTTTCCTCTATGTCCTAGGCCCTCCAGCCTGTTTACTATTCAGCTAAGTCTGGGTCATTGGTACAGTATAAAAATGTTAAAAAATTTATAGTAATTTATATATTTTTTATACTTACCAATGACCCAGACGGGGATGGCCCTCCCTGGAGTTGGGAACTCTTGCCCCCCCGCTGAGTACATAGCGCTGACCAGGCACTGCCAGTAGAATGATAATTGGCGCCAATTTAGGGACGTCTGCGTCACTGCGCATGCGCAGTAGAGGCATAGTATGGAGGTCCTTTAGGACATGATTTCTTTTTGTTTTGGATGCAAATTTTGGGGATTGGGGGGCAAAATTTGTGTTTGGCCCTGGTTTTGTTAGAGTTAGCACCAGCTAAGTCTGGGTCATTGGTAAGTATAAAAAATATATAAATTACTATAAATTTTTTAACTTTTATTATGTTTGATGAATAACCATGATATGAACTTGTGCACAGGGACTTCATGTCTCCCTCCAGAAAAAATAGGGAGACAGCAGAGTCAAGTAGGGAGACTTCATAGTTAAGTGGGGAAGTGGTTGCCTTTCACCAAAGTCTACTAAGCTAATAATTTCTAGGAACAGTGAACATGACCAGATGTAAGAAGGTTGCTTGGAAGGTACTTTTTCGAAGATCCTTCATCTGCACATTTGCGGTGTCACTAAATACCGAATCTGACTTGAATTACCGAATCTGACCCCAAAAAGGTTAATTATAGATACTTTCTACTTACTTTCTTAATATTTTGTGGTCTAGTGAATATATAAATCATTTTAAATAAAAAAGTCACAGTAAATATTTAGGAATTTTGTGTTTTGAAGTCAGTGAGGTGTCGCAAGTGAATGAGTTCTGTTATCCTCTTTGATATCCATATCAATTTTTTTTCAATGAGTTACAGATAATAAATGTTTTAACTTGTGTTATTGTTATTTATTTGGGAAAGTCTGTGTCATTCAGGAAGCAAATGGCGGCAAAAAGCCTGGACAAAGGAAGAGGTATTGGTCAGCAAAGACAACATCAAACAAAAATATTAAAATATGAATTAATATTTATATATCAGTAGAGTAGGGTAATAACATGACTTTTAAGGGTATTGCTGTTCATTCTCGGCCCAACGGTAATAATTAATAGTCTGAGATCTCAAAAGTGATCCAAGACAGGACTACTTATAAGACATGAGACAGTTAATCATTTCTGTTGGGCCGCTAATAAACCCTAATCCCCTTGATCTGGTATGGCCAATATCCACAACTCGCGAATGCATTTATGTATACATATCCGTGTAAAACTGAACGATAGAACAATCCCAATAATGTAACTTATTAACCACGACAAATCAGCGTCTGGCCAAAGAGTTATTATTATTATTACCTAAAAACAAATATATTTTTATACTGTACCAATGAACCAGACTTAGCTGGTGCTAACTCTTAAATTCTAGGGCCAAACACAAATTTTACCCCCCAATCCCCAAAATTTGCATCTAAAACCGAAAATTACATGTCCTATATGGTCCTCCATACCTTTCCTCCACTGCGCATGCGCAGTGTCAAGGAGGTCTCGAAATTGGCGCCAAAAGTCATTCTTTGTTTGGCCCTTCATCAGTTCACATCTGACTGATATTTGTGCTTGTAAATCTCAGTTTAAATGATGCCAGACACATAAATATGAGAGAAATGGTGAATCTAAAGAGGAAATAGAAGGATGAGAGGAAAATTCAGTGGCAGGAAATAATCAGGGCTGTAACTTAAAATTTTTTTATGAAATTATGTTATGTTCCCTAATTTCGAGGCATGAGCCTGTTGTTATCATTCTTGCTATGAAAGTTCCACTGCTTGATCAGTGTTGCCTCTCTCCCTTTCCTTTATTCCCCCCTTGCTATTCTCCCATGCTTTTGGCATATTTTCTGTAATATTATTACTAAAATTTCTTGGGAGTTTTGGCTTCGTAACAGAATGAATTTCTGTTCTTTTCCCCATGTTGACGTCCTCACCCTTGGGTGTTTAGGTGTTGTGATCTGCATCTACCATCTGATGTTCTGCAGTTTCTTCTATGGAAATCTCTGTTTTGCATCAGATAGTGTTCAAATTGGTAACTGATTTCGGGCCATGTTTATCAGTGCCTGGAGTCATGTTTCCGGTTTTTGTACAACTTCTTGTTTACATTGACAACAGATACTGCTGATAGTGATTTCTTGTCTTTACATTAGTTTAGACATAGCAAGATACCCAAGATACATTAATATTGTATGTAAGTGTTGCATTAATTTTTAGCTCAACTTTGACGAAGTCAAATTTGAGCTATTGTCATGGCCCGTCATCCGTCTGTCCGTCTGTCCGTACGTCAACAATTGGCTATGGCTCGGGCTAGAGGTCGTATTTATGAACCGATCTTTACGAAACTTCTTGTGTACCTTTGTTATGACCCTGGGACGGGAACGAGTGTTTTTAGGTGTGGTCTGAAATTCAAGATGGCTGCCAGCGGCCATTTTGTACCGATGATGCAAAAATCAGTTTTTTGTACAGAACTTCTGTATGAAAGTTCTGATTTGAATAAAGTTTTGTATAAATGTTTAGTACCATGGGATACATCACATATAATACGGGTTTTTTCCTCGTGCGTAAATTATGCAAATTAGACTGACTTTGATTTATTTAGTGTTACTTTCAGAGCTGTAAGTGCCAAGCTGCTATGGCTCAGGCTAGAGGCCGTATTTATGAACCGATCTTTACGAAACTTCTTGGGTACCTTTGTTATGACCGTGGGACGAGAACGAGTGTTTTTGGGTGCGGTCCGAAATTCAAGATGGCTGCCAGCCGCCATTTTGTACCGACGATGCAGAAATCTGTTTTTTGTACAGAACTTCCATATGAAAGCTCTGATTTGAATAATTTTTTGTATGAAAGTTTAGTACCATGGGATACATCACATATAATACGGGTTTTTTTCTCGTGCGTAAATTGTGCAAATTAGACTAATTTTGATGTTTTTTTGGGGTTACTTTCAGCACTGTAAGTGCAAATGCCAATACGGCTCGGGCTAGAGGCCGTATTTATGAACCGATCTTTACGAAACTTCTTGGGTACCTTTGGTATCACCGTGGGACGAGAACGATTGTTTTGGGGTCCAGTCCGAAATTCAAGATGGCCGATGGCAGCCATTTTGTACAAAATTAGGTGCAATCAGATTTTTGCACAGAACTTCCATATGAAAGCGCTGATTTGAATAATTTTTTGTGTGAATGTTTAGTACCAAGGGATACATCACATATAATACGGGTTTTTTTCTTGTGCAGAAATTATGCAAATTAGATGAACTTTGATTTTTTCAGTGCGACTTACACACAGTAAGTACACATGTCAATACGGTTCAGACTAGAGTCTGTATTTATGAACTGATCTTCACGAAATGTCTTGGGTACCTTTGTTATCACCTTGGGACGAGAACGAGTGTTTCTGGGTGCGGTCTAAAATTCAAGATGGCTGCCAGTGGCCATTTTGTACCGAAATTAGGTCTAATCAGTTTTTTGTACACAACTTCTATACAGCTCAGACTACAGGCCATATTTATGAACCAATCTTTACGAAACTTCTTGGGTACCTTTGTTATCACCGTGGGATGAGAGTGAGTGTTTTTGGGTGTGGTCCGAAATTCAAGATGGCCACCAGCAGCCATTTTGTATCAAAATTAGTCTTTTGTACAGAACTTCTGTATGAAAGTTCTGATTTGAATAAATTTTTGTATGAATGTTTAGTAACATGGAATACATCACATATTCTAAGGGGTTTTTTTTCGTGCAGAAATTATGCAAATTAGATGAACTTTGATTTATTCAGTGCTACTTACACAATTTAAGCACACATGTCAATACGGCTCAGGGTAGAGGCTGTATTTATGAACCGATCTTCACAAAACTTCTTGGGTACCTTTGTTATCACCTTGGGATGAGAATGAGGGTTTCTGGGTACGGTCCAAAATTCAAGATGGCTGCCGGTGGCCATTTTGTACCGAAATTAGGTCCAATCAGTTTTTTGTCACAAGTTCTATACAGCTCGCATTTATGAACTGATCTTCACAAAACTTCTTGGGCACTTTTGTCTTCACCTTGGGACAGGAACGAGTGTGTTTTGGGGTGCCTTTGTTATCACTGTGCAATGAGAACAAATATTTTGGGGTTCAGTCAGACCCACTCTGGGACTCAAAGATTTCTTTTCTAGTTTAGCATCTGACTGTCACCCACCTTTACAATACTTTACCTATACATTTGTTACAGGCAACGGTCAGTATTTAGACCATTACAATACTTTATATGTACCTTTGTTATCAGGTCATTACCTAGATGTTTGTCATTGCTGTGTCACATACTATACATGTACATGTCTTTGTCTTGACAAGTTGAGTTACAGTGTCATTGACACTTTCATTTGAAATGTTTTAAAAAATTTTGTCCACACTTAGGCTTTTTTGGGATCCATTTGGGCTCGTTGTTCCCATTGGGAAATTAGGCTTTTCTGAAAAAAATTTTCAAAAAATTTTTTTTTGAAAATTAGTTTCTTTCAAAGATTATCATGGATTATGTTATATTATGTATCTTTATTTCAAGGGATAGTGCGACTAATATGACTGTGTATTTTTTATTGATAAAAAAAAAAAAAAAAAAAAAAATTTTATTTATAATGCGAGGATATCTTCCTCTAATTCTCAGGTTCAATGTATTCGCACTAATTCCTGCTCTGTGTGTGTTGATTGAAATGACAACGTTGGAGGCGTGTGTCACGATATTGTGTTTGCGGGAGGGGTCCATACCGGTCCTCTCTACGTAGGGTCACTCTATATTATCATTTTATTTTTCAGAATTCAGAGTGATGATTTCGTGATGTCTTCAACAAGTGTGTCTCCGTCGTTGCAGTGTTAGGGCTAGCGGCTAAGTGCTCAGGGTAATACGACAATTGCCGAAGAGGTCCCTAGTAGGATCGAAGACATTGATCGTCCGCTAGTCCGCCTGGTGTAGCGACCATTCATCGAATGGCTCGGCAGCCGGGTTTGTCCGTTACGGTTCTGGGAAGCAGTGTGGGTGATACGAGCACTTTCAACTTGGAACGTGCACACCCAGCAACGACGGATCCGAGGATAGTACGGAGGAAGCCTGTCAGTCTAGCAGCTAGCTCGTCCAGGTCTATCCAGAACGCGAGCAAGAGAGGCCCCCTCTCTCTTACAACTACATTTGAGCCGCAATGTTGTTGTATGTTTGTTTGTAAGTCGGAATATACGTCCAATCCTCCTGTTTGGGTCGTTCCGTCACATACACAGTCCGAACTGGCTGTGTTATGGGCTTCCTCATCCTCATGTCAACACACACCACCGCACCTTGGCTTGTGTCCACAGAGTTCCAGGGGACGTTCGCATATTATATAAATGCAGGAATGAACGTTCCTAGAGCTCCTGCTTTGCCGACCAGGGAATATTGTCGACCAGGTTACTTCATCTGTTAGCCAAGGATATGAGGTCTTTCCTGATGGGACGTTCGCATATTATATAAATGCAGGAATGAACGTCCCTGGATCTGCCAGTGGATATTATGTAAATCACGGCTCCACAGGCCTCATTAAGGAATAAGAATGCAGTGATTTTCTGTGATGTCTTCAAAAAGTGTGCTTCCATCGTCACAGTCAAATGAAGAGCTAGCGGATAAGTGCTCATGATATTACGTCAATTGCCTAAGAGGTCCCAAGTAGGATCGACGGCTTTGGCGTCCGCTAGCTCGCCCGGTGTAGCGTCCATTCACCGAATGGTTCGGTAACCGGGTTCGTCCGTTGCAGTCCAGGAAGGAGATTTGGGTGATGCGAGCACTATAAAATATACTACGTGCACACCCAGTGACGATGGATATGAGGAGGGTACGGAGGAAGCCTTTAAGTCCGGTTCCTAGCTCGTCCAGGTCCACCCGGGCTGCGAGTGAGAGAGGTCTCTCTTTCGTACAACAACATCTGAGAACAGATGTTGTGGTACAAATGTTTCTCATTCGGAGCATACGCCCACCGCTCGGGACGCTCTGTTATATAAACAGTCCGGAGAGACTGCTCTAATGGCTTCCTCATCCTCACGGCAGCGCACACGACCACACCTTGACTACGTGACCACTGTTATCTAGCCAGTCTCGCCGACCAAGGATTTCACGGCGACCAGGTCACGCCATCCGGTAGTCAGGAATATGAGGCCTATAGACTCCGGACGTTCGCATAAGAAATATGCAGGAGTTAACATCCTGGGAGCTTTCAGCGGCTAAGTAACGTAAGACTGCTGCTCCACAGGTCTCCGTAACGGACGTGCTATTACAAATAGCACAAATTATCGCAGCATCCCAGTAGATGACAGAATCTCTGTCGGATCAGGATTTATCCGACGACGCTGGGTCGATACGCTCCGCTGAAGCATCAGGTACGGACGACCGAGAATTTCAAGTGGTCCGACAGAATGGCACAGGGATACCGAGGAGATGGTTTTTTCCCTTTCGGAACAACATAAAGTTGCCGTAGATATCATCCGGCATTATCTTTCAGAAGTTGTTCTGTCGGACCAAAAGGCTGCGATGCCGGATAAGAAACTGTTAGCGACAGTGGACACGGAATAATTTTATCGGTTTAGGGACATCGTCCCTGAGTTTCCGACACAGTCCAATAATGTCACAAGAACATTTGAACTATTGTAGGACGCTATATATAAGCTTGCTACCAAAATGAGCAAGTCAGGTTTCTTATCGGCGAATGCTCTACATCTGCCTTTCATCAATTCAAGGAATAATTTTGAAATGGCAGGACAGGGCATACCAAGAGTTCCTCTGCGTCTAGACGATCAGGCCGAAGATCTAGAATGATCTATACCGTCGTCCATGTCAATTTCAACCACAATGTTGGAAATGACAATAATGTCTAACAGAGTTATCTTAGACGCATTATCGTACGCAGATCACCTTACTAAAGCGTTTTCATTACGCCTTGAAGGGAAAGAATTCCAGGATGTACTATCTTACTTATGAGTTCTTTCAAGGGCAACAGCTTATTCCACGTATAACTCCGCCCTTTCAGTGGCAAACCTGGAGTTGGTTAGATGTGACGCGGCCCTAGCTACATCCACACGCGTGGATGGTAAGGTGAAAAACTCTCTCAGAGTCGCTTCGGTCTCCAGAGAGCTTCTCTTCGACGGCAGGCTTTCAGCAATCTATCATCAGATAACTAAGAAAGCTTCGGATTCTCTGCTATTCAAATCTGCTTCTAAAAAGTCAGATACAGCAGAAAAGAGTAAGACAGGCACTTCTGGGACAAGTATGCCCAAGAGAAGTTCCTATAGAGGTTCCTATGCATCCTCTAGTTCTTATTCTAGAGACGTCAAGGCAGCGACTCACGTGGGGGACGTTATTCTGGCCGAGATAACCGGTCAGACGTCCCTAGGTCGACGGGGCGAGGTGCGGGTTGTGGAGGACGAAGTTTCTCCCTCCGCAAGCCTCACAGGTCCAGGAGGTGATGGTATGAACCTCTATCGTGTTCCGGTAGGCAGAAGATTGTCGAGTTTTATAAACAATTGGGCGTCAATTACGTACAACCCCTGGGTTCGAGGGGTAATTTCGGAAGGACTAAGAATATCCTTCAATCGAAAGCCTCCATTAACTTGAAGTCCAAAATGGACTCAGCTTCCGTCAAATCCGCAGAAAAGAGACGCTCTTCTATCAGAAGTACAGTCTCTTCTGGAGAAGAACGCGGTAGAGGTCGTAGAAGACCAGGAATCACCGGGTTTCTACAGCCATCTGTTTCTGGTTCCGAAACCAGACGGCTCGTTCCGTCCAGTCATAGATCTGAGCTGGATAAACAAGCTGATCGTCGCTCCGAAGTTCTATATGGAGACAATTCGATCAGTCAGAGCGAGTATTCGGATGAACGACTATGTTACAAGCATAGATCTTAAGGATGCGTACTTTCACGTCATGGTACATCCAACATTCAGAAAGTATCTACGCTTCGCAGTCCTAGGAGTTGTATATCAGTTCCGAGCGATGTGCTTCGGTTTGAACCTAGCACCCTGGGCTTTCACTCGAATAGTGAACTCGGTAATGATACATTTCCGAGCTCATTCGTCTGTGGTAACGTCGGCCTACCTGGACGACATTCTTCAGAGGTATGGCAACGAGTTAACGCTTCAGAACGATGTGCAGAATCTGCTTCTATTACTCCGACGTCTCGGTTTTATAATAAACGAGGAGAAGTCGGATCTGGTGCCGTCCAAGTCATTCACCCACTTGGGAATGAGCTTCGAGATGCACAATAATCTCGTTCGTCTGCCGTTAACCAGAGCGAAATTAATCAGTTGTTAAGCTCGCTATTGTCTTCACTCAGACAAAGTTACAGCGAGAGAATTCATCAGACTGATAGGGTTGTGTGGAGCTGCCGCAGATTTTATTCCAATGGGGCGGCTACGCACTTGTCCTCTCCAAATCTTTTTGACTCAAAAAGAACAGAGTTGGAGGGTGAAGATTCTTTTGCTCGTTGCGTACATCCTCTTGTAAGTCAAGTGAAACAGATTCAGACTTGGGTGATATTCAGTGGTTTATTCAGGGAATAACTTCCACTGCAATTGCCGGATCCGAGTTTTACAGTTTTGACGGATGCCAGTTAAATAGGTTGGGACCCAACATTGAGCCCAACGGTTTTTAAGTGCCAGGGTCCTTGGGATCTGTAGTTCCTAATCAAGCACATAAACATCAGGAATTGATGTTATTTTGGCTTGCGTTACGTCATTGCATGAATGTTATCCAGATTGCCCACAGGCAATTCTGTCCGACAATTCGACTGTATAAGCTTATTTTCGGAAATAGGGAGGTACTCATTCCATTCTGTTATTCACTGTAATGGAATGAATCCTTCTGTTGCTACTAGAACATCAAGTTCTCCTATCGGTCCGTCGTATTCCGGGTTGTCTGAACGTATTAGCGGACTCCCTTTCACGAAAGGGCCGCTTGTTGCAGTCAAATGGACTTTTAACAACGAGTATTTATATCAGATTTGCTACCTATGAGACCGGCCAATGATGGACTTATTTGCGACGCATCTCAACAATCAGTTGCAAGTGTATGTGTCAACATGTTCGGATCCTCGAGCATTTGCAGTTGACGCTCTATCCATCTCGTGAGACGGGATAATAGGATATGGGTATCCTCTAGCGCCATTGATTCAGCAGATATTGCTTAAGTTAAATAATCTCAATGCAATTCTGTTGGTAGCACCTCTGTCTCCACAAAGACCATGCATTAATCTATTCAGGTGTCTGTTGTGGCTTTTGCTGTGGAAGCTTCCTCCACATTTCGGTCCATTCTATAGCTAGATGGATTCTATTAGCTTTCAGTACTGCTTATGATAATATCTTCAACACAGCAGTCTGCGATTAAGATTTTAGCTCTTGAAGTAAGAGTTCTTTCCACTTCAGAGGCTTATGCTAATAGCATTGCTATTACAGTTCTAATGACGGCTGCATATTGGTTTTAGCCTTTCACTTGCACGAATTTATACCTCAGAAATATTGAGTCCATTTCTAGAGACCGACATTGTTTAGGTTCGTTATCTGTTGCTCAGAATGTCGTCCACTAAACAGTTGCAACTATAGTTGTGTAGGCTTTTGGTTCCGGCAGTGACTCTGTGCTGCCGCCCTCTTCGATCTGGGGTATTTGACCCAGGGCAAGGGGAAGGGGGGGGGGGGGGTGCGGGTGTTCCCTTAGGTCACCTGCTTTATAGTGAAAAGCAAGGGAATACCTCCCCTAGAGTCAGTAATTCTAGTCGGTACCGGGATGATTTTTAAAGTGTAAAGATAATTTTTTACTCATCCATGTAATATTTTTAAGTGTACCTCGGTGTGTAGTATTTGAATATGTCACATATCATGCAGACGTTAATATACAATTATCGGTCACTTTTAATGAATTTAAGAGTCTCATTTATCTGGACTACTTTATTTATCGGCTTTCCTTTAAAAATAATTACCATAATGGATTATACTGGAGGTTAATAGACATCAGTGATGTTATTATGCTCAAGTACAGAATGGTGTTGTGTCTTTCTCGTTTTGATGCAGAATGTAAAGCCTATTTCTCCTTTCTCCTTGAGGGGATAATTCTGTATATATATAGTTGAGTTATTGGATTGCTTTATGTCCTAGGCCCTCCAACCTTTTTACTATTCAGCTAAGTCTGGGTCATTGGTACAGTATAAAAATGTTAAAAAATTTATAGTAATTTATATATTTTTTATACTTACCAATGACCCAGACGGGGATGGCCCTCCCATGAGTTAGGAACTCATACCTCCCCGCTGAGTACATAACGCTTTTCCAGGCACTGCTTGTAAAAATGACTTTTGGCGCCAGTTTCGAGACCTCCTTGACACTGCGCATGCGCAGTGGAGGAAAGGTATGGAGAACCATATAGGACATGTAATTTTCGGTTTTAGATGCAAATTTTGGGGATTGGGGGGTAAAATTTGTGTTTGGCCCTAGAATATAAAAGTTAGCACCAGCTAAGACTGGGTCATTGGTAAGTATAAAAAATATATAAATTACTATAAATTTTTTAACTTTCCGGGACTTTTTCATTTAAAATATTTTTTTTATCATTACTGAACACCCATAATAGCAAGAAATTAAGTGAAAAATGTATATAATTACCTTTTGGGGGGTCAGATTCGGTATTTCAAGTCAGATTCGGTATTTAGTGGAGCCCCATACTTGTGTCCTGTACAAAGCTGTTCTTGTCAACATTAATTAAAGCTTTTCTTCACGTGTTTCAATTCCATTCGTGTTTTTCTGGGAATAGATGGTCCAACAGTTAACAATCGTCAGCTAAATGAAATAAAAATACAGTGTCAGAAAATACGTCCGTTGTGTATACATTTTCAGCAGAGAATTTTCGGCATCCTAAGCGACGTAACCTACTTTCAAACTGGGTTGTTTTGTTGAGTCGCGTAAGTCACCTATTTTTGTTTCGACACTTGAAGCTCCGACTGAAACGGAACAAAATAGAAATAAAAAATCCGCAAAAAGCAACAATGGACAATTGATTCTCCTGTGATTTCAAATAAATGGTCGCTTATTTGACGAATGAAAAAGCCCATTTATCACACTCAAGCACATTCAATTCTTGTAAATAATCATTTTTAAGTACATTTTGACCAATTTTTAGAGGGCGACTTGTAATCGCCCCGACTATTTTTCTAGACGACTTTGGGCTTAGAAGGGCAACATAATCGCCCTAGTGGCCCTCATGGCTGGTCCCTCCCTGCTTGTGCATATTGATAGGCTATGTTGCTGCACCTTATTTCCCAAGAGTCATTGCCAAGCCAGAAAATAAGCAGACTCCTCTGTGAACCTCAATCTGAGTCAGGGTCTCAAAACTAAACAGGAAGAGGTACCCATAGGATACATTGGCCTATTGTATGAGATAGCATCATCAAATTCACCCCCTGGGGCCCTCACTCTGCAAATGTCAGACTGCTTATATATTTATACTATAAACCAATGGCCCAGACTAGCTGGTGCAAACTCAAAGTTATCAAGGGCCAAACACAAATTTTGAACATTTTCTGTTTAGCTCAGAATTTCATGTTTAACTAAGTGTTTAGGTCAGCTGCTGTGCCCCTTCTCTTCCCATGGCACTTATATTCATCATACATGTTCCTCAGTATCATTGTTCCATGATTAACCCCTCATACCCTGCATTTTAAACATTTGTCTTGACATTTTTAGTTGCGTTTAGTTTTCTGTTTAGCTCGGAATTTCATGTTTAACTTAGTGTTTAGGTCAGCTGCTGTGTTCCTTCTCTTCCCATGGCACTTATATTCATCATACATGTTCCTCAGTATCATTGTTCCAAGTTTAACCCCTCATACCCTGCATTTTAAACATTTTTCTTGAAATTTTTATTTGCGTTTAGTTTTCTGTTTAGCTCAGAATTTCATGTTTAACTTAGTGTTTATGTCAGTTTCTGTGTTTTACTTTTAAGAGGTTGTATTTAGGTAAGCTTTGTCACATGTTATGAGCCTGTTTGATACAGTTCAAAACTAAAAACAGGAAGAGGTACCCATAGGATAAATTGGCCTATTGTATGAGATAGCATCATCAAATTCACCCCCTGGGGCCCTCACTCTGCAAATGTCGGACTGCTTATATTTTTATACTATAAACCAATGGCCCAGACTAGCTGGTGCAAACTCAAAGTTATCAAGGGCCAAACACAAATTTTGACCCCCCCCCCCCCCCCCCCCCCCAATCCCCCAAATTTGCTTGCAAAACCGAAAATTAAAGTCCTATCTGGTCCTCCATACTTTTACTCTCCACACATGCGCAGCCGCCAGGAAGTGACCGGAGTTGATGCCAACATTATTCTTTGGCCCTAAAGTCAGCAACAATGAACTGACATCTGTGCTTTAAAATCTCCTTTTTTTGAGGATGCCAGACACAAATCAATGCAAGAATTGGTGGATCCAAGGCTGTTATTGGATGATGGAAGTGTTCAACGGTGGTTTTAGACATTCGGGGCTGTCACTTTATAATAATTATAAAATTATTTTATGTTTCCCAATTTTGGGACATATGCCTGATGTCATCATTTTTGATATTTGATTATTCCACTGTTTGTTAAGTATTCCTTCCCTATCCTTCCATGAACCCTTCCTGTTAAACTCTTAAGCTTTTTAGCTATTTTTTATTGAAATTTTTTATTAAATTTCTTGGAAGTTTAACATGTATTACAGAATATTTATTCTGTTTTTCCCCATGGTTACGTCCTCACCCTAGGGGTGTTAGGTCGTTTAGTCTTGCATCTTCTATCCGATGTATCGTTTTTTCTTCGTATAGCTTTGCATCTGGTAGCATTTAAATTGATTTCTGACTTTGGGCCTTTTTGTGTGTCTGATGTCTTGTTTCCATTTTTTTCATTGACGTTGTGTACATTGACAACGTCCTCATATATGGGAGTATTTTATATTCTATTACTGTAGAATTACTGTAGGATACATGGATTATTATTCCGGTAGTGTAGCTCAATAAATTTGGATTTTGTCCACACTTAGGCTCTATCAGGATGCCCTTGGGCTCTGAATGTTCCCTTTGGTAACTCCGGTATTTTTTTAAAAAAAAAATTTCCAAAAAATATTTTGAATTTAATTTTGATTGCTATTATTCATGTATCTTAATTACATATTTGGTTGTGGAGTTTGGAGGAGTGATATCGACTTTAGTCGATGCACTTCTGCGGACTCTTGTCATTCTTGTGTTCACTGGGATGACTAATGTTGGAGACGGATGTCGCAGTACGTTGTTGGCGGTGAGGTTCTGAGGCCAGGCTTCTCACCGCCTTATAATTCATTTTTTCAGTTTCTATTTCAGAGGAACATGAACATGGTGATGATATTGTGACACCCATCCAAGTGTGCTACCGTCGTCGCGCTCCATTGAGCAAATAGAGCTAGCTGCAGTGCTCATGATATGCAAGGGATAAGGCCTCTAGTTATTGTTCTTAATCTCTTGCAAGCAGCTAGCTCGGCCGGTGAAGCGGTTACTCCGTCTGTAGGAGCCGTTACACCGGGTAAGTCCGTTGCGGTCGAAGGAAGTGTAGACGTGGGTAGAGCGAGCACTTAAATATAAATAAGCTCACCCAGCGACGATGGAAATAGGGAGGAAGTCCGCAAGTTTCTTGTTGGGATGCTCGGCGAGATCTAATAGACCGCGAGTGGGAGAGGCCCCTCTCTAACCTAACAACATTTGGGGCCAAATGTTGTTATGAGAAACTTGCACGAGACGGAGCATACGTCCGCCCACAGCTCGGGACACTCTGTCTAGTCTGCAGCCGGGCTCGGCTTCAGTCACGGATTCCTCCGCTACGTTTCACAAGCCGAAATGAAGTTTTCTTATTGGGAGGCTCAGCGAGGTCAATGAGTCCGCGAGTGGGAGAGGTCCCTCTCTAACTCAACAACATTTGGGGCCAAATGTTGTTATGAGAAACTTGCACGAGATGGAGCGTACGTCCGCTCGGGATGCTCAGTCTAGTCTGCAGCCAGGGTTGGCTTCAGTCACGGCTTCCTCTGCTACGTTATTAAAGCACACACGACCGCAGGCTAGCTACCCGACTTCAGATATCCAGTCAGCTGCGTGAAGACTGAGCCATTCTTCACCCCTGAAGTCGGACCTTCCGATAGCTACCGATCCGAGGCATCGATCAACAGGACGCACGGAGAAGAGATCTGTCTCCGGATCTTCGTCCCAGGAGCAGCAAGCGGGGGACGGACTTCCTGTCGCAGTTGCGCAGCTATTAGCAGCATCCTAGTTAATGCAAGAGCAGCCTCCTGCAGACTCCAGTGTTGAGCTGTCGGATGGTGCTGGGTCGGTCTGGTCAATTGTGCATGTAAGAGAAGCCAGAAGTTTCTCTACAGGACGCTCGGCTAGATCTGGGGTCAGATCTCCGTTTGGAGAATCCTCTCCATCCCATTAAAAGTTAACTGTCTTTGTTGTGAGAAGCCATATTGGGTCGGAACACACATCAAACGTTCCTTCCACACTGCAGCCGGCACCAGCGGCAGTTATGGCTTCTTCTGCTTACATGGAAGCGCACGAAAGCGGATTAGTCTAGAAGTTTCTAAGTGTGATACTTTGCGAGATCTGGGGACATATCAAGAGTGCAGAGCATTTTTTTCGTCCTGTTAACAGTCGGGGACGACTGTTTTGTGTTGTAAGAAACTTCAGTGAGGAGGAGCATCCGTCCTATGTGACGAGTCGGTTTGCTTCTTCCGCACTTCAGCGGGGGTCGGCTGCGGTTACGGCTTCCTCTTCTTCCATGGATATGCACGATAAGGGATAGATGCCTACAAGTTTCTAACGGAATGCTTGGCAAAGGCTGGAGCTGTTTTTGGTGCAAGAAACTTTAGTGAGTTGGGACGCCCATTCACGCTTGCGGTTTGGGACACTTTTTCCACACTGAAGCCGTATTCGGTGGCAGCTATGGCATCTTCCCTTGCTTCATTATTCAAGCGCGTTGACCACAGACTACCTATCTGACTTCGCAAGTTCGGGTTGATAGCTAGTTGTTTGAGACTAGTACTACCATTTAACAGACTCCGATGGTGAGCTGTCAGATGGTGCTGCGTTGGTCCAGTCATCCATTCAGTCGGATGGAGTTGACCATATTTGCAGATGGAACATTTGGATGGTGAGAGGGATACGGAGTGTGAGTCTCCATCTCTTACAGAAGGGCACTTTAAGACTATGAAAAGTCTTAAGCTCTTAAGAATATTGTTCCATCTGAATAGGTCTGCGTTTAAATGAGCAGGCCGGGGATGAAAATATGTCCCTACCTGCATCATTTAATATATGCTCGGAAATAATGGAATGTGCTATTTCATTGAAAAGAGCAAATCTGGGCGCAATGTCCTAAGCAGATCGCCTTACCAGAGCTATGGTGCAACGTCTCAGTGGAAAGAAATATGAGGATGTGGTTCCTCGCTAAGAGTTCTTTCCAGGGCAGACATGTATGCCATGTACAACTCCACACGGACAGTGAATTTGGAGTTGGTAAGACGTGATGCTGCCCTTGCATCGTCATCACTTATAGATGACAAGGTGAAAAGCTCTCTCTGAGTTGCTCCGGTTACCGGAAATATACTATTTGACGACAAGCTTGCGTTGATAATGAGCAGGCTATAAGAAGCTTCAGTGCACTGCTATTGAAGTCGCTATCTCATCAACACACTTCAGCAGGCCGGGGTAAGTGAGGCCATTCTGCTTCTAAGAAAGCATCAAGAGAATGTCTCATGAGGATACAATAATCCCCTTATATTTACTCTGGAAGTCATCATTATAATGACTCGGGAAAGGGGCATAGGTCTGATCAAGGCTATGCATCAGTTCCCCCTATGCCGATGATTAATGGAAGGTTATCATCTTCACGAGAAACTGGACGTTAATCACGGAAGTTCCTTTCAAAGAGAGTCGCTTCTAGTGGAGGTAAAGGTTCTCTTATTGAAGGGAACAATTGAGGTCGATGAGATGAGCTTCTTTTCGCATGGAGGACGTAGTTTCTCCTCCCATAAGCATCATAAGTTGTACAGGTGATGGACATGACCTCTACTGCTTGCCAGTTGATGGAAGATTATCAACTTCACAAGAATCTGGACGTTAATCAAGGAAGTTCCTTTCAAAGAGAGTCGCTCCTAGTGGAGGTAAAGGCTTTGTTATTGAAGGGAACAGTTAAGGTTACTTATCATTTATTTATTTATTTATTGGTGTTTAAGGTCATGTACTTATGCACAATGGCTAATCATGACCGTTTTACGACTGGTGGAAGGCAGAGTACCCGGAGAGAACTACCGAGCAATGACGAGTAGCTGTCAGCTCCCCAACATCGTAACTCCGCACTGCAGCACAGGCAGGGTTAGATTGGTTGAAGACATGTGTACCATCGACGTGCAGTACACCTTAGTACACAGCATCATCGTGCCCCCATGTGCACAATCGGGGTTAAGCACCTTGCCCAAGGACACAACGTGGGGATCCGAATTGATCGTTCAGATGGTCACCCATCCAATGATTAAACGGGCTTGACATTGCTTAACTTCGGTGATCTGACGAGAACCAGTCACCGCCCCGAACAATTGAGGTCATCGAGAATAGATTTTGGTTGCTTGCCACTTGGCGGTAGGTTATCAACCTCGCATGAAGTGGATAAATTGCAGGAGATCAGTGGATAAGAATGTAGTCTCGGCAGGACTGCAGCTATCAGCCCAAGCAATCTCCACTTTCAAGAATACTTGTTAGACAAATCTTCCAAGAGAGGCTTTCCTTCTGGAGGTATAAGCTTTCCTATTGAAGAAAAGCATTAGACTTCATCGAAATTATTCTCCAGTTTTTTATTATCACCTGTTTCTCGTCCTGAATTCGGATGGATAGTGCAAGGATAGGCTAAGATATGCCTTGGCGTCAAGATAATTGTGTCACTTTGGAAGCCATAGTAGCCTTCTGTACGGTTAGAGCGGTCTGTTGGGTTAGGCTCTGTCCGCTGTCTTTTGGGAATAAACCCGAAAAAGATACTGTGCTTTTCGGTTTGTTTTTCCTAGGTGTCATAGACTTGAGTCTTATTGTTACACCATAGTAGCCTAGCTAAAATCATGAGTGATATTTTTTCAGTATTATGCAGTGGCATAACTGAATTTATTATCTCTTGGGACTGTGGTCTCTTTGGGAATTCAGGGCTGTTTATATAGCGGCTCTTAATTCCCTACCTTGCGTGATGATAATTGTAAGTCTCCATTAAATGAGCATTCAGGGTCGCAACTTACACCAATATAGCTGTCTTCACGTAGATGAAGACTTATAAGCTATGGCTAGCGTTGTAAGTCTACTCAGCGAGCTTCTAGTTATCAGCTTTTAATGGTCTTCACGTACAGGAAGACCTTTAGCTGCTTCATCTAGGCTGAGTTATTTGTCCTATCGGACATGATACCATTTGTTAGAGGAGGTTATTCTCTTCAAACCGTTATGGTTTGGTGTGAGTTATTATGTTAATACGATGTATTTGTTCATTACGTCCTTCTCTGCCCTTAGTGGCATTATGGAGTTGGTCAGATGTGAGGGAGCCTTACGGTTCCTATACTATTTGATGACTAACACAAGAACGATTCAAGTAATGTGGGTGAGGGGGGTTCGATATGATTTTGAATTCCCCCCCCCTTCCAACACCACCAATGTGTTGTTAAGAGGCGATTACCAGGCAAAATGTAGTTTTCTTCCCGTAAGCCTCATATGCATTTAAGTATATACATGCATTTCATGACTTCTCGATTGGCGGCTGGGTCATGTTCTATGGCGACCTCATGGGCACATCCACTTTTCAGTTGGTTTGTTTCCTGTGGTTGTTTCGTCTATATGTCATATACGAGCATATGATTCATCGTCAATAAATTGCTAGCCTTTGGGTACCTGTAAGGCTGTCTAGTCAGTTAACTGGTATTCAGGTGATTACATGCGGGATTTCAATGCCTGCGTGCTTAATAAATGTATTATTAGGCAGACGCATTATTGTATGTTATGGACCTTAGAAACAATGAATTATTTTGGAGGCGGTCTGTGACGAGTCTGTTAATCTCTAAATCCAGGTTTCTATAAATTTTGGTACCCAATCGAATATAACTTGTCTATACATTCTCATATATTCGCACGTGTCTGGGAGCATAGATATCGGATAGAACACGTCTGGGAGTGTTATTTATTGGAATTTATTGTACAGCTGAATGGGGTCGCCTGTGGGTTACCTCGGAAGTGTGTTTACTCTCCAGAGATCGTCCATTGTGATTCTATTGGACATGTGTATGTTGTACATATTATATCACTGGTTTTCGACCTATCTGTGTATACCGACTCCAGTATATGTTACAAGCAGGTGCTATTAATTACCGGGATCGCTGCTATAGCCTTAGCTTCTGAAGTGGCATTAAGCAACAATTTATTAATAATAATTAATATCTGGGTGCCTGTTCGACGAATATATATTGTTATTTGGTACCGCTTTTACTGATTCCAGAGTGCTCCCCTCTTTGTGTTTGAAGAAGATTCCTTCAAAAAGGGGGGGGGGGGGGAGGGGGGAGATTTTTTTTTATAAGCCTAACGCTGAAAATAGTATCAACAAACACTATATAAACTTCCCCAAAAGTTGTGAAAGATAATTACTATTTCATGATGAAAAGTTGATGTCATTGTTATTTGTGGTGTTAAATTAATATCCATTAATGTTTCTGTGCAGCTTTCAGTGAAAAGCCGAGAGAACTATTTTGTTTTGTGGGCACCAAATTACATTGCTGAAAGGTGTTTGTTGATTATTTGCTGATGGCTTTTTTAAACCAAAATGTTTGTCACTTTCAAAGCAATTACTTTGCATTAATTTGGGATTAAATTTTTTTTTTTAGAATAAGCAGTGCAAATAATAATGAAAGTGTCACTGACATAGTAGCTTAACTTGACTGTGTGTTGTGTTTGATGAAAAGATAATGTTCATTGTTTATGAAAGGATTATGAAATACGACAGGAATTGTAATAATTGAGAATATGTTAATTTCTGTTCCCTGTATGCTGTGTTTTCAATAAAAATAATCAGAGGTGTAGACTGTACTAAATAATTGAAGGGTGGGTTAATGTGGCCCTCACAGTTAATATATGTCAACCAAAGTTACCAAGTTACAGTGAAATTATTCCAAAACGAGTCATCCTATCAAGTTACAATGAAATCCATTCATAAATACAGCCTGTAGACTGTGCTGAGGGTTTTCGGGCTTTGGGCCAGTGTAGCCATCATGGTTGACCCATCGCAACCAAAAGGGGACGTCCTCGTCTAAACATTATACTGGGGCATCCTACAAAGTTACAATGAAATCTTTCCCTAAATCCGACCTGTAGACTGTGCTAAAAGTTTTTGGGTTTCGGGCTTGGGCAGCCGTCTCGGTTGGCAGCTCATGACCAAAAGGGGACATTCTCATCTAGACATTATACAGAGTCATCCTTTCAAGTTACAGTGAAATCCCTTCATAAATACGACCTGTAGACTGTGCTAAAGGTTATCAGGTTTTGGGCTCGGGCAGCCATCACAGTTGACTGATTGTGACCAAAAGGAGACGTTCTCATCTAGACATGACCTCAAACCTGCATATGAAATTTTGTGGCGATCAGACAAGAACTACGAGGTGTAGCCTGTGCTAAAGGAAAATGTGAACAGACTCACAGACTAACAGACTTCCGCTCACGTGATGGCAATAGCTTATCTTGACTTTGTCAAGTTAAGCTAAAATTAACAAGAAGGACGCCAACGTTCTATAGCTCACCAACATTCCTCTTTGATAGTAACTTGAGCAAACACAAGAACTGTATCAAACAGGCTCATAACATGTGACAAAGCTTACCTCAACACAACCTCTTAAAAGTGAAACACAGAAACTGACATAAACACTAAGTTAAGCATGAAATTCTGAGCTAAACAGAAAACTAAACGCAACTAAAAATGTCCAGAAAAATGTTTAAAATGCAGGGTATGAGGGGTTAATCATGGAACAATGATACTGAGGAACGTGTATGATGAATATAAGTGCCATTGGAAGAGAAGGAGCACAGTAGCTGACCTAAACACTAAGTTAAACATGAAATTCCGAGCTAAACAGAAAACTAAACGCAACTAAAAATGTCAAGAAAAAGGTTTAAAATGCAGGGTATGAGGGGTTAATCATGGAACAATGATACTGAGGAACATGTATGATGAATATAAGTGACATGGGAAGAGAAGGAGCACAGCAGCTGACCTAAACACTTAGTTAAACATGAAATTCTGAGCTAAACAGAAAACTAAATGCAACTAAAAATTCAAGAAAAATGTCTAAAATGTAGGGTATGCTGGGTTAAATCATGGTAGAATGATAATAATCATCATATAGCAGCACTATCTCATATAAAAACCATAATATGGAAATAGGGTGAGTAAGTGACCTAAACAGAAGCTTTAACATTACTGGACACGTACGCTGACGCCGATGCCGACCGATCGAGCCATGCCATAAGCTCACACAACTAAAGTTGGTGAGCTAAAAATTGAATAGCAGTTTTCAAACTTGGATAAATTTTGATTAGCATTTCCCATTATTTACATGATTTTTCATTTGAAATTGATTAGCTATAGTGAAAAACTGATTTGAAAACTGTTGTGCAAATCCAGTTAAATCGAGCCCTGGGTGACAAGCAGGTGAAATATAAATTTTCAACGAGTGACCGTGGTTTGCAAGTAGAAAATTTATATTTCACCTCTAAGTCATGAATGAAGTAATAATGGTAACCACTCAAGGAGAGGGGGTGTCCATCCACATTAGCTCACCAACGCATGGCATGCAATAAACCTTGACTTATTACAAATCTGCAAAAAATGTCCTGTAAGGGTTACTGTCTTATATTGATGCATTTAACACATATATGAAATATAAAAGCCACAGCATACCGGTGGAAGCCTCCCATCATGTACATGTATAGCAAAACAGGCCAGAGTCCACACTTACAAAAATGTCAAACATTGCATTAAAAAGTCCAAAATCTCCGAATAATGTCCAGCCAAGGGTTAATGTTGTCTTATATTGATGCATTTAACACATATATAAAATATAAAAGCCACAGTACCGGTGGTAGCCTCCACTCATGTATGGCAAAACAGGTCAAAAATTATAGAAGTCCATATAGGTGCATATATACAAACAAATTCTAACATTGCAAAAACACTCTTAAGAATCGAAAAAATATCTCTGGGTAAGGGTCTGTGGGTAATTGTAAGCTATAGAAACAGAATGAGGTGCATAGCAACAGGTTGGAAAGTCAAAGTGGACTCTTACAATAACTTTAACACCAGTGTTGACAACAATGCGCCTCGGGTCATGACATAAGCTCACACAACTTTGTTGGTGAGCTAAAAAAACATAGGTTTTACTTTTATTGTTTTTAGCTCACCAACTTTAGCTGTGTGAGCTTATGGAATGGCTCGATTGGTCGGCGTCGGCGTCAGCGTACGTGTCCAATAATGTTAAAGTTTCTGTTTAGGTCACTTATTCGCCCTATTTCCATATCATGGCTTTTATAATGCTGCTATATGATGATTATTATCATTTTACCATGATTTAACCCCTCATACCCTACATTTTAGACATTTTTCTTGACATTTTTAGTTGCGTTTAGTTTTCTGTTTAGCTCAGAATTTCATGTTTAACTAAGTGTTTAGGTCAGCTGCTGTGCTCCTTCTCTTCCAATGGCACTTTTATTCATCATACATGTTCCTCAGCATCAATGTTCCATGATTAACCCCTCATACTCTGCATTTTGAACATTTTTCTTGACATTTTTAGTTGCGTTCAGTTTTCTGTTTAGCTCGGAATTTCATGTTTAACTTAGTGTTTAGGTCAGCTGCTGTGCTCCTTCTCTTCCCATGGCACTTATATTCATTATACATGTTCCTCAGTATCATTGTTCCATGATTAACCCCTCATACCCTGCATTTTAAACATTTTTCTTGACATTTTTAGTTGCGTTTAGTTTTCTGTTTAGCTCAGAATTTCATGTTTAACTAAGTGTTTAGGTCAGCTGCTGTGCTCCTTTTCTTCCCATGGCACTTATATTCATCATACATGTTCCTCAGTATCATTGTTCCATGATTAACCCCTCATACCCTGCATTTTAAACATTTTTCTTGACATTTTAGTTGCGTTTAGTTTTCTGTTTAGCTCGGAATTTCATGTTTAACTTAGTGTTTAGTTCAGCTGCTGTGCTCATTCTCTTCCCATGACACTTATATTCATCATACATGTTCCTCAGTATCATTGTTCCATGATTAACCCCTCATACCCTGCATTTTAAACATTTTTCTTGACATTTTTAGTTGCATTTACTTTTCTGTTTAGCTCGGAATTTCATGTTTAACTGAGTGTTTATGTCAGTTTCTGTGTTTTACTTTTAAGAGGTTGTGTTTAGGTAAGCTTTGTCGCATGTTATGAGCCTGTTTGATACAGTTCTTGTGTTTGCCAAAGTTACTATCAAAGAGGAATGTTGGTGAGCTATAGGGGGCATTTGCGTCCTTCTTGTTAAAAATTAAATCGACCTCTGTGGTCACCCATAATAAAAAATAAAATAATTATGGTATCCACTCCAAACCTTAGGTATCCTCTATGTATTACTCAAGTCATGAGCTTATTTTTTTTTTACAGAGTAAGAAACTGAGTGCAATGAATGCTGAACAGTTAGAGGGAGATCTTACAAGTACCAAACATGAACTATTAAGAATACAAGAAATGTTGGAAATGGCTGAAAAGGTTTGTATCTTCTCATTTTGCTACTTTCGAAAGTAAACTTCTTTTAAATCACACACCTTTTTCTGATTAGCATGACATTTATATTTTAGGGGTGTAAAGATAGAATTGTGTTGCAATACGATATGTATCCTGATACATGGGTCACGATATGAATACTATCTTCATTTGATGTGCGATAACTCAATTCCCAACAGCAGCAATGGCACAATGAAACATAAGGGCCATCTGTGAACAACTCAACACATTGTTATTCAACAACAATTTAGAATCCATTTAGCGATCGATTCAGACTCCCACGTTGTGTCCTTGGGCAAGGCACATAACCCTGATTGTCCACATGGGGGCACAATGACGCCATCTACAAAGGCATACTTCATGTCGATGGTTCGCATGTCTTCAACCAATGTAACTCTGCTTGTGCTGCAGTGCGGAGTTATGATGTTGGGGAGCTGGCAGCTGCTCGGTGGTTCTCTCTGGGTACTCCGGCTTCCTCCACCCATAAAACTGTCACTGACACGATATGACCTTGGCTGTTAAAGTGTCGTTAAACCTTAATAAATAAATAGAATCCATTCAAGGTTGTGTGCTCTGACTACTGCCATCATGAGCCGTTTTAATCCTGGTAGTGGGAGCTGCCGCTTTAACTGAGGTTTCAAAACATTGATCCCCCTTACATTTCAGGGGTTTAGTATCGACTGACTGACTGAACTGAGTCTAAGGACACATCCTTGAGTTGCTGTTTGATATGCAAAGTCATGTTGGTGATGGATCCTGTGTATTTGATTTGTGTATGGCAGTGCCGTCATATTGTTATTGTTTGTCATTTTGTTCCCTCCATCTTGCATGGATGTGACCATACCAAAATATTTCCCCACTACCGATTTGTATTTTGAACTCGGCATCAGATTGACGATCAGGACTTTCCCAACATTGTTATCAGCCATGTCAATTTGAGTCTTTATTGCTAATTTTCGCCATCGAGTTGACTCAATTGAATCTTGTGTCAATTCGTGAAATAAAATCTTTAAATTGTCAACAATCTAAACACTACAAGCAATATTGTCAAAAAAGACTCAAAAGAATACCACTATATAGCAGAGACTGCATATGGCCGTGATTGTCATGACCTAAAGGAGACAGTTCTATATTTTTGATATCGAGAAAAGCGGCTTGCTGAATCAAAATGGAGTTTGCGAATGCCAAGAATAACTATAGCCATTAATTAACATGTTGAAATGAGTACTTTTGCTCAGTTTCAGAAGGCCAAAATACCCAACTTAGCCTTCAAATACTGTCCACTGAGCAAGTTACTGCGCAAATTATGTTGAACTCAGTTTGCATGTATCGCATTCAACCAATATTTGGTACTGATACATGTATTATCAAGCGAAGCGTTGCAGTGTACTGGTGTATCTTTACACCCCTATAATATGTAATCACTTCAGTAGGTCATGCCAAACAACCGCTTTATCTCCAAGGGATAATATCACATAGTCACCTTGTCTAGGCTTCCCACAGTTTTGATTTCTATAGGTATGATATGATTGAAAATCCTGGCTATTCAAACTTCTAACAAATCTTCCCTTGAGTGCATAATGGCACCATCTGCAAGTGTTTTATGCATGAGATTATCATGGTTGTGACCTATTAAGCTTTATCTAAAATGAATAGAATGAGATGCCCACAATGTTTTCTCCTTGACTATGTATTTATTTATTTATTAGGGTTTAACGGCACTTTAACAGCCAAGGTCATATTGTGTCAGTGGCAGTTTTACGGGTGGAGGAAGCCAGAGTACCCAGAGAGAATCACCAAGCAACAACGGGCAGCTGCCAGCTCCCCAACATCGTAACTCCGCACTGCAGCACAGGCAGGTTTAGATTGGTTGAAGACATGCGCACCATCGACGTGCAGTACGCCCTAGTGCACAGCATTATGGTGCCCCCATGTGGACACAACCCGGGAGTCTGAATCGATCCTCAGATGGTCACCCATCCAAGGACTAACCGGGCACGATGTTGCTTAACTTCCGTGATCTGACGAGAACCAGTTACCGCAACGCCACCGCGCCCCCTTCTTGACTAAAAAGCATTTTTTAGCTCAGCTTGACAAAGTCAAGCTGAGCTATTGCCATCACTTCTCGTCCGTCGGCGTATGTACGTATGTTAGTACGTACATCCACAATTTCCTTTGGCACACCTCACAGGTCGCATTTATGGTCAGATCGCTTTGAAACTTGGTATGCTTGTTTGGGGTGACCTCTAGATGGGAGCTATTGATTTACTTCAATTTCCGTCAAAAAATGTTGCCGTGGCCAACGTTCTTAGAACTTAGTTTAGTCAAACCTCAATATTTCCCTTTGGCACACCCTACAGGGCACATTTATGATTGTATTGCTTTGAAACCTGGCATGCTTGTTTGGGGTGACCTCTAGATTGGAGCTATCGATTTTGTTCAATTTCCGTCAAAAAATGTTGCTACGGCCAACGTTCTTAGAACTTAGTTTAGTCAGACCACAATATTTCCTTTTGGCACACCCTACAGGACACATTTATGATTGTATTGCTTTGAAACCTGGCATGCTTGTTTGGGGTGACCTCTAGATCGGAGCTATCAATTTTTTTCCATTTCCGTCAAAAAATGTTGCCGCGGCCAACGTTCTTAGAATTTAGTTTAGTCAGAAGACCTCAATATTTTCCTTTGGCACACCCTACAGGGCACATTTATGATCGGATTGCTTTGAAACCTGGCATGCTTGTTTGGGGTGATCTCTAGATGGGAGCTATCGAGTTTCTGCAATTTCCGTCAAAAAATGTTGCCGCTGCCGATGTTCTTATAACTTAGTTTAGTCAGACCTCAATATTTCCCTTTGGCACACCCTACAGGGCACATTTATGATCAGATTGCTTTGAAACCTGGTATGCTTGTTTGGGGGGACCTCTAGATGGGTGCTATCGATTTTCTTCCATTTCCATCTGTCAAAAGATGTTGCCGCTGGCAACGATCTTTGAACTTAGTTTAGACAGGCATCAATATATTCCTTTGGCATGCCCTACCAGACACATTTATGACCAGATCGCTTTGAAACTTTGTATGCTTGTTTGGGGTTACCTCTAGATGGGAGCTGTCGATTTTCTTTGATTTCCGTCAAAAAATGTTGCCACTGGCAATGACCTTTCCATCAAAAGCTGTTTCTGTTAGCAACAATCTTTGAATTTATTGCATTTGTGCATCAACATTCTTTGACATGGGCTACAGGCCACATTTATCATAGGATGTTTTTGAACTAGGTGTGCTCATTTGACAAGACCTTTAGATAAGAGCTATTGATTAGCATTCATTTCTGTGAAAAAAGTTGCCATTTACAATAACCTCTGAACATACTGCATTTGTGTTTCAACATTCTTTTTTTAGCCATTCGTACAGTTTACATTTAAAAATGCATGGATTACTCTGATGTTGTGCACACACAATACTGTTATGTTGAAATTTCATCATATAACATTGGTACCAATGATCTTCAATTTTGCCATTTCATTTAAAACTTACCAAGTTCAAGTTTGTCAAGTTGAGCTACAGTGTCATTGACACTTTCATTTGCTTTCAAACTTAGTTTGTGAGCCCTCACTGGAATCAAACTTGATGCGCTCTTTCCAGTGAGAGATCATAACAATGTTTTGGAATTTCTGAACACCACGCCATTTTTGATGCCTTTAGAACAGATTTTACCTCTTAATGGCATATGGAGTAAAAAATCTTTAAAAATTAAAAAATTAAAAAAAAAAAAAAATTTAAATTAAAAAAATAAAAAGCTTAAAAAATCTTGTGACCTAGTGAAAAATTACTATGAAAACAATTGAATTCCCCATGTTTAGAGACTTATTCGTTCTCAGTTGAGTTCTGCCAAACAAGATGTAATAGAATATGTGCTCATTTTATCAACAGAATACAGGAAAATGTTCAAAGTGTCATTAATTGAATACTTTTCTCTGACAAAGAACTATTCAGTTGACAGGGTTCCACTGCTTATGATTAAATGGTGGTTTGTAAGTTTTAATTCTTGTCTTGCCTCCTAGAATTCTTATTTGATTTTTATGATTTTTAGCTCAACTTTGGCGAAGCCAAATTTGAGCTTATGCCATGGCCAGTCGTCCGTCTGTCCGTCAACAATTCAATACGGCTCGGGCTAGAGGGCGTATTTATGAACCGATCTTTACGAAACTTCTTGGGTACCTTTGTTATGACCGTGGGACGAGAACGAGTGTTTTGGGGTCCGATCCGGAATTCAAGTTGGCCGCTGGCAGCCATTTTGTACAAAATTAGGTGCAATCAGATTTTTGCACAGAACTTCCATATGAAATCGCTAATTTGAATAATTTTTTGTGTAAATGTTTAGTACCATGGGATACATCACATATAATACTGTTTTTTTTTCTCGTGCAGAAATTATGCAAATTAGATGAACTTTGATTTTTTTCAGTGCTACTTACACACAGTAAGTACACATGTCAATACGGTTCGGGCTAGAGTCTGTATTTATGAACCGATCTTCACGAAACGTCTTGGGTACCTTTGTTATCACCTTGGGACGAGAACGAGTGTTTCTGGATGTGGTCCAAAATTCAAGATGGCTGCCAGTGGCCATTTTGTACCGAAATTAGGTCCAATCAGATTTTTGTCACAACTTCTATACAGCTCGTATTTATGAACTGATCTTCACGAAACTTCTTGGGTACCTTTTTTTTTACCTTGGGACAGGAACGAGTGTGTTTTGGAGTGCCTTTGTTTTCACTGTGCTATGAGAACAAATATTTTGGGGTTCAGTCAGACCCACTCTGGGACTCAAAAATTTCTTTTCTAGTTTAGCATCTGACTGTCACCCACCTTTACAATACTTGACCTATACATTTGTTACAGGCTACGGTCAGAATTTATGTACAGACCATTACAATACTTTATATGTACCTTTGTTATCAGGTCATTACCTAGATGTTTGTCATTGCTGTGTCACATACTATACATGTACATGTCTTAACAAGTTGAGCTACAGTCATTGACACTTTCATTTTCTTATATCACTAGGAATTAGAAAAGAAATTACATCAGACTGCTCCATTTAAAAACTTAAAGCAGATGCTGCAGCAGAAAAATGAACGATTGAAAGAATATAGAAAACGTTTATCAAAGTAAGTTTACAGATTTATTTCTTCAGTCCTTTTGAAACTGTATGATGAGTTGAAAGAGGGTCAAGTTTTTCTATTTCTTGTCTCCACTGTATTCTAAAAGAAAAATGGAGAATTTTTCAATAATTTGTTTTTCCCCATAGCATTAAAGCCAGAAAATAAGCCGACTGTCATCTGCAAAATGAGGTCCCCCATAGGGTGAATTTTGTGATGATACCCTGCACAGCAGGGTAGCATCACTAAATTTACCCTCTGTGAACCTCAATCTGAATCTGGGTCTCAAAACTAAACAGAAAGTTATCCAGAGGATAAATTGGCCCACTGTATGGGATAGCATCATCAAATTCACCCTCTGCAGACCTCATTCTGCAAATGTCAGACTGCTTATTTTTAGGCCTGATAATAGCATTTTTGCTTCAATGCCAAGCTGACGCTTTATGTGAAGGGAGCATTAATGCGATGCCATACATTCATGAAGTGTGATTTTCCTAAACACTTTTGCTTGTCGTTTTAGAGTTATGACACTTAATTCTAAAAAAACTACCTTGCTGTATTTAAGTTTCTGCTTGATAAATTTATGCCCCCTTGGCTGAATGATTTGAAATTTGACAGTTTTCTAATAATTACAGAAGAAAGGTCAAGTTTGATTTTCATATATCTTGTACATATAATTCCTTTGTTATGATCCTTGTGAAAACTTGACTTTTATTTACGTCAATAATTTTATTTTCCTTTAACAGAATGATTCAGAATTTGACATTTTTGCTTTTGATCACAAACCAGAGGTCATATTTGATTTTCACATTTCTAATGGAGTAATTCCACAGTTATTGCAGTTAATTGTGCTAAAACTTCATTATTTGTTGGATTCCACATAGTAACTAACTTTAAGGTTTTTTATGTGTACCCATACTATGTATGGTACACATAATGCCAGCATCCGGGGTGACCATCTGCCATTCGTCCATCCTTTGTCCGTCCGTCCATCTGTCCGTCCGGCGTCCGTATCCATTTCTTTGGCATTCGATAACTTGAAAAATATTGCTTGGATTGTCAAGTTACTTTATATTTGTGTTCAGGTTACTGATGTGCCGAGCTGTATAGTTTTTGGTGTAAATCGGATAATTTGATCCTGAGATATTAACCCTTTAACCTTCAAATTGAAAATTCCACCAATCCCTTTGGCATTCAATAACTTGAAAAATATTGCTTGGATTGTCTAGTTACTTTATATTTGTGTTCGGGTTACTGATTTGCCAAGCTGTATAGTTTTTGGTGTAAATCTAATGATTTGATCCCGAGATATTAACCCTTCATCCTTCAAATTGAAAATTCCTCCAATCCCTTTGGCATTCGATAACTTGAAAAATATTGCTTGGATTGTCAAGTTACTTTATATTTGTGTTCAGGTTACTGATGTGCCGAGCTGTATAGTTTTTGGTGTAAATCTGATAATTTAATCTTGAGATATTAACCCTTTATCTTTCCAATTGAAAATTCCTCCAATCCCTTTGGCATTTGCTACCTTGAAAAATATTGCTTGGATTGTCAAGTTACTTTATATTTGTGTTCAGGTTACTGATGTACCAAGCTGTATAGTTTTTGGTGTAAATCTGTTATTTTGATCCTGAGATATTAACCCTTTATCCTTCAATTGAAAATTTCTGCAATCCCTTTGGCATTCGATAACTTGAAAAATATTGCTTGGATTGTCAAGTTACTTTATATTTGTGTTCAGGTTACTGATGTTCTGAGCTGTATAGTTTTTGGTGTAAATCTGATAATTTAATCCTGAGATATTAACCCTTTATCCTTCAAACTGAAAATTCCTCCAATCCCTTTGGCATTCGATAACTTCAAAAATATTGCTTGGATTGTCAAATTACTTTATATTTGTGTTCAGGTTACTGATGTGCCGAGCTGTATATTTTTTTGTGTAAATCGGATAATTTGATCCTGAGATATTAACCCTTTATCCTTCAAATTGAAAATTCCACCAATTCCTTTGGCATTCGATAACTTGAAAAATGCTGCTTGGATTGTCTAGTTACTTTATATTTGTGTTCAGGTTACTGATGTGCCGAGCTGTATAGTTTTTGGTGTAAATCTGATGATTTGATCCCGAGATATTAACCCTTTATCCTTCAAATTGAAAATTCCTCCAATCCCTTTGGCATCCGATAACTTGAAAAATATTGCTTGGATTGTCAAGTTACTTTATATTTGTGTTCAGGTTACTGATGTGCCGAGCGGTATAGTTTTTGGTGCAAATCTGATAATTTAATCTTGAGATATTAACCCTTTATCTTTCCAATTGAAAATTCCTCCAATCCCTTTGGCATTCGCTACCTTGAAAAATATTGCTTGGATTGTCAAGTTACTTTATATTTGTGTTCAGGTTACTGATGTACCAAGCTGTATAGTTTTTGGTGTAAATCTGTTATTTTGATCCTGAGATATTAACCCTTTATCCTTCAAATTGAAAATTCCACCAATCCCTTTGGCATTCGATAACATGAAAAATATTACTTGGATTGTCAAGTTACTTTATATTTGTGTTCAGGTTACTGATGTGCCGAGCTGTATAGTTTTTGGTGTAAATCTGTTTTTTTTATCCTGATATATTAACCCTTTAGCCTTCAAATTGAAAATTCCTCCAATCCCTTTGGCATTCGATGACTTGAAAAATATTGCGTGGATTGTCAAGTTACTTTATATTTGTGTTTAGGTTACTGATGTGCCGAGCTGTATAGTTTTTGGTGTAAATCTGATAATTTAATCCTGAGATATTAACCCTTTATCCTTCAGATTGAAAACTCCTCCAATCCCTTTGGCATTCGATGACTTGAAAAATATTGCTTGGATTGTCAAGTTACTTTATATTTGTGTTTAGGTTACTGATGTGCTGAGCTGTATAGTTTTTGGTGTAAATCTGATAATTTAATCCTGAGATATTAACCCTTTATCCATCATATTGAAAACTCCTCCAATCCCTTTGGCATTCGATAACTTGAAAAATATTGCTTGGATTGTCAAGTTACTTTATATTTGTGTTCAGGTTACTGATGTACCGAGCTGTATAGTTTTTGGTGTAAATCTGTTATTTTGATCCTGAGATATTAACCCTTTTCCTTCAAATTGAAAATTCCTCCAATCCCTTTGGCATTCGATAACTTCAAAAATATTGCTTGGATTGTCAAGTTACTTTATATTTGTGTTCAGATTACTGATGTGCCGAGCTGTATAGTTTTTGGTGTAAATCTGATAATTTGATCCTGAGATATAAACCCTTTATCCTTCAAATTGAAAATTCATCCAATCCCTTTGGCATGAGATAACTCCAAAAATATCAAGCCGATTGTCATGTTACTTTATATTTGTATTCAGGTTACTGATGTGCTGTACTGTATAGTTTTTTAGGTAAATCTGATAATTTGATCCGGAGATATTAACCCTTTATCCATCAAATTAGACACTCCTCCAATCCATTTCTATATGTACCCATACCATGTATGGTATACATAATGTCGGCATCCGTGGTGGCCCTCCGTCATACAGCTTTCTACTAGTTGCGCGTATGGGTACACATCTGACGATTTCATCGGCCTATTTTTTATGTAAATCTGATAATTTGATCTGGAGATATTAACCCTTTATCCATCAAATTAGACACTCCTCCAATCCATTTCTATATGTACCCATACCATGTATGGTGTACATAATGTCGGCATCCGTGGTGGCCCTCCGTCATACAGCTTTCTACTAGTTGCGCGTATGGGTACACATCTGACGATTTCATTGGCCTATTTTTTATGTAAATCTGATAATTTGATCCGGAGATATTAACCCTTTATCCATCAAATTAGTCACTCCTCCAATCCATTTCTATATGTACCCTTACCATGTATGGTGTACATAATGTCGACATCCCTGGTGGCCCTCTGTCATACAGCTTTCTACTAGTTGCACGTATGGGTACACATCTGACGATTTCATTGGCCTATTTTTATTTTTTTCAAGCTCAGATTTGTTATAAAAAGAAAGCATGCGGCAGCCAACAGGACCATGTGGGAGGGCTTGAGAAACAGGTTTTTTTACTTTTTTAGCCCTTATCTGAGTTACTAAGCATATTTATCGATGTTTTAACCCTTGAATTGCATTTTTATCCATAGAATATGTCCATTGAACTGAACAAAATGGGTAATTTTGCCATGAAATCTCATTGTTAATGAACTTGAAACCCGGTAATTATTCAAAACTATTATCTGAACCTCAAACTCAAATCGAATTCAAATTGAATATTGGAGGTCGAATTGAATGATAAGTAAATATTCAAAATTTGCAGGGACCTAATTAACATGTATAAGAAGTGGTTCCTCTGAGAAGTGAACCAGTACTCGTTTATTGTGGTAAACAAGCTTTGTTTTACTGGTAAAATAGGACCCAGCCATCAAAACTTTGGGTTGAAGTCCTTTAAAAGGGCAACATATGTATAGACGATTACTAAACTTTACTTTATTTCCATGTTGCGGTCACAGATTTGCCATTGTAGAGAAATATATGACCTTAAACAAAAATAAATAAATAAATGACCTTAAACAACAAATATATAAATAAATAAATAAATAAATAAGAAGAAGAATTGTTTATCAATAAATATACAGCTGGGCATTATTATTATCCCTGCGCAAGGGAGAGATATAGTGAAGAGCTCTGTCCGTCCATCCGTCTGAACTTTGTTTATTGCATAACTTAAACAGTAGTTAACAGATTTCAATTCTTTTTGGTATATGTCTCTATAGCAACAATCTCTACATCAAGTTCGATGACCAGCGATATCTGATGTAAATTATGGGAGTTATTGCCCTTCGTTTAATAAAAAATATGTTATGCTTGTTTGTGGCATAACTTTAACAATAAAAACCGGATTTCAATTCTTTTCAGTATATGACTCTATAGAAACAAGGTCTACTTCAAGTTCAATGACCAGGGATATCCGATGAAAACTATGGGAGTTATTGCCCTTTGTTAAAAACTATCATGATGGAATAACTTAATCATTAGTAACCAAATATCAATTTTTTTTTCTCTCTCTTTGGGAACAATATCTATCTCATGTTCGATGACCACCGTTATCTGATGAAAATTGACGGAGTTATTCCCCCCCCCCTTCCAACATGCTAAATACTTTTCAATTTTTAGCTCACCGAAGGGATCTAAACTTATCACTTGCCATCCATCGTCTGTCGTTTGTCCGACGTTGTGAACATTTTTCAAACGACTTCTCCTCTGAAACTGCTAGGTCGATTTGCTCGAAACTTGGTGTGGATGTTCATTACCATATGTCAATTCAAGTTTGTTCAAATGAAATGGACATGCCCACTTGGGGCTCCATAGGGGGCATAACTCCGATAGCACCCTATGTATATTAGAGAAATTACTAAAAAATATTCTTCTCCAGCACAAGTGGGCAGAATCATTTGATATTTGGTATACAGCATTATGGGGTGGACCTGATTCAAGTTTGTTCAAATCGGCCCCCTGGATTCATATTTGGGCTCACTATAAAAGCCCGAATTTGAACTTAGTGCATTTCAGACAAATTTCTTAAAAAAAATTTTCTTCTCCAGATCCAGGAGACAGAATCTTTTGATATTTGGTATGCAACATTGTGGGGTGGATCTGATTCAAGTTTGTTCAAATCGGCCCCCTGGATTCATATTTGGGCTCACTATAGAAGCCCGAATTCGAACTTAGTGCATTTCAGGCAAATTTCTTCAAATATCTTCTTCTCCAGATCCAGCAGGCAGAATTTTTTGATATTTGGTATGTGACATTGTGGGGTGGATCTGATTCAAGTTTATTCAAATCGGCCCCCTTTGTTCATATTTGGGCTCAGTATAGGAGCCCAAATTTGAACTTAGTGCATTTCAGGCAAATTTCTTTGAAAATCTTCTTCTCAAGATCCATCAGGCAGAATCTTTTGATATTGCAGCATGCTAAGGGGGGGTGAGATTCAAGTTTGTTCAAGCCAAGTCCCTGGGTTCATATTTGGGCTCACTGTGGTAGCCCAAATTATAACTTAGTTCAAAATGAGGAATTTTCTTTAAAAACCTTCTTCTTCAGATCCAGCAGTCGGAATGTTTTGATATTTGGTAAACAGCATCCTTAGGGGGGAGGGGGGGGGGGGGGGGGGAGATTCTTCAAGTTTGTTCAAGCCATGTCCCTAGGTCCATATTTGGGTTCACTGTGGGAGCCCGAATGATAACTTAGTTCAAAATGAGGAATTTTCTTTAAAAATCTTCAGATCCAGCAGTCAGAATGTTTTGATATTTGGTATACAGCATCCTTAGGGGGGTGAGATTCAAGTTTTTCAAGCCATGTCCCTAGGTCCATATTTGGGCTCACTGTGGGAGCTTGAATTGTAACTTAGTTCGAAATGAGGAATTTTCTTAAAAAATCTTCTTCAGATCCAGCAGCCGGAATGTTTTGATATGTGGTATATAGCATCCTTAGGGGGGTGAGATTCAAGTTTGTTAAAGCCATGTCCCTGGGTCCATATTTGGGCTCCCTGTGGGAGCCCGAATTATAACTTAGTCAATATGAGGAATTTTTCTTCAAAAATTTTCTTCAGATTCAGCAGTCGGAATGTTTTGATATTTGGCATGCAGCATCCTTAGGGGAGGGGTGAGATTCAAGTTTGTTCAAGCCAAGTCCCTGGGTTCATATTTGGGCTCCCTGTGGGAGCCCGAATGATAACTTAGTTCAAAATGAAGAATTTTCTTTAAAAAACTCTTCTTTTTCAGATCCAGCAGATGAATGCTTTTGAGATTTTTTATGCAGCATCCTTAGGGGGGTAAGATTCAAGTTTGTTCAAGCCATGTCCCTAGGTCCATATTTGGACTCCCTGTGGGAGCTCGAATTGTAACTTAGTTCAAAATGAGGAATTTTCTTTAAAAATCTTTTTCAGATCCAGCAGTAGGAATGTTTTGATATTTGGTGTGCAGCATCCTTAGTTTGTTAAAGCCAAGTCCCTGGGTTCATATATGGGCTTCCTGTGGGAGCCCGAATTATAACTTAGTTCAATATGAGGAATAGTCTTTAAAAATATATTTCTTTTTAGATCCACTGGTCAGAATCTTTGGATATTTGGTATAAACTTTTCTTAGGTGGTGCAGATTCAACTTGTTGAAATTAATTCTCTGGGTTGATATTTAGGCTACCATGTCAGGTGAGCGCCCTCAGGCCCCCTGGGGCCTCTTGTTATTTAACCCTTTCCCTAAGATATTTATCATATCGATCCTGCACTGAGCACAACAGTTTTGTATTTTTTCAAATTTTTACTTAAAAACATAGCTTATGAGATCTCATTGGAATGAGCTCATGGAGCTCATTCCATTGAGGTGTCATTTGCTATGGTTTTCAAGCAAAAAAATAAGATTCTTTAGTTTTTCAAGAGAAAAGGTGTTGTGTCTATGTTGTGTTAGATACAGGGCTAAGGTAACTGTTTCTTTGGTTATTTACAAGTAATTCACAAAAACATTAAAGCAGATTTTAAATGAGTTTAATACTTAATAAAACAAATGGTTCATTAGTGTAGGCATAATATGTTGAAATTACCAGAAAATTATTTCATTTTTATTTCTTTAATTTAGGTATGAATCTGTTACTGATGACTGAAGACTTGAAGAATAAATTGTGCACTATGAAAATTCCATTTATTATTTAGTTTCAACTTCTGTGATAAAATGAAGAATCTGTTGTAGAAGGAAACCAGAAACATCATTTTCATTCTTGCTCACCTTGAATCTTAGAATTTATAATAGTTGTCGATGTTTACCCTGTATTACGTGTGAAAGATTTAATTTGTTGAAAAGTCCCATTCTCTTGTGCAATATTTTTTTTTATCTACGTGGATTGTCATGTGTACATTTCAGAATGGAAAACTGAATTAATATTCATTCTTCAGAAAGAGCAGTCCATTCAACTATGGGGGACAAAACATGTGCACAAAAATTGCCATTTAACCCTTTACCCAATGTAACGGCCAAAACCGGCCAGCGCTATTCTCAAAAATCACCAATTAATTTTCATTATTTTTTTCATTTTTTATCTCAAAAACATAGGTTATGACCCCTCGTTGGAACGAGCTCGTCGAGCTTGTTCCAACGAGGGGTCATAACCTATGTTTTTGAGACAAAAAATGAAAAAAATTAGTTATTCAAGAATTATTTTTGCAAGTGTCGTCTGCTTTTCATGTTAGGTAAAGGGTTAAATAATGTTGTTCAATTTTAGTCTAAAACACATAGCTTACAACCCCTCCAGTGGAATGAATTTGCTGAGCATGTTCCAATGAGAGGTCACTGTCATAAACTTTGTTTTTTTGTGGCAAAAAATGCAAATTTTTAATTGCATGTATTCAAGAATTGTTTGACAAGTATCATCTTGGGGTTAGGTTATTCTCACTGAATAGAAGCAGATCAGTAAGGGAGCATGGTGGCTCAGTGGTAGACTGTTGGACTTCTATGCTAGAGGTCCCGAGTTCAATCCCCATCCGAGATGACCCGCGTTGTGTCCTTGGGCAAGGCACTTTATCCTGGTTGCGTACATGGGGGTATGATGACACTGTGTACTAAGGCATACTGCACGTGGATGGTGCACATGTCTTCAACTACTGTAACCCTGCTTGAGCGGAGCTTGAACAGAGAATGTTGAGGAGCTGACAGTTGCTCATCGATGCTCGGTGGTTCTTTCTGGGTACTCTGACTTCCTGCACCCATAAAACTGTCACGGTCACAATTAGCCATTGTGCATAAGTATGTGACTTTAAACACCAATAAATAAATATAAGCAGGTCAGTATCATCAGATCATCTAAATAATATGCGAGAGAGAACTGTACGTTTGGCATTAAAGCCGAAGTGTGGTCACCCCCAAGGATTCTGTCTACAGAATGACAGGTAGTGCACATTTTTTAAGTTGGTGTTATCAGCTGTGGTAGAAAGTAGAAGGCATTTGCTATAGCACGCACATAAATGTAGTAACCAGGCCTTCTTGCCATGGCAGTAGCTTTTTCCATCTAATAGGTTGTGTTGAACCCTCAGGGATTACTCTTTTGCCAACCAGGAAATATCAAGAGTGTATATTGCCTCTGTAGTTGGAGACAATAGTCCATTCTTTTTCATCATTTTTTAACTGGTAGAGTGCTATATTTTTTCTTGACCACAGATTTCCTTTCACTATATATTGCTCTGTTACATTTGATTGGATAGTGCCAAAAGGCACTATCCAATCAAATGTAACTGAGCAATATGCTAGCAAAATTTGATTCTTGCCAGGGTCAGTATGAAACCACCATCAGTACAGTGTAGATGTTATAGTTACAGTCTGTGGTATTTAATAAAGTCCATATATGGGCTTCCAGCACTCTATCGGTTAAGTACAGTGATCTTGAATGTGGAGGTACTAGTGTGTGCGAGTGGGGGGTGGGGTGGGGGAAGTTGGTGGGAATAAAAAGAGTGTTGTATTTTTTGTAATCAGAATTTGATATAAAGGGATTTCAGTTTACCTCTTTCTACTGCTAAAGCTTCATATTGTGTTACTATTAATACACAAAATGATCCCTGTAGTAACCCCAGGAAGTGGAGCAGTGTTTGTTTACTATGACAGACGAGTTCTGTTTTACTACTAAAATACGATCTGGTCACCAGTGCCTGGGATGAAGTCTTGCAGAGTGGGCAACACAGGTTTAAATGATTGGCTTTACTTTACTTCATATCTGTGTTGGGGGCATGGTACAGCCATAGATAGATGAAAGTTTGCTTAAACACAAATAATTAAATACAGTTAATGAACTATATAAAGGAAAAAGATTTTTAGGAACCTGAGCTGAAATTAATTCAGAAGTTAATTTCACTAGACAATTGAGTGGGAGGGGAATCTTCAGATGAAAAAAAAATTCAATCAGTTTGGGCATATTAGCAGAAGTCATTCACATTTTTTTTTTCTTCTCTTGATTCTTTACCCAACGAATCGCCTGCATCCGTCTGCGTAATACACAAATTCAGCAGTTGAAAAAATATTTTTCAAATAATTTCAACAAAACCATATCATGTGACCCCTCATTGGAATGAGCTCATTCCAACGAGGGGTCACATGATATGGTTTTGTTGAAATTTTTTGAAAAATTAAAAAAAATGGTATTTAAAATAATAAATTTTGATATCGTCTGCGTTGGGTAAAGGGTTAATGTTTCACCATTAAACTAAAATTCCTTGAGGAACTAGATGTTGTTAGTGCTATATTCACCTTCACAAAACCATACTTTTATTTTCACTACAAAAATATCATATAATCTGTTTGTGGCATGCAAGGAATTTCTGTAAAAAAGTTGGGTTTTTTTCAGTTGTCTTTTTATTTAGATTAAAATTATGTTTTGTAGTTTAAATGAATATTCCATGCCATATAAGGATAGGGTCAAGCCTGGAATTAAGCAGACTGTTATCTGCAGAATGATGTCCCCAGAGGGGGAATTTGGTGATGCTACCCTGCACAGCAGGATAGCATTATTAAATTTACCCTCTGTGAACCTCCTGTGAACTTCAGTCTGAATCAAGGTCTCAGGCTTTAAACAGAAAAGGGTATTCAATGGATAAATTGGGGGATTCTAGACCACTGTATGGGATAGCATCACCTAATTCTCCCTCTAGGGACCTCATTCTGCAATTGACAGATTGCATATTTCCAGGCTTAGACAGGGTTATTCCTTTTTTCTCACACTAAAAATGCCCAACAAATTTTTCTTCATTTTTTCAAAAATGTGTCTCATCACAAATTTGAGCAAGAACAGATTAAACTCCTCTAGAACCAAAATTTGGCATATCATATGCAGTGTTATTGGAAATAACTTGCAGGATAATCGTAAAATCAAATGTCTTTCTTGTTTTTCATTTTCTGATAATACGTTCTTGTTTTTCATTTTCTGATAATACATTGAAACCCTATTAATTGAATAACCACCCTTCCTGTTAAAAATATTCAGGAATAACAGGAATTTTTTGTCATTTTCCTGTATTTTAGTGATAAACTGTGCATTTATTCTATTAAATCTTGTTTGATATAACAGATTATATATATTGGACATACTGTGGTTAAATAGGTCTATAAACATAGAGAATTCAGTGGTTGTCAGGGTACATCTTCAGTCAATCAAAAGATTTTTTGGTCATGTGTCAAAAATCAACCTTTATTTTGGTGAAGTTCAGGGGGTGTTTGGTTAGTCTGTCTCTGTCTGTCCATCCATCTGTCTGCCCATCTGTGTCAAAATGTCAGCATGATAACCTGAACAAAAGTTATGCGATTTTTACAAAATTTGGTTTGTGAGTTCTACTCAGGAATGTCTAGGATGAGTTCGAAAACCAATCCTGCCTGTTTTTTTTTTTTCTGGGGAATAGCTTTTAGATTGTTTTCTTGTTTGAATTTATGACTTACGGGCAGTGTAAGCATGATAACTTGAACAAACATTATCATTATCCAATTTTTACTAAATTTGGTCAGTGAGTTCTACTCAAGAATGTCTTGGATGTGTTCGAAACCAGTCCTGCCCAATTTTTTTTTCTGGAGTTCTGCCTCCTTGATTGTTTTCTTGTTTGAATTTACGACTTGCGGATAGTGTCAGCATGATAACTGGAACAAAGATTATCCCATTTTTACCAAATTTGGTTTGTGGGTTCTACTTGAGAATATCATGGATGAGTTCAAAGACCAGTCCTGCCCAAATTTTTTTCAGGAGTTATCACCTTAGATTGTTTTCTTCTTCAAATTTCTGACTTGCAGGTAGTGTCCGCATGATAATTTGAACAAACGTTAACTGATTTTTTCCAAATTTGTTCTATCCCTCCTAGATTGTTTCCTAGTTTCTGTAGTTTCAGGTGCTAGCACAGATTCCTTTTTAGCCACCACAACTCGACCCCCAGCATCTCTGATGCGATGCTCAGGTTATTCAATTTTATGGAGCTTACTCTGAAACCTATATGCAATTAACAGGTCAAATTTCTACACTGCTGTAGGTATAGTAAATAGATTGGTGTCTGAAAGTTTTATTCAATTAACAGGGTTATTCATTTCAGAGATAATGAATAAAGTGGATTCCACAGTACTTGGCTTCATAGTGATTCTTCAAAATCAATATCAGTAACTAGAATTATCGTTGAAGGAAAAATGAGAAGACATTTCTTATGGTTATCGTACTTATTTTTACTTGTACTGCAAATTCTGTTTACTAATTAAGATAAGCAATATAAAGATATGAGATTTGTAGAAAGTAAGCTTTCAGTGCAGTATTTTTTTCATCAGGTGATTCTAAGTTTCAAACTTTAGCATGTCATTTCAATGTGATGATTTGTTGGGTAAAGGATGAACCCTTTATACAACATAACGGCCAAAACTGGTCAACGCTATTCTAAAAGATCGGCAATTAATTTTCATTATTTGTCTCAAAAACATAGGTTATGACCCCTCATTGGAATGAGCCCATCATGCTAGTTCCAATGAGGGGTCATAACCTATGTTTTTGAGACAAAAAATGAAAAAATTAGTTATTCAACAATTTTTTGCAATCTGTTTTTCATGTTAGGTAAAGGGTTAATTAGGGCTCTGCAAGGCTTTTGGGCTTTAATTGAAAAAAAAACCCAGAAAGTATCCTGATGAATTGATTCAATTTGATTCAAGTCTCCAAGATTCGGGAAATTTTTTAAAACACCAAGATAGTCTCAAAATCTGATCAGTTGTTGTAGTCTTCTTGTTTTTAATGGTGGCTTCATATCGGTAGAAGAGAAGCTGATGGCTAGAAATCACAACTAAGTAGTTATACAGTCTTTCAATTTTGAGGCAAGCTGTCACTCTTCAGTGCCATTTCACCTGCACTTTTTACTTTCTACGAACAGACAACAGCATGCCTTGGTTCCACCTAGCAAGCAATTAAGCCTTACCTAACAAATTGGCAGCATCTGCCGCATAATATACAAACTGCAGTGGAAAATGTTTGTGAAAAAATCAACAAAAGTGTATCATGTGACCCCCTCCTTAGAAGGAGCTTGTCAAGCCCGTTCCTGCAAGGGGTCACATGATATGGTTTTCTTTAAATTTTGTTTGAGAATTGGAAAAAAAATTTAAATGATAAATTTTGATATTATGTATTATATGTAAAGGGTTAAAATCAGTTCATGGGAAATAGGCCAAATACTTTGCATGCACAAAAATATGAGCAATACACCTTGAATTATAAGCTGTAGCATTCCAAGACTTCAAACTTCACTTTCCGAGAATTGGTATGTAAACAACTTAATTCAACAAACTTCAAAGGCCAGTAATTCTACTCACTGCCTTTTCTCTCATGCATTCTGTGGAAAATCATTTGACTTGACTCACGATTACTCCATTAAAGTTGCATTTCCTGTATTATACCAAACTCAAATAAATATGATTATTGCTGCCAAAAGCTTATTTGAAAAATCGGGTAATAGTTTCCTCAGTGGAGTGATCAGTGTGCAGATATTCATTGTTGTTTTTCTTGAAAACATTTTCCCAGTGCCGGGGGTCTCAACAATAACATGCTTCAGTTCAAATGGTAGTGAGCAGTATATCCCCCATTTTCAAAATCGAAAGACTGGTTGTAGTTATAGAAGAGAGACATGTATGCTACGTAGAGAGTAGATTGGCACATCTATAAATGTAATGCATTACTTCCATATGCTAACTGAATGTTTACTCCAAAGATTTTAAGTTGCACTGTTTGATGTAACATGTTTTCCATTTGTACAACATATTAACCATTACATCTCTAGGCTCATACAATGAGGAAGTATCCAGATTGACATAAAAATGTGAAAGACAAGGTTAGGAACATTTAAAGAATGTTTATAGAGGGGCTGGGGGCAGGCCAGAAAATAAGCAATCTGACATTTGCAGAATGAGGTCCCAGAGGGTGAATTTGATGATGCTATGTCATACAGTGGGCCACTTTATCCTCTGGGTACCTCTTTCTGTTTAGTATTGAGATCCTGATTCAGATAGAGGTTCCCAGAGGGTAAATTTAGTGATGCTACCCTGCTGTGCAGGGTAGCATCACTAAATTCACCCTCTGGGGACCTCATTTTGCAGATGTCAGTCTGCTTATTTTCTGGCTTGGCTGGGGGTGGGACTGGTCTGAGTGAACTGAAAATGAAGTGGCAGTCAGCTATGACTGACTTTGCAGCTTGACCAGAATAAGTGGTATGATAATGCCATGATTTACCTCATTGTGGTGGATGGTAGATCTCTCAGATGGAACAGGGTTTCTATGGGACCTTGGATTCAAGGAACAGCCTTAAATTTGATAAAGGGTCATTCAAGGCCTTAAAATCCTGGAAAATGTGTCAGGAGGCCTTGAAATGCCTTGAATATTTATGAAATAAAAAAGCTGACAAAACACGTAATCACAACTGTATAGTTTTTTTTATTACACGCTTGTTCTATGAAATCCCCATCTACAGCAACACTAAACCATAGGGAAAATGAAAATCTGTTCCGCACAATTGTGTGGAATGGAAATTGTTGACAGGACTATTTTTAATAGAAGCAAAATTTTACTGGAATTTTCTACACATTGTGCAACGCAATTACAATTTGAATCGCTAGCGATGGCTAAAAGTCATCCCCTGAGTTCCAATGCGTGGTATGTTCCAGTAGGCACACAGAACACATTGGAACTCCGGGCACGAAATATTAACACGTGTTCCACTCAAAAATTTGGTTGGTGATAAAATATGTACTTTTTGTTGATAATTGTCAAATGAATTGCTGAGTGTCCTAATAATTGTTTTTTATAGAACCTAATAATTGTTTTAGATGTGAATGCATGTAATAAACACAGAACGACACAGATGTGTGAATGGGTTAATCGATATGGCACTTGTGCCATCGCAGAAGGATAATACTCCAAGTCTGCGGCCTCTCGTTTTATCCTTTGGCGCTGGCCCTCGTGCCATATTGATTAACCCATTCACATGCATGTGTCATTCTTTCTAATATATATGCCAGAGTTTGTGAAGGCATAGCCCCGGCTAGGATTCTCCAGTCATTTCCCTCCAAGGTTGTGGTAATGACCGGAAGTCCTAGTTATGACTAGTGAAGGCCGGGCCCTGAAAATCAGTGAATTTTGCTATTGTAGGGCTTGAAAAATGCTGAATTTGTCAGTCCTTGCCTGCAGGAACCCTGGGGAGGAGGTCAGTAAGCAAGGACCCCAAAACATTTGTGCTCCATTCTAATGGAAAATGAGTATGTGACCACTCATCCAACATACTCTCGCTAAGTCTAAATTCTCCCAGGTGAAGTGTTGAATTCACCACCACATTGAATTTGAAACAATAACTCCCCTTGAATACTTATATCATCAAAATTAAAAATCTGTTTCTCAAGCCCTCCTGTATGGTCCTTTTGGCTGCCGCATGCTCTTTTTTATAAGCAATGTAAACTTCAAAAAAATAAATATTAAATGGTTTATGTCTAATATTTTACCCAAGTTAAAAAAATTGATAAATATTTCCCTTGAGTGCAAGAAGGCTTTGCAATGCTAAAGCCTTCTTGTTGTCAAGGGACAAAATACATCAACACCCATGCTATTCTGTACATTATGAGGCCTAAAACATACACCGAATGAACTTTTGATGGCAAAGAAATAATTACCTAAATGAAAAATAAAATAAAACAACACTCGCCCATATGCAATTTTGGCAAATAATGGCTTGAGAAACAGATCTACTTTGTGTGGCCTTATGTAAATGTAATTCAAATACCAATTCATTTACCATACTTTCTGTATAAATGTACCTGTTAAAAAAGAGTAGTAAATTCCAGCTAGTTGAATATAAATAGAAAAATGTCCTAATTCCTGTAAATTGAATACTGTTGTTAAATTAATAGTTTTCTGTGAAAAACTTAACAGCTTTCACTGTACAGCTGATGTGATGTTTCACGAGTTAAACCTTTACCTAACATGAAAGGCAGACAACACTTGAAACAAAATTCTTCCATAAATTTGTTTTTCATTTTTTGCATCAAAAGATAGCTCATGCCCTCTCATTGAAATGAACTTGTTCCAGTGAGCGGTCATGAGCTATGTTTTTGAGACAAAAAATGAAAAAAATGATGAAAATTGACCATTACATTGGGTAAAGGGTTAAAGGAGGTTCAGTAACCAGTACAGGTTTCCAAGATATTCTGCATTTTTTATTTGGTCACCTAAACAGAAAATGAGTCGCCATCAAAACCTATACTGTTAACATAGCTTTTTAGTCGAGTTGTGACGAAGTGAAACTCGACATATAGTTTGATGAATGGCAGTTGGGCCGGCGGACGGGCGTAAACAATTGGTTTCTGGATGATAACTTGATAATGGTTCAACCCATGTTCATGAAACTTCACAGGTAGGTTGGTATCGGTGAGAGGAAGAACCCTATTAATTTTGGACTTGCTTGGTTCAAGATCAAGGTCACAGTGACCTTGAACATAGTAAATTGTAAACAATTAGTTTCCGGATGATAACTTGACTACAGTTCAACCCACATTCATGAAACTCCATATGTAGGTTGTAGGTTGGCCTTCGTGAGAGGAAGAACCCTATTTATTTAGGACTCATTAGGTAAAGCAGCCATGACTAGATTTGATGAAAAATCCATGATAGTTTACCTCAAAAAAGTATTGGTCAAAACATTGGATTTAATTTAGAGGGGAATATATGGTTATCAGTGCCCAAATTATACTTGTTATCCCCCGACAAAACAAAGTTTGCAGGGATATAGAAATGGGGTCCATCCATTTGTCCATCTGTTCATTTGTCCATCCGTAACAACATTGGGCTGTTATATCCCAGTCAGTGGATGTTGGATTTAAATGATCGTTCGTTAGTTTGATATGCTGATAGACCACCATGGGTGGGGAAAGGATATTCATATGTAACAGAGTTTTATCCATTTTTTTTTTTTCTAGAGTTATGGGCCTTTTTTTCGCTTTTTTCAACTTGTCCCCTTTTTTGCAAACCACTTCTTGGTGGGGGATACGGGTGGCGTTGCACCTTGTTATTGTAGCAAGAGATACCCTGTCCTTGGCAGGAATATCCACCAGCAGCATGCAAGGAGTTCAACCACAATAAATATAAACATTCCTTCCAGTTGCAGTTGCTTGCAGGATCAATATTTTTTTTTTTTTTTTAATTTATTAAATCAAGTCATGGCTTCATTGAAGTAGCCATGAGTTGATGTGATAATAAATTTGAGGAAAAATGTTTGGTTGTTTGTCATTAAAATATTTCAATCAAATTAAATAAAAATATCATTAAAATATTTCAATCAAATTAAATAAAAAAAATGTTTTAAAAAAAAATATCGGTAAGTAGTTGTCGTAAGAAGATGTTGTGTGCCTTTTCACATATCTGTTATCCCTGCACAGAGGACTGTATTTGTGAAAGGGATGTATTGTACCTTAATATTACCACAAGGTTATATGTACAGCCGTCCATATTTATTTTATACTCACTGAATTATCAGCTTATATTTAATATTGTCATATTACATATCATCTAGCGAGAAGTGTTTTCTGTGTTATTATTATTTTGTTCAGTATAGTGACAGTACTCAATAGCCCATTTCCAACTTTGTGGACTCAGAACAGGCAGTCATAAGGAAGGTATGCACAGGCCTGGCATTTTCAGGAGAGTGATTTATTCACTTGCCTACTGCTTGACTTAAAAAAATTGAGGGCAAAAACTAGCCCTCCTGGCCTTAGAAAATAAGGGGGTCGCGGTGGCTCAGTAGGTAGAGGTGCAGGCTGCAAGCCGAGAGGTCCCCGGTTCGAATCTCACCTGCGGCAACCGCGTTGTGTCCTTGGGAAAGACACTTCACCCCCATTGCCCACATGGGGGCACGTTGACGTTGTGTATTAAGGCGTAGTGCATGTCGATGGTGCACTGTCTTCAACCAATGCTAACCCTGCTTGTGTAGAGTTAGTATGTTGGAGAGCTGACAGTTGCTCGCCATTGCTCGGTGGTTCTCTCCGGGTGTTATGGTGTGGAAATATTATTGATATTGGTAACGGAAAGAAATCTGAGAATCAGCAACAATAACTATGAATTCAATTATTCTGAAATTTAATTTAAAAAAAAATTAATAAAAAAAAAACGATACACAGATCTTTTACACTAATTGGTTTACAGAAAATAAAACAGTGGAACTTATCAATTATTGAATTAGTCCAAAGTACAGTTTGACAGAATCCAGCAATCTAGCGGCGAAGAATCTTGTGAAGAAAGTTACCAGCTGGTAGTATTAAATCCAAGAATGTCTCTTCAGAAACAGTATACCGTAGATTTGTAATAAAAATTTCCACTTAGAAATTTCAGCAGTGTCCAGTAAAATATAATAAAATGCTCTGCAAAATTCAAATGGAGTAAAATTTCAAATAATCCAGTAGAATCCTGGCTTTTCACAAAATAATATTATTCTGTTTCACAGAAAGTATAAATTCTCTTTTCCAAGACGAATAGATTCTCTTCAAAATTCTCTTTTGGAATCAATCTTCCAAAATCACAAAGAAGCACTGCTTCTATAATAAATGCACTGTTCTGAAACAATAATAATCTCCAATGGAAACAACTGAAGTGAGTCTTGCTGAAATGGCTTTCTAAAAATGAGTTTTTGAATTCTGTTGACAAACCTTTATATAGTAACCAGATAGAATGTCCTAGAAGAATCTCCAAAGTCCTATCAGTTTCCAGGTAATTCCATCACAATCCAAGTAAATAAGGTCCTTGACCTACTTAAACAATCAACAGCTATTTGTACAATAGATCAGTGTAACAAAGATGTAAACAAGGTCACTGAGTGCAAATGAGTGAGACCAGTCAGAAAATGCAGAAGATATATCAGTCTCAAAGTATTATCAATTAAGGATATATATATATATATCAATCTCAATATAATATAGGGGCTGTATAACACCGGGTACTCCGGCTTCCTCCACCTGTAAAACTGTCGAGGTCATGATTAGCCATTGTGTAGAAATATGTGACCTTAAACACCAATAAATAAATAAATACTTGGAAAATAATGATTACCATAACAGCCTATTCCTAAAAACCACACCCTTTCAGATCTCTGCTATGTTAGTGATCTCTGTAAGATGGCCACACTACCCCTCCCACACATCCGGGCCTTGCTGAGACTGCCTTGTCAACAGTACCAAGTAAAGTGTACGCTGCTCACTTGGCAGAATTCATGAATAGTAAAACTTCATTTTGCCACTTTTAGCTTTTGTAAGCTTGAGGAGAGCTAATTGCTCCCCTAGGCCATGAAAAGAGAGCAATTCTTAGTCCTCCTGCATTCTTAAAAATGCCAGGCCTGCCTGCAAACAATTGTTAAATGACTGTGGCAGTGGTTTCTAGTCAAGACTTGAAATGACTGCTTAGACTCTAGATTCACAGGTTGTGGTCTGGTTGAAATTCTGGAGAATTCTCAGGTCCTTTTGGGTTAATGGAACAGTAAAACCTGTTTTGAGAGACCACCTGTCTTGAGAGACTGCTGTCACCTTGTACCATTTGGTTGTTTTATTTTGTAATGGTCCTGTCATGAGAGACCAGCTGTTTTCAGACACCACTTTTGCCTGGCAAAAAGGGTGGTCTCAAGACAGGTTCTACTGTAGTCTCGACTTATAAGAAATAATTCTATCTTACAGTCGATTTTTCCTTTGATACAAGCTGATATGCCTAGCTGATACAAATTTCTATCAGCGCCAATAACTTCTGCGAGCATGTGTGACCATTCGATTCAGAAAGAGTACATTTTTACCTGCACTCATCGAAAACTGATTACATACGTCGAGGCCACCATTTTGTTAACAGTAATTACATGACAAATGAATCACCAACTCCGCAAAATAAATTAGACCAGATTATTTTTTGCCATTATGATATTTTTATAGAGACCTACCATGTGTTTAAGCTGAAAATTAAAACAAGAAACACACAGCCGAAACACTACTATAAACTTTGGTGGTTTCAGTATAAGTGAGATAATGAATGGGGATTACATAATGCACAACTCAAGAACGTAATACCATCATCCTCATTCATAAAAAATTATTTCATAGATGCTGAATGGTTGTCAAAATACATGCTAACAAATCAAAGAAAGGGAGGAATACTGCAAGATAAAGTGCTTATTACCACTAAGTGGCTTTCTGAGATGGTAAGTGAAATTTGTCATCACTATGTGTTGAATATGAAACTTGTATCAAGCCATGAAAGGGCTCGCCGCCAGGCCTGAAAATATGCCGTCTGACATTCGCATAATGAGGTCCCCAGAGGGTGAATTTGATGATGCCATCCCATACAGTGGGCCAATTTATCATCTGGGTACCTCCTTTTGTTTAGTTTTGAGACCCTGATTCAGATCGAGGTTCACAGAGGGTAAATTTAGTGATGCTACCCTGCTGTAGCTTGCTCGCCGAAATACGTAATATGAAAGCTTTCTCGACTTCATACAGTTTCCCAATCAACACATAGTGGTGTTAACATACATTTATCACACATCTCTCCAAGTCATAGCAATTGCGTGTGTTTTTAACACATGGTAAAAAAAACTTGAGTATTGTGCTAGTGCAATACAGTACTCATTAGTTTGGGTTTGAAGCCGAAGTGGTCCTTTTCTCACATAAACTGGTAGAGTGCTGGAAGCCCATATTTGGACTTTATTCTGAGGTGAAGGTACCCCAACTTGAAGGCTCCATACTCAGTGAATGTGCTTCATATTATGTTTGAAGTGATAGTATTTAGTATGTAAGGACTTGTCTTGTGACAATTTATGGGAGAGTGCCAATAGGCACTCTCCCATAAATCGTAACAAAGCAAAGATGTGTGAACAAATTCTGATAGCCAAAAATAATTTAGCACTCTACCAGTTAAAATAGTGTGAAAGACGTGGAGTTGGAAAATCTGGTCTGTGGCATTCACAGAAGTCACCGTTCAAATGGTCCCTATTCTCAATAAAAATCGGGGGATATAGCGATCAGTTGTTTGTCTGTCCATCTGTCCATTCATCCATCAGTAGATAAGAAACAAAAATCATCATAACTCAGTTCAAGGCCAATGGTGTTGAAACTTGATACAATGGCGAACATCAATGAGATGGAGAGGATGTCAAATTTTAGGTATTCACTGCCATCAAAAATGGTCATAGTCAGCCATTTTTGTCTAGCCTACTTTAACAGACGTGAGACAAAGGCGGTACTAATTCTGACGGTCGGAGGCAGTCAACAATGGGCTATAACTTTTGAGCCATGTAAAATATTTCTGTGAAACTTGACAGGGTTATACCCTACTATGAACTGATATGTCACAATCAAAATCAAGGCATTACCTGCAAGGACAAGATCACTGTTACTAAAAATAGAAGTCATGTGAAGGTTAAGCTTTTGGGTCAAGTTTTCAATTGGCTCTAACTTTTAACCCTTAAACTATTTCTGTAAAACTTTCTAGGAATATGCCCTGCCATGATCTAATATGTGACAATAAAAATAATGCCACCAGGTTCAAGGTCAAGGTTGATGTTACTAATGAAAGTGTCAATGACACTGTAGCTTAACTTGTCTGTGTGTTGTGTTTGATGGAAAGGATAATGTTCAATGTTTATGAAAGGATTATGAAATAAGACAAGAATTGTGATAATTGGGAATATGTTATTTCTGTTCCCTGTATGCTATGTTTTTAATAAAAATAATATGAGGTGTACACTGTACTAAAGAGCTGAGGGGTGGGTTAATATGACCTCACAATTAATGTATGTGGCCCACACAGTTAACATATGTCAACAAAAGGGGATGTTCTCATCTAGACATTATATGAAGTCAACCAAGTTACAATGAAATCTCTTCATAAATATGACTTGAAGACTGTGCTAAAGGTTTTCAGGCTCGGGCAACCATCATGGTTGAATGATCGCAACCAAAAAGGAGACATTCTCATCTGGGCATAATCTGGAGTGATCCTACGAAGTTTCCCCATGGGAACCCCGGGAAGTAAGCAGCACTTGTTTACTGCGGTAAACCAGTTCCGCTTTACTAGTAAAATAGGACCCAGTCACCAATGCTTGGGGTGAAAGTCCTCTAAAATGGGCAACATGTTGATCAACGATTGACTATCCTTGACTTCATCGCCATGTTGTGTCACGATTAGCCATTGTGCATAAATATGTGACGTTAACCACCAACAAACAAACAAACAATCCTACGAAGTTACAGTGAAATCCCTTCTTAAATATGACATGTAGACTGTACTCAAGGTTTTCAGGCTTCGGGCACCAGTAGCCATCACAGTTGACCAATCGTGACCAAAAGGGGATGTCATCTAGGCATTATATGGAGTCAACCTAACAAATTACAATGAAAATCCTTCCATAAATACGACCTATAAACTATGCTAAAGGTTTCTGGGCTCGGGCAGCCATCAAGGTTGAATGATCGCGCTCAAAAGGGGACGTTCTCATCTAGACATTATTTGGAGTCATCCTACCAAGTTACAATGAAATCCCTTCATAAATATGACCTGGAGACTGTGCTAAATGTTTTGGGGCTTTGGGCTCCTGTAGCCCGATTGCAACTAAAAGGGGACTTCCTCATCTAGACATTATAGTGAGTGAGCCATTCTACTAAGTTAAATGAAAATCCCTTCACAAATACAACCTATGGTCTGTACTAAAGTTTTTCGGGTTTTGGGTTCGGGAAGCCATCATGGTTGAATGATAGTGACCAAAAAGGGGGCGTTGTCATCTGGGCATAATCTGGAGTGATCCTACAAAGTTACAATGAAATCCCTTCATATATATGACCTGTAGACTGTGCTCAAGGTTTTTGGGCCCCTGAAGCCGTCACAGTTGACCAAAAGAGGATGTCATCATCTTGGCAGAATATGGAGTCAACCTTACAAGTTACAATGAAATCCTTCCATAAATACGACCTATAGACTATGCTAAAGGTTTTTGGGCTTGGGCAGCCATCAAGGCTGAATGATCGCGATCAAAATGGGACGTTCTCATCTAGACATTATTAGGAGTCATCCTACCAAGTTACAATGAAATCCCTTCATAAATATGACCTGTAGACTGTGCTAAAGGGCTTTGGGCTCCTGTAGCTGTCACAGCTGCCCAATCACGTTCAAAAGGGGACTTTCACAACTAGACATTATATGAAGTCAACCTACCAAGTTACAATGAAATTCCTCCATAAATATGACCTGTAGACTCTGCTAAATGTTTTTGGGTTTTGGGCTTGGGCAGTCATCACGGTTGGCAGATCGTGACCAAATAGGGAAGTTCTCATCTAGACATCACACGGAGTCATCCTACCAAGTTACAATTAAATCCCTCCATATTAAACATGACCTGCAGACTGTGCTAAAAGTCTTTGGGTTTCGGGCTTGGGCAGCCATCACGGTTGACAGATCATGACCAAAAGGGGATGTTCTCATCTAGGCATTATACAGAGGCATCCTACCAAGTTAAAGTGAAATCCCTTCATAAATATGACCTGTAGACTGTGCTAATGGTTTTTGGGCTCGGGCAGCCATACCAGTTGACCGATCACGACCAAAAGGGGACGTTCTCATTTAGACATGACCCCAAACCTGCATATGAAATTTCGTGACGCTCAGACAAGAACTACAGGGTGTAGCCTGTGCTGAAGGAAAATGTGAACAGACTCACAGACTAATAGACTTCCGCACACGTGATGGCAATAGCTTATCTTGACTTTGTCAAGTTAAGCTAAAAATAGCATATCATTTGAAGGTTAAGTTTTGGGGTTGGGTTTTTCAATCTGCTATAATTTTTTAACTGCTGAAGATAATTCCATAAAAGTTTATGGTATTATTCAAATTTATGAGGTGATATGTCACAATCACAATCATGGCACTAGGTTCAAGGTCAAGGTTACATACAGAAAAAGTCGAGGTTTAGTTTTGTGGCCAAGTTTTCAATCAGCTATAACTTTTTAACCGTTGAAGATAATTCTATGAAAAATTCAAGGATTTCAAGTGATTTCATAACAAAGAAATGTTTTCATCAAATTTACCCCAATGATGCACACACCCAAGAAGGTTGTTTAAAGAAGGATTTAAGGCTCCATTTAACATCTGTGACTAATCAACAGTTCAGATGAATGAAGTGTGTAATTAACTTTTAACTATGTTTACCATATCAGAGGATTTACCAGCCCAGATTTCCAATAACGCTGAAAAAGGCGACGAACTCTGCAGTCCACTGGGTGATTTTTTTCTTTTTCCTTAAAATGAGTTTTGAATTGATTTTTTCCAAAAAGAATGTTCACCCAATTGACCTGGATATGGGATCAATTGAGAGGAAATTTCATCCAATGAACCCCATCACATACCCCCACACTAGGGAGCTGAATTGGGTAAAAAAACATATTTGGCATAAAATCACTTGAATTCCTGCAAAACTCATTTTGAAGCCAAAACAAAAATTCACATAACCCACCACTACCCGAAAATTTGGGCTTGCATAAGGAACCAAAATATGAACCCATGGGGGTTGATTTGAACAGTTTAAGCCTGGTACCCCTTAGCATGCGGAACACTGAATATCAAAATATTCTTGACTGGTAGATCTGTAGATGAAGATTTGAAAAAATTTAACTTTTTAAGTAAGATCGTCCTTATGGGGATTCAGATTTTGATTATTTTGGGTATGAAAAACAACTAGCACAATTTACATAATGGGTTTTCCTTTTGTGCATTAATTATGCAAATTAACTGGCTATCTTTGTTTTTAAAACTGTCTTTCTAAAGACAAAAAAACAAACATAACCCAAATAACCAAAACTCAATTAATTCAAGGCTAATTATTATAAAACTTAATTCAGTTGTATTTATTGACAAGAGGAATTAGAGGATATTATAATTTGTGTTTTGACCACCGTCAAAAATTGCCACCATTGGCCATTTTGTTTTAAAAATAGCAATTTCAGTTTTTAAGAACTTCCTACAGTCATTCAGATTTTGATTATTTTTGGTATGGGAAACAACTAGAACAATGCACATATCAAAATACATAGCTTTTTCTCTTGTGCATAAATTATGCAAATTATCCAGCCAAACTGTCCATCTGTAGACAAAAAAAAAATCACGCAAGTCACCAAATATCAATTTAAACAAGTTATGAAACTTAATACTATGGTGCAAGAGGAGGTAGATGCATTGCAGCTTTCAAGAATATACCTCACCATTTCATAAATAAAAATGTACCAATCTCACAAGTTCCTTTGTGGTCATTTCACAGGCCGTGGGCTCTGCCATTTCTCAGAAGACAATTTTTATATTCTGTGACAAAACTATGAGTTCCAACCTTTTGGGTTAATGCTGTACCTAATGTAATCTCTAAATTTGGCAAGCATCATTCACAGAAATCACCATTCAAATTATATTATTTTTAGCTCACCTGGCTGAATGTCAGGGGGAGCTTAAGTGATCAGTTTGTCCATCATTCGTCTGTCCGTCAGGTGTGAACTTTGCAATATCAAATTCTCATAAGCTACTGGGCCAAATTGAACCAAATTTGATACACATGTTCCTTATATGTCAATTTATTTATTTATATTTATTTATTTATTTATTGGTGTTTAAGGTCACATACTTATGCACAATGGCTAATCGTGACCGTGACAGTTTTACGGGTGGAGGAAGCCGGAGTACCCGGAGAGAACCACCGAGCAACGACGAGCAGCTGTCAGCTCTCCAACATCGTAACTCTGAACTCTGCACCGCAGCACAGGCAGGGTTAGAGTGGTTGAAGACATGCGCACCATCGACGTGCAGTACGCCTCAGTGCACAGCGTCATCGTGCCCCCATGTAGGCAATCGGGGTGAAGCGTCTTGCCCAAGGACACAACGCGGTTGCCGCAGGTGGGATTCGAACCGAGGACCTCTCGGCTTGCAGCCTGCACCTCTACCACCTGAGCCACCGCGCCCCCTTATATGTCAATTCAAGTTTGTTCAAATAAAGTTACCACACCCAAAAGGAGCATAATTGTGTTAGCAACCCACAAATTTTTTGTTTAAAACAAAAATCTACAGAACTACCATTCAAAATCTTTTGATACTTGGTTCTCAACATCCTGAGAGGGGTCAGATTCAGGTTTTTTCAAGTCCCTGGGTTCATATTTGGGCTCACCATGGAAACCCGAATTTTAACTCAATCCACTATGACTAATTTTTTTTTTCAATTATCTTCTCGGGATCTATGTGTCACAATCTTTTGATGATTGGTATGGAGCATCCTCATGACGGTCAGATTCAAGTTTGTTCAAATCAATTCCTTGGGGCTATATTTGGGCTCCGTATGGGAACTTGAAACTGTAACATAGTGCAATATGAGGAATATTATTTTTTTTAAAATCTTCTTCAGTTCTACCAGTCAGAATCTTTTGATATTTGATATGCAGCATCCTTAGGAGGTTCAGATTCATATTTGTTCAAATCACATCCCTGGGTTCATATTTGGGCTCCCCATGGGAACTTGTATTTTAACTTGGTGCAATATGAGGAAATTTATTTAAAAATCTTTTTCTTTTGGTCTTGAAGTGAGAATCTCTTTGATATTTGGTATACTACATCTTTAGGTTGGGTCAGCATGAAGTTGTTCAAATCAAGTCCCTGGAGTGATATTTGGGCTCCCTGCTGGAGACCAAATTTTATCTTTGTGTAACATGAGAATAAAAAAATTTAAAAAATCTTCTTCAGATGCACAAGTCAAAACATTTTGATGATTGGTATAGAGCATCCTTATGGGGGTGAGATTCAAATTTGTTCAAAGTCCCTGGGTTTATATTTAGGCTCCCTCTTTAACTCCATACTTTAACTTGGAGCAGTAGGAGGAATATTCTTTAAAAATCTTCCTTCTTCAGATCCACCAGTCAAAATCTTCTGATATTTGATATGCAGCATCCTCAGGAGGTTCAGATTCAAGTTGTTCAAATCAAGTTCCCAGGTTCATATTTTTGCTCCCTTTGGGAAACCAAATTTTAAGTGGTTCAATATGAGGAATTTATTTAAAAATCATTTTCTTCTGATCTACGAGTCAGAGGGGGGGGGGGGGGGGGGTGGGGGGGGGAGTAGGGTCCACTTGAGTTTGTTCAAATTATGTCCATGAAGTGATATTTGGGCTCCCTGTGAGAGCCCAAATTTTGTGCAAATTTTTTTTATAATCTTCAAATCCACCAGTCAGAATCTTTTGATGATTGGTATAGAGCATTCTTGTTGGGGTGGGGGGGGGGGGGAGTTTAAAGTTTGTTCAAATTAAGTCCCTGGAGTTATATTTGGGCTCCTTATGGAAACTCGCAACTTTAACTTGGTGCAATTTGAGGAATATTCTTTAAAAATCTTCATCAGATCTACCAATCCAAATGTTTTGCAGTATCCTCCAAATGTTTTGCAGTATCCTTATAAGGTTCAGATTCAATTTTAATTAAAATCTAGCCCCTGGGGTCATATTTGAGCTCCTTGTAGGAGCCCGAATTTTAACTTAGTGCAACATGAGGAATATTCTTTAAAGACCTTTCTCAGATGTCCCAGTCAGAATCTTTTGATATTGATTTGGAGAATCCTTAGTGGGGTCAGATTCCACTTTGTTCTCATCAAGTCCCTGGGTTCATATTTGGGCTCTCTATGGCAACCTAAATTTTAACTTAGTGCAATATGTGGAAATTTTTTTTTAGCTCACCTGACTGAATGTTGGGAGGAGCTTAAGTGATCACTTTCCGTCCGTCCATCTGTCCGTCGTGAACTTTACATTATTAACTTCTCATAAACCACTGGACCAAATTGAACAAAATTTGATATGCATGTTCCTTATCATATGTCAATTCCAGTTTGTTCAAATGAAGTTATCAGGCTAGCAGAGGGCTTCACAAGAGGCATTACTCTGATAGCACCCATAAATTGTTTTCCAAAATTAAAAAAATGTTCTCCAGAACCATCATTTAGAATCTTCTGACATTTGGTATATAACATCTCGGGGACGGGTGGTTTCATATTTGGTATACAACATCTCTAGGAGGGTCAGATTCAAGTTTGTTGAAATTGGATCCGTGTGTTAATATTTGGGCTCTCTATTAGAGTCCAAAGTTTAACTTGGTGCAATATGAAGAAATTTCTTTAAAAATCTTCTTCAGATCCACCAGCCAGAATCGTTTTATATTTGGTATACTATTTATTTATTTATTTATTTATTTATTAGGGTTTAATGACACTTTAACAGCCAAGGTCATATCGTGTTGGTGACAGTTTTACAGGTGTAGGAAGCCGGAGTAGCTGGAGAGAACCACTGAGCAACGACGAGCAGCTGCCGGCTCCCCAACATCATAACTCTGCACTGCAGCACAGGCAGGGTTAGATTGGTCGAAGACATGCACACCATTGGCGTGCAGTACGCCTTAGTACAGGGCATCATTGTGCCCCCATGTGGACAATTGCGGCGGTCTGAATCGATCACTCAGACGGTCACCCATCTGAGGACTAACTGGTCTTGATTTTGCTTAAGTTTGGTGATCTAACGAGAACCGGTTACCGCAATGCCACTGTGCCCCCACCATTTGGTATACAACATGTCTAGGAGGGTCAGATTCAAGTTTGTTCAAATCGGGTCCCTGGGTTAATATTTGGGCTCCCTATGGGAGTCAGAATTTTAACTTAGTGCAACATGAGGAAATTTCTTTAAAAATCTTCTTCAGATCCACCAGTCAGAATCCTTTCATATTTGGTCTACAACATCTCTGGAGGGGTCAGATTGAAGTTTGTTCAAATCGAGTCCCTGGGTTAATATTTGAGCACCCTATGGGAGCCAGAATTTTAACTTGGTGCAATATGAGGGAATTTCTTTAAAAAACTTCTTATTCAGATCCACCAGTCAGAATCCATTAATATTTGGTATACATCTCTAGGTGGGTCAGATTCAAGTTTGTTCAAAACGTGTCCCTGGGTTAATATTTTGGCTCTCTTTAAAAACCTTCTTCTTAAGATCTACCAGTCAGAATTCTTTCAAATTTGGTATTTAACATCTCAAGGGGGATCAGATTCAAGTTTGTTCAATTTGAGTCCCTGGCTTAATATTTGGGATCTCTAATGGGGGGGGGGGGGGGAGGGAGGGGAGGGGTGGTGTCAGAGGGGTTCAAGTTTGTTCAAATCCATTCCTTAGTGTTTTTCCATAAATTTGCCTTTCATGACTTCATTCCTTTGTAGTGTTGGTGGATTTTGTCCAACTAAATGTGACCCCCAAATACTTCTTTGAACCACTTTGTCAGGTAAGTGATTAAGGCCCATTTTTTAAAAATCTCCTTCAGATCCACCAAGACAACTGGGCGATTGTTTTTTTTCTTTTGGCTTCATAATGCGTTTTGAAGGGGTTTGAGTGATGTTATGCAAAAAAAAACACCCCCAAAAAGCAATTCACCCAATAGACCCCCCCCCCCCATCCCCACTGCCCTTGCTAAATTAGATTAACTATATTAGCATGTAGATGCTGAATATGACCTTACATCCTTCTTTAAACAATTTTATCAGGGGCCTCTTGTTTAAATTTTTGCCTGCCAAAATCCATAGGTTGTGACCCCTCATTGAAATGAGCTCATTGATCTGGTTTTAATGAGCCATAAGCTATGTTTTGGTGTCAAAAAATGAAATTTTTCAAGTTATTCAAAACATTTGTTGCAAATGTCAACTATACTACTCAAAGTTTGCTGAAGCACCCAATATTTGACACATCATTGTAAAATTGCTTGTGACATATGTGCAATATTTTTGGTGGATATGATTGAGGAATGTATTGAGACGGTGTTTACATTAGCTCTCTTGACAGGCAGACTTTTCGTGACAGTCATGGAAAGCATGTACCGCTTGATTTTCATGTTGTTTTTGTGCACTGTCTACATGTACATGACATGTGTAGGGTATTCAATCTTCATTTCAACACAAACCCTTGTGATTTGATGATTGAATATGGCAAATGCAAATGTAAGAAGACATTTCTCTGAAGCAGAAATGTGATGGGCTGTAGGGATGGTGGAGCAAGTGGCAACCCAGCGTCAGGTTGGTGAAGCCCTTGGTGTGCACCATACAGTGATCACCAGAGCCTGGGCAAGATTTCAGCAGTATGGCACACCAGTAAGACGGCATGGTGGTGGCAGAGACAGGGCAACAACTGCAGCTGAATATCAGTTTTTGATCATTCAGGCCTGTAGGAACCACTTTGCCACAGCAATCCAGCTTCGCAGTGACCTTCAGAATGCATCCGGGGTAAATGTTTTGACACAGACTATCCGGGCAAGGTTGCACGAAGGTGGTCTCCGATCGAGAAGACCATGTATTCGCATTCCGCTGTCCCAGAACCATTGCCAGGCACGATATGAATGGGCCATGAACCACGTTGAATGGACCAGAGAAGATTGGCGAGGTATTGCCTAGACCACAAATATAGGCGTTCTAGGATATGGAGAAGACCAGGAGAGCAATTTCATGCAGCCAACATTGCTGAGCATGACCACTATGGTGGAGGGTCAATCATGGTCTGGGGCGGCATCAGCTGGGATGGACATACAGAGTTCTATGTCCTTGAACATTGTATATTGACTGCACAACGGTATATTGATGAGATCCTAGATGTCCACGTCAGATTGTATGCAGGTGCAGTGGGTGATAGATTCATTCTTATGGACGATAATGCCCGTCCTCATGTTGCCCATGCTGTCGGGGAGTACCGACAGAGGGAGGGGATTGAGCGTATGGACTGGCCAGCAAGATCCCCTGACCTCAATCCAATCGAACATGTCTGGAATGAGTGGCAGCTTGCAATTTCAGCCCGTCCAGTCCAGCCAAGAGGTGTCCAGGAAATTGGTGCCATGCTGGTCCAAGAATGGAACAACCAGGAACCTGATCGGGAGCATGAGAAGGTGTTGTCAAGCTGTAATTAATGGTAATGGGTCTCGATATTGAACCCATACCAGTTCACTCCGTCAACTTTTTGGCAAATTGAAAAATTTCCTCTTTTAACAATAATACCCATTTTCCATGGTTATCGTATTCAAAAGATAAAAAAACAATGTCAAACACAAATACAATCTTAATTTCTGTACTCAAATCATTAAAGATATAATTAAATAAAATATATATACACTTTTCATTACAATATTTCAACTAAAACGTAAAACAGGTAGTTGGATATACTTGGTGTTTAGCAAACTTTGAGTAGTATATTTGTTGTGTTAGGTAGGTGGTTAAATTAATACTGCCCTCTCTCTCTAAAATTTTTACAACACAACCTTGAGCTTTTCCTGATTTAGAATCCAAACAGGAGGTGTACTGTTTTGCGAATTGTATTAGTATTAAGTATAGGACCAACATATTTCTGGATTCCACTCTTGTGGAAAGTTGTCTTGGACCAGCCAAAAGTATGCAGCAACAGCAACCTTAGAGGTTTTTGTCCTCTTTGCAGCATTTTCTCATTACAAACATGACATACTTAACATTAACTGGGGGCATGGTGCTGTTGTGTACTAAGGCATATGACACATCGACCACTCACTTATCTTCAACCAATGCTAACCCTGCTTGTGCAGAGTTCCTCCACCCATAAAACTGTCTCACATAAGGTGATCCTGGCTGTCAATGGTGCTAACAGAATTATGCCCCTTGTGGTGCCGCCCCATTTGAGTGGCAACATTATTTGAAGAAACTTGAATTGACATATAATGAGGAACATGGATACCAAATTTGGTTCAATTTGGTCCCGTAGTTTTTGAGTTGTGATGCCGTATTATAACATTGAAAGTGATCAGTGAGGCTCCCCTTAACCATTTACCTAACCTGAAAAGCAGACGACACATGCAAAAATAATTCTCGAATAACTAATTTTTTAAATTTTTTGTCTCAAAAACATAGGTTATGACCCCTCGTTGGAACGAGCTCGACGAACTCGTTCCAACGAGGGGTCATAACCTATGTTTTTGAGACAAAAAATGAAAAAAATAATGAAAATTAATTGGCGATTTTTGAGAATAGTGCTGGCCGGTTTTGGCCGTTACGTTAGGTAAAGGGTTAAGCTTCACTCAGATGAGGTAAAAAAAAAAAATAACTGGAATGAAAAAGAATGATGCCACATGCAGGAAAATGAGAGAACTGAGACAAGTAGAAGCAGAGAGAGGTAGAAGAAAAGTGAATTTAGAGAAACCTAGTATGTTTGTCAGTCTTGTTGCAACTTATTAGGGATCAAATGAAATTCGACAGCTCCACCCAGGGTCACTGCTTTTAAGAGAAGCTAAATACAAAACAAGATTCCAGGTGTTACTGCTTGTGGCCTTAACCTTCATGATATGACAATGGATCAAGATCATGACACGCTAGGTTATGGATAACAATTGTGTGAAGTATGAACAAGATCTATCACACAGATCCAGTTATACAGACCAGACAAGGGGTGAATAACAATATCATAGTTTTGCTGTTTGTGACCTTGACCTTGGATCAAAGTCGTGACACACCTTTGAGTCATGACCAATAAATGCACCAACTATGAATAAGATCAAAGTCGCGACACACCTTTGAGTCATGAACAATAAATGCACCAACTATAAGATCTGTCAATCATACCAATTTATGTGGACCAGACAAGGGCTGTATTATAATATAAAAGTTTTGCTGCCTGCGACCTTGATGATATGACCTTGGATCAAAGTCGCGACACTCCTTTGAGTCATGAGCAATAATTGTACCAATTATGAATAAGATCTGTCAATCATACCAAGTTATATGGACCAGACAAGGGCTGTATAACAATATCAAAGTTTGATGCCTGTGACCTTGATGTGATTTTGGATCAAAGTCACAATACACCTCTGAGTCATGAGCAATAATTGTACCAAGTATAAATGAGATCTGTCAATCCGACCAAGCTGTATGGACAGGACAAGGGCTGTACAACAATATCAAAGTTTTGCTGTCTGTGACCTTAACCTTAATGATATGACCTTGGATCAAAGTCATGAGACCTCATTATGACTGATGACACACTGTCTACATGGGGTTACAAAGTTTTGTTGAAAATATTCAGTGGTTAAGAAATTATGGCCCAGACAAACAAAATGTTGACGATGGTCGGATGGATGACAGACAATTTAGCATTAGAGCTTCGCTGACATTTTGTCAGGCAGAGCTAAAAAGTCAATAGGTCATTGATCTAGTCTTCTCACAAAACACTACACCAAATTTCCTTTGTTCAGATCCTCCCACCAAAGTAGATTTGGGGAAATTTGGTACTTTTGGGTCATGTTTACCCCTCTTAGGGGTATATGGAAAATTTTAATGATGAACCTTGTTTTCTCAAGTGCCCTTAGCACCACCATTTCTCTTTCGCAAAACACTTCAGCACCTTCATTTGGCCAGATTCTCTCGCCGTAGAAGATCGTGAACAGTTTACTATACAGTAGAATCCTCTTAATTGAATATCCATTTTGCCAGTGAAAATTATTCAATTAACAGGAGTATACAATTAACAGGGATTTGGTCAGTTTCCTGTGTTCTGGAGGTAAACTGAGCATTTATTCTATTATATCTTGTTTGACAGAGCTCATAGAGCTCTGTCAAACAAGATATAATAGAATAAATGCCTGTATTGGATGTAGAGAGGCCAAAAAGGTTGATAAATAAGGGGAATTTGGTGCGTGTCACAATAATTTTTTCACCATATTACAATTGATATACAATTAACAGGAGTTTACTCTACAACCCATATGCAGTTAACAGATCAAATTTGTACTGAAGGTACATGTATGTTAAATGGTTTTGTGTCTGAAAATTATATTCAATTAACAGGGATATACAATTAAGAGATATCCAATTAAGTGGGCTCCACTGTATTAACCCTAAAGTCCCCATACAGCCATAATCAGTCTCCTTTATATTGCTCAGAAAAAGTTGTCTCAAATGTATTTTTCTTTTGATAACTCTTCTGGTAGGATGCATTTATCTTGACAGTGTTTTTACATTATTGTTGGCTACCTAATTGGTAGAGTGCTAAATTATTGTTGGTCATCAAAATTTGTCACCACATCTTTGCCTTGTTAAAATTTATGGGAGAGTGCCCATAGGGCACACTCTCCCATAAATTGTAACAAGGCAAATCCTAAAAGACCAAATAATTTCACTTCAAGGATAATATGAAGTACACCCACTGAATATGAAGTCTTTAAGATAGGATTCCTGCACTTCAGATTAAAACCCAAATATGTGCTTCCAGCACTTTACCAGTTAAGGGTTGAAAGATCAGTTTGAACCCTTGCAGGAGTCATAGGGAAAACCAATACCTAAATGGTCTTGTTTTCTTCACGCCATCTATTTTTGTACAAGGTTCATCCATTACATGTTTTGTAAATTAGGGGATACTTAATACTTTTAGGAGATATATTAAAAGGTATCAAATGGCTTTAAATGGGAAATTTAATTTGGTCAGCAATATTGCTTGTCCATCATTCACCCTACAACACCTTTTATTTCTCCAGATTTGTCCTTTAGATTGGAGTTAGTTCTCCTCTAGAGTCTACTCCACCACCTCATGTTAATGGGTTTATGGAAACTCACTAGTCTAACATCCATGTTGCAGGGTTCTGTGTAGAAAGTTTTGAGTGCCGGAAAATAGGTGAACTCCCCAAGTAGGCTGTACAGTTCTAAATGGGTCATTGGGGAGGGGAGAGTTAGTGGTAGTTAACCCTGTGCACACTAAACTAGAAATTTCAAGTAGCAAATTTTTCCTATAATGCAACAAGGAATTTAACCAGTTCGGTCTTGTTTGACCGCGCTCACTGAGCGCGGTCAAACAAGACTGAATTTGTTAAAATCCTAATTCAGGGTTCATAGGCAATTCTGGAAGTCTGGAAAAAGTATGGAATTTTTAAAAACATATTCCAGGCCTGGAAAAGGTATGGAAAATTACGTTTGCATATAAATGGTATGAAAAAAGTATCAAAATTTAATTAAATATATTCAGAATCACTTTCGCTGTTCATGAAATTAAAATTTCATACTAAATTTCTTTTTATTTTAGTTTTATTTCGGATTGAATCAAATTTCAAAACTCGTAAAATTTAGACCTTTGTAACCCAACTTGGAAAGAACCGATCTGACATGAACATTAACGACCATTCATTGATCCATATTTTTCCGTGATCAAAATGGGTGTGCCCAGTGATAACGTGTTTGTGTGTTAATGACAAGAAAAACAATGCACAAACTTGAATGTTTGTTCTGCTAAATTGAGCCATTGTGAAATACCATCAACAACGTGAAAGGAAATGGGGAAATGTTTGTTTTCAGAAACGTGGTTGAAAAATCCCAAATACACACACCAGATTAGCAGGAACACGAAATTCAAAACAAAGAGACAAAATGTCTCATTTGTGACAAGTCTATTGACATCTCAAATACAGGAGAAGTGAGACACTTCACCCCCATTTGCCCACGTGGGGGCACGGTGGTGTTGTATACTGAGGCATGCTGCATGTCGATAGTGCACTTGTTTTGAACCAATGCTAACCCTGCTTGTGTGGAGTTAGTATGTTGGGGAGCAGACAGTTGCTTGGTGGTTCTCTCTGGCTTCAACCCATAAAACTGCTGTGGTCATGATTAGCCATTGTGCAGAAATATGTGACCTGAAACACTAATAAATAAATACAGGGGAAGTTGCATTAACAAGTCATATGGCCTCCAGATAAAATACTATTTTGGATCAAAAACACTCCAAAAAAACCCAAACCGCAGCACAGCCAACAGTTGTTGATTTGTTACTATAGAATTTTAATAGTTTTGGTTTATTTGTTTTTATTGGTAGTAAAACTCAGAGAACTGGCAGTGGGGTTAAACTCCCAACAGATTTCATGTACATGTTAGTGTTTTGTAAGATATATTTCTGTATATCTGGTCATCCTAAAGGTTAAAAAACCACTCTGCGATGGCTGCGAAGGGATGGATAAAATAGAGGAGGGTCTGGAAAAAGTCTGGAATGTTTTTTCTTGGTAGGTGTGGGAACCCTGCTAATTGTGTTGTGGGAAAAGTCTGCTGCTAGAAATTTTGTTATTTTGACATCAAAGTGCAAGGGGTTAAAGGAGCCTTGTTTGCCCAAAATGGTAGATGTAATGAACCGGAGGCTCAAGTGAGCCTAAAACTCTCACCTGGCTCAAGTTATCAAAAGAGATGAGTGTATCAGTAAGACATACGGAGCCTAAATATTAACCCAGGGTCTCAATTTGAACAAACTTGAATCTGACACCTCTAGAGATTTCACACACCAAATATGAAAAGATTCTAACTGGCGGATCTGAAGATTTTTCAAGAAATTTAAACTATGGGCCCCAATAAAGAGCCCAAATATTAACCCAAGAGCCCAATTTGAACAAACTTGAATCTGACCCCCCTAGAGATGTTGTATACCAAATATGAAAATATTCTGACTGGTGGATGTGAAAAAGAAGATTTTTAAAGATTATTCCCCATATTGCACTAAGTTAAAATTTGGACTCCCATGGGGAGCCCAAATATTGACCCAGGAACTCGATTTGAACAAACTTAAATCTGATCCTCCTGGAGATGGAAACCAAATATGAAAGAATTCTAGCTGGTGGATCTGAAGAAGATGATTTTAAAAGAAATTTTCTCATATTGCACTAAGTTAAGCTTTGGGCTGAAATAAAGAGCTCAAAAATCAACCCAGGGATCCGATTTGAACAAACTTGAATCTGATCCCCCTAGAGATGTTGTATACCAACTATCAAAAGAATCTGACTGGTGGATCTGATGAAGATTTTTAAAGATTATTCTCCATATTGCACTAAGTTAAAATTTGGACTCCCATGGGGAGCCCAAATATTGACCCAGGGACTTGATTTGAACAAACTTGAATATGATCGCCCTATAGATGTTGTATACCAAATATGAAAGAATCCTGACTGGTGGATCTGAAGAAGATTTTAAAAGAAATTTTCTCATATTGCACTAAGTTAAACTTTGGGCTCCAATGGAGAGTCCAAATATCAACCCAGGGATCCAATTTGAACAAACTTGAATCTGACCCCCCTAGAGATGTAGTTTACCAAATATCAAAAGAATCTGACTGGTGGATCTGTTGAAGAAGATTTTTAAAGACTATTCCCTATATTGCACAAAGTTAATATGGAAGTTTTGCTTTACAATTTCATTCTACTGGTCCTAAGGATGCTTCATACCAAATAACAGTTCTCTGTTCCATGTGGTTTGGGAAATATGGGCGCTTTAATTTTTTTTATTTTTATCCCCAGGGGTTCCCACGGGGCTGTGAAAAAAAATTTCAGGCATTAATCAAATACTTAGAACCTACTTATACTACATGCCACATTTGGTTGAAAACGGCCCACCGGTTCTTGAAATACAAATTTTGGGCAGAGCCCAAAATGGATTTCTCCCAAAGAGCCCAAATATTGACCTACCAACTTCCCTTCAACCAACTTCAATCTTCAACACTAAGGGATGTTCCACACCAAATATCAAGGCATTCTCTCTGGTGGTTCATGAGAAGATTTTTAAAGATTTTTAGGCTTTTGGGGCATTAACCAGAGCCCGAAGATGGCAGCTGCTTTATTTGAACAAAATAGAAAGGGTACACTCCATAGACGGTCTGTGCAATATATGTTTGAATTTGGCTTAATGGTTGTGAAGAAGAAAAGTTTTCAAAAGTTAACGGACGCCGGATGGCAATAGCTTACACTGACTTGCAGTCAGGTGAGCTGAAAAGTGCCATATAAATTAGACCGCTGCTCAATACTGTGAGCAGAATCCTGATGGTGATCTTTTCAGGGTTCATTTAAGGAAAGTTACATGGTCAATGATCTTATTTCCTGCGGACACAGGTGCTTGATATGCTTAACAGTCATTACAGGTACCTGATATGCCAAACATGAAAACATTTGATGCAGTGGTCCAAAAGATTTTGTCAGTTACCCTGTGTTAAAATCCAGGGGCCCCATGATGCACCTAAATACACACCCCTGAGCTAATTTTGAACAAATTGTAAATCTTTACAATAAAGATTTGTATTGAATGTGTAAGCATTAGGAGCAATGGTTTGGGAGAAAATATTTTTGTTCACCCAACTGAAAGTCAGGGTGAGCTGTTGACATCACTTGAAATCTGTCGTCCGGAGTCCGTTAACTTTTGTATTTCAGTCTTCTTTTTCAGAACAACTGACTCAAACCCAACAGTTGGCACAAATTATCTTGGGAGGAGACCCTAGTTTGTTACATATAAGATGCTAAGCCCAATGGGTGGGGAGCAGTGCCCAAAACCCTAAAAAAAATTCTTAAAAAATCTTAAAAAGCCATCTGGTCACAATGCTTTGAAATTTGATATGCATTCGCCACCATTGTCCAGAGCACTAAAATCTGGGGCCCATGATTTAACCCCCAAAGGCTTGATGTGCACATATTCATTCTTACAATATCAAGCTACATACCAAACATTAAAGCATTTAGAATAGTGAGCAGGGGGAGATTTTTTTACTGTATTTTCCTCCACCAACACTGTTAAAATTTGGGGAACAAATGACATCCCTAAATATACCCCAAGAAGCTTGATTTGAACCAACCATATTAAAACATGGAAGCTTTTGGGGCAATGGTTTGGGTGAACAAGATTTTTATAATGTTTTCACAATTACCACACAGTGTTGAAATCATGACACCCCCACATAGCCTAGAGGCTTAATTTGTACAAACTTGTAAAACATCCTTACACAGATGTTATACCAAATATCGATCACCTGTGCTGTGTTGTTCAGGAAAAAAAGACCATGAAGTTATGTTCTGTTTTAGCCTGTGTGGATTCTGAAGCAGATGACAGACATGGTGTTCAGCAGAAATCAAATACATGCCATCAACTTACATTAGGTTCCAAATTTCATTCAAATAAGCACTGCAGGTCCTGGAAATGATGACCATAGCGAAGCAAGCAATGACAGAGTAGTATAGACAATAGAGGTGACAAGACGGCAGAGCATGGAAACTAACAAACTAATCACTCAAGTCAAAAATGATGGGGAAAAATTAGAAAAGGGACACTGCAAAAGATCATCAGATTTAGTCCAAATGGAAAAAGAAGTAATGAGACTCCTCCCAAAATCAATCTTACAAGGTCATTGGGCCCATCAAAGCCACCAGGCAAGAAGAAAAAGACAAATAAAGACCACTAACCAAGACCATCAACAACCATGCAAAGAAGAGTGTGTCTATAGCCATGAAAAGAAAAGATCTGCAAATACAGACTTCAAGGTAGCCACACTTGCTGTGACCACATCTTTCACCTGGCACTTGTGGTGCACAAAGCAACATACTATTTAACACTTACAGACTAAACAGTTTTACTTCAAAGATATGAAGCTCTTCCACTAAATATGAAGTCTTTTAAGATGCAGTTCCTACACTTCAGAATAAAGCCTACATATGGGCTTTCACCAATCTACCAGTTGAACCTTTGTAGCAAGTTTCATGTTCCAAAGTATGTTAATCCTTTACCTAATGCAGACGATATCAAAATTTAATTTTTCAAAAAATTTCAACAAAACAATATCACGTGACCCCTCATTGGAACGAGCTCGATGAGCTTGTTCCAAAGAGGGGTCACATGATATGGTTTTGTTGAAATGTTTTTAAAAATAATATTTTTTCAGCTGCTGAATTTGCATATTATGTGGGTGGATGTGTCCAATTCATTGGGTAAAGGGTTAATATTTTCTGTTACTGACAGGCCCAAATCCTCTTTCTCAGTTATTCTGTACAACACATGTAAAATGCATGTATTTTCTCTCAGTGAAGATTATCACCCCCATCCTCCCAACATTCTACGATTGTAGTTGCTTATGGACCCAATTTTACTGCACTGTTTGCCCATATATTTGGTTCAGTAACAACATTACTTTTTTGGGATTACATAAACAAAGAACAAGGTTGTAATGATGTTGTTTGAATAATGTTATTTACATTTTCACAATACATATTTTAGAAATACAACAATGAAAAGGAAAAAAAAAAGGTGAAATATACAGTTGAAAAAATTGCAGCCATCATCGACTAACAAAGTCAGAATTCTGAATGAATTGGGTGTTCAAAAACTTTGAGGCTTAAAAAAATTGTTTCTTTTTTTCTTAAATGTGTTTAAAAACATAAATGAAATGCAGTATCACAATAATCTTTGCTTTCAGCTGAATATCCATTACATACTAAGAATTTTGTGGCTCCTACAATCTGTAACTGGTACATTAATCGCTGAAAACTAATGTTGAATATTAAAATTTTAATATGCAAATTTTGACCATAATGCAAGTAGGAATTTAACAAATTCAGTCTTCCTTGACAGACCTCAATGAGCTCTTTTAAACAAGAATGATTTGGTTAAACTCCTAGTTGCATTTTGAGAAAAAATTGCACCATGAAATTTTGATGTCAGTGTGCAGAGGGTTAATTTTGGTTGTTCGATTTGGTACACATGTATTTACCTTATTACATATTGTGTTAAGACAAACCCAAATGAAAAAAACATTACTTTTAGAAAAATACGAAGGACATCCACAGAATATGTAATCTTTTATTTGAGGAACCTGTATTTCTATATGGAGTCCAAATATGGGCGTCTCACACTCAACCTGTAGGGGTCTTCAAACACTGCAGTGGTTAACCCTAAAGAGAGATTTTTATACGTTTGGCTGCACTTTGACATTCTACCCCCTGTGACTTTGCACTTGTTTCTAGGAAAGTCTTGGCTGCCTACTTTGGCAGCCAAAACATGCCTTGAAATAACTGCTAACTTAAAGGTACTTGGAACACAAGTTTTGAGTTTTACCCAAAGACGATGCTGTGGTTCTGGTTCTGCTGCAGTGAAACGTGATCAAACTCATAATTTAGCCTTGAAGGTTTATCTACTCTATGTGGAGAGTAGATTATAAATAAAACACCCATGTAATGGAGTGTCTACCCAATCAATAACTTATGTTCAATGGGAAAGTTCAAAGAGGAACAAGTAATAATTCAAGCAATGGACCTAGGAGTTCAACGGAGATGTCCAATGGCTGAAACATTGCTCCATTTGTCCACAGAATTTGAGTTGTCTGGGTGGAAACTCCACTCCAAGGATGTTTTAGTAATAATCCACTCTCCAAATACTGAATGCCAACATAACAATCATTGTTCAAGTGTTCAACCCTTACTCCCTCCCCCCCCCCACCCCCTGATCATTATACCTGTATATATAGCCTGTAAGTTTTAAGCTGTTGTATATGGGGAGTAGATTATACAAGAGGCCTGTCATGCCTAGAGAGCTCCGCTGAGGGCCACTGATCGCATGGGCATGTTTTCTAATACTAATATTGTTACAAACTTTAGCCGAAAAAAATATCAAAAATATCTTAAGATTTTCTTGATCCTGTGACCTGTGACCTTGACCCTGTGGATTTACAGACCGCAGAATAATTGATGACACACCGTCTATTGATAATACATATTGTTATGAAGTTTGGTGGAAAAATATTCAGCGGTTTAGAAATTATGGCTCGGACAAATAAAATGTTGATGACGGACGGACGGACGGATGGACAGACGGACGACAGACGACGGACGAATCAGTATAAGAAAAGCTCTGCTGACTTTGTCAGCGGAGCTAAAAATGGAACACCCATGGAGTGGAGTTTCCACCCAAAAAGTAAACCTTATTCAATGGGTAGTTCAGGTGGAACAATCAAGGATTCAGGCAATGGTCTAAGAGGTTGAACACAGAGGTTCAATGGCTGAAACATTTCTCCTATCTATTCCATTTGTCCAAGAATTGGAGTTGTCTGGGTGGAAACATTTTGTTGAACCATTTCCTTTTCCAAACCCACTTGCCATTTTACAATCACCATACAATTTTTTTTTACCTTTTGTTACAAACAATAGCTTATGACTGGTTACTGGAATCAGCAACTTAAGCTCGTTCCATTAAGGGTCATACATATATGATGTGTTTTGAAAGAAAGAAATGTTTTTGATTTGGGTGGGGGGGGGGGGGGGAGTGTGGGAAGGAAATACTAATTCCAATGTAAACTACTTGAGTTCACTGAAGTGTTAAGAATAATAAAATTTGAAGGTATATCTGCCACAATCCATTAACAATTTCACATTCTGTTACACCTTGTGTATCCAAGTTGGAAAACAGTGTAAATAAAATATATCATACAATGAGCGAGACAATATTCCTCTATATCAGTTAGCATAGCATATCCGACACGAGGTGACCCTGGCTGTCGAAAGTGTCATTAAACTGCAATAAATAAATAAATAGCATGGCATTTCACAATGATGATGAGAACAGAAGATGAAACTAGAGGCTCAAGAGTGCCTAAAACGCTCACCTGGACCAAGTTGTCCTAAACTGTAAGGGTTATGGGTATGGAGAAAATGTAATCTGAATGAAAATGAGTTGTAGCCGATTGTCATTCAAGGACAGAGGGTCTATCTCAATGACACTCTTTATCGTTTATAAACAATGATTAATGTTTTTTTAAATGAATTGTTACTGAAATTGTGGATAACAACAGGTGTCTGAAATTGAAAAGAATGATGTCTGCAATTTAGTAAAAAATTTACATTTCTAGAAGTTTCAAGAACCATTGCAAAATTTACACATTCTGCAACAAGAGCAACATCAAGTCTGGCATACGGCTCTGCCTGCAAATCTGAGGGTAGCATTTATTTATTGGTGTTTAACAACACATTAACAGGCAGGGTCATATCGTGTCAGCGACGGATTTACGGGTGGAAGAAGAGTCTGTAGAATTCGGAGCGAACCACCGAGCAACGGTGGGCATCTGTTAGCCCTCAATGTGACAACCCATATCTCTGTAGAGCTCTCTCTGCAGAGAGTTCTGTAGAAACAGGGTTACAGAGGTTGAAAACATGTGTAGCATCAACATGCAGTATGCCTTAGGACACAGCATCACCGTGCACGCACATGAGCAAGTGGGATGAAGTGTCTTACCCAAGGACCCCACGCAGTGCCGCAGGAGGGTAGCATTACAAGAGGAAAGTATTTGTGATGGAGTGGTTTTTAGCAGGACGCAAAATGATAAGATATAAGAACAAGCATTTTGTGTATAGATGAGAACATATTGGGAAGATTGACAGAAACCCGAACCGATTTTTCAATTAGAGCATTGTCAAGGCATAGCTCAATATGCCCATTTTGCATTCCATGAGGTATTTGTTTGATGTGGATATGTTTGTGGAACTCTAGATAATTGACGGAATGCAAAAGTTAACAAAGAAGGTTAATGTAAACGTCAATATTGGCTATCCCTGTTCATAATCAATAGGCTTTTTTCCCCTATCGCAAGTAACCCACATAAAATTTTATGTGAATGTGTGGTAGAACTCTAGATAATTGACGGAATACAAATTTAACAAAAAGGGTGACTGTAAACCCTAATATTGGACTGTGCCTATTCAAAATGAAAATGCTGTCTCCTTTATTATATTATAATAAAGGGGACAGCATATTCATTTTGAACAGGCACAAATATATTTATATTTATTTACTGGAGCGTAAGGTCATATAATTTTGCACAATGGATAAACATGAAGATAAAGTCAAGTTAGTCAACCGTTTATATCCATGTTGTTCATTTTAGAGGACTTCCACACCAAGCATTGGTTACTGGGTCCTATTCTAGTGAAACAAGACTTGTTTACCACAGTAAGCAAGCACTGTTTCACTTTCTGGGGTTCCCATAAGGGCTTCTCTATTATAAGTAACACATATATGAAGTTTGATGTGGATATGTTGATAGAACGTTAGATAACTGAGGGAATGCAAATGTTAACCACCAGATGGTGGACATGGGTGTCAACATATTGCCGTTTCTTCTAAAAGGTGGGGAGCATAAAAACTTGAAAATTGAAACTTTTTAGGGTTCCTGCTATAAAGGAAGAGATGAACTTAGGGAAATTCTGTCAATTTCATGAAATTTTCAAGACATATTCACAGAGGTGGAAAAGCTGGAGGTACACAAGGGACATATATGCCCCCTCCCTCACTTTTGTGCCCCGTTCTTTTCATATACTCATCTGGTATTGACAGATTAGGCCAATATTGAGCCATCTTCTCAATATTGACTCAACATGTTACACGGCGTGTCTTGCTTCAGATACATGCGTAATGAGTGTCCTTCCTTTTTAAAGTTTATTTTGTTAAATAATTTATGCGTTGAATTTCATACACATTGTTTATTTCTTACACTTGCACTCAGCTGGGCATATATTCGATATGTGGTAATTAGTGATGAACAGATTAACTGGAAGGGCAATCGGCCGATATTTTGGTGAGATCAGTTTACTATCGGCATCAGCAGCAAAATGCTGCCATTATTTTAGCATACGGATTATTGCGAGTTTTCGTTCAGTAGAATAAAAAAACGTTTAAACCGTCAAATAATTAAAAAAAAATGTACTTTGAAGTTCATGTTACAGACTTACATTGTGGTATAAAACTGAAAGTATGGTACAAATTTTACAGGCCCCCAGTTTGTACACCACTGATTCAGTATTGAGTTGTATGCATGTTCATCAAATTTGTTTTGTGACAATTTGTTGATGAATGCCCGCAGGCATTCTCCAATCGAATTGTCACAAAATAAATTTCATGAGCTTGCAGTAAGCCAGTAACTGACCTCCCCAGCCCCCCCCCCCCCCCCCCCCGGTCCCACCCCCCGGTTTTTACGCAACTGAGTTGTATAATTATGCCTGTTCATCAAATTTGTTAATTTTGTTTTGTGACAATTTTTTGCTGAATGCCTGAGGATATTCTCCAATAAACTGTCACAAAACAAATTTCATGAGGTTGCTGCATTCATTTTCCCAACTCCTCGTTTTGAATATGAAATAATTATATTAGCATTGACGTATGTTGGACATTATAGAGCCCTGCCCTGCGAAGGTTCGTCGAAGATTTGATTCAATGATTTAGAAAACCAAATAAATTCTGGTATCTAAAAGAGAAAATTTTAATGGATTTTCATGATAGTGCATTAAGTTACAAATCTGGGCTCCATATGTGAGCCAAAATGGGGACCTAATAGCTTTGTAAGACCACACATCAGAAATGACCTTCATTATTTTTCAGAAACCACTGCTCCTAAAACTCTCATGTCAAACATGAGAGTTTTAGGAGCAGTGGTTTCTGAAAAATAAACACTTTAATGTTTTTCCCATTGACTTCAGTGTTAAAAAGTGCTGAGTCATCATTTTTTCAAAGCACGAAAAAAAGGTCACAAAACAGAATTGACACAATTTTTTTTCATCCATCTGTTTCAACTCATCACAAGTAAATTTCATACCAATTAGCAAATCTCTAGTTAGTGTAGTTTGAAGGATATGAACATTTGTATTTTGTTACTATTTTTAGCTATGGAGGTTCCCACGGGGAACTGCTAAAAAAAAATTGGGCATCAATCAAGAACTTAGGGTCAACTAATGCTACACACAAAATTTGGTTCAAATTGCTCCATTGGTTCTTGAAATAGAAATTGTCAGGGGAGCTCAAAAGTGAGCCCATCCCCTGGAGAGCCCCAAATGTGGACCTATCAACTTTCTTTGAACAACTTTTAATCTTGAACACCAGAGGAAGTTTCATACCAAATATCAAAGCATGTGGTTCATGAGAAGATGATTTTTAATGAATTTCACGATATTTGGGCATAAACCCAAACCCAAAAAGGGCAGAGACCCCATTTGAACAAAACTAAAACAAAATACCCCCAAGATGATGTAGCCCATATATGTTTCAATTTGGGCCATTGGTTTGTGAGAAGATATTTTTAAAAAGGTAAACATGTAATCTTTTTCCCATTGACTAACACCAAAAACAGACCATATGACAGATTCGCCAGCAATGTTTTGTCCAATTGTTTCAACTACTCAGAAGAAAGCTTCATACCAAATACAAAATCTCTAGTCCGTGCAGTTTGGGAAATATTGGACTTTTCATTTTTGTTCTATTTTTAGCTCCAGGGGTTCCCATGGGGAACGGCGAAAAACTTTTAATCTTGAAGACCAGAGGAAGTTTCATATCAAATATCAAAGCATTCCCACTTGTGGTTCATGAGAAGATTTTTTAAAGAATTTCATCATATTTGGGCATATGACCAAGCCCAAAAAGGGCGGAGACTCCATTTGAACAAAACTAAAACAGAATACCCCCAACATGATGTGGCCCATATATGTTTCAATTTGGGCCATTGGTGTGTGAGGAGAAGATTTTTTTGTAAAAGCTAACATACGATGGACGACAGACACCAAGTGATGGCAATAGCTCACACTGACTTTCAGTCAGGTGAGCTAAAAAAATTAAATACACTCACCCTCCCTAAAATCTATTTAAATTTTCAAGCCATAGGCTATACAGAATACCTTTTGCAAATTGATATTTTAATTTAAAAACAAAATGCTAAAAAAACTGTTTGTAACTCCTAACAGACTAAGTATTTTCTAGAATTTTTTTCATAAAATCCAGTCATTGACTGCTATGGAGACTGAATAAATTTGATGAAAAATTTAAACAAATAAAGACCAGAAATAATTCATAACATGCTTGATCCAACATACTTAAAGGGACAAATTTTGTTATGCAGTGGGAGGATAATCCCTTTTCTGGTGACAAGAGTATAGCTGTCCTGATAGGGATATCTGCCAGCAGTATGCAATCAGTTAACTGGTAGAGTGCTGAATTATTTGGGGGCATCAAAATTTGTTCACATGTTTATGTCTTTTTACAATGGGAGAGTGCCTGTATGCACTCCCATCAATAGTAACAAGACAGTTCCATAAAGATGGAATATCTTCACTTCAAAGATGCATATATGTAATATAAAGCACATCAACAGAATATGCACTTCAGAGTAAAGTACCAATATGGGCTTCCAGCACTCTTCCAGTAAACTCTAAAGAGCCTAATTCTGATTGTGCTCACTTTTACCACAGCTGAAAAGGTGCCTCACGATGTGGTCTCTGGGTAAATTTGAAAGTTATTTTCTATGTATCTTGGCAGCAAAGACTTGCCTAGAAAACAACTGCAAAGTCACAGGATGTAGACTGTCAAAGTGTAGAAAAAATGTATAAAAATCTCCAGTCCTTTAAAGGGTTAATGGCCTAATCTACTTTTGCATAATAAGAGAGCTTAGAAATGGTGGTCTTTAACTCCTTGAATGCTGCTGGTGAATATTCCTGCTCAGAGCAGGATTTCTCTTGCCACTGAAATAAGTATAATTTGGGCACATTTAATCAACCCCCCCCCAATCCTGTCATGACTCGGTTTAATAAAAAATATCTTGAAAATACTCAGGAGATTAAAAATTGAAGATGTCAGGAAGATGCATACCCAATAATCAAATTACCCAAACAGTGGTTTCTACCAAAGATTTGGCAACCTAAGTATACACGAAGTCAAAACCTTATTAGAAATCACTGCCATGCAACTTGTTCTACATGAAGAGCTGTTGCAGTCATTCTAGACTTTTTGCGAGCATATTTCCTGCTTGCCAATTGCAATTTGCTATAGGCCTGGCACAAATGCACTGGCACCCATCTAGTATGAAGAACTGGCATCCCAAATCTTTTCATCCATAATTATTGTATTGCATATTAATAAAGCTTGAGGTAAAAAAATATGACCCAATGTTGCCCTTTCTGAATCATGTTGTCATGGCAACTGCAAGTGAATTCCAAATGTGGAAACGTCATTTTGGATCCTGGTATTGGAAGTTTCACAAAAAAAAGCCAGCCATCTGTTTGTAATATACGGTGCCAATGAGATTATAAAAGGAACACCACAATGCAGGCTTGGAAATAACACACGAACGATCGTTTAGGTTACGTGAATTGTAAAATTTGAGAATGATGTACAGGTTATGATTAAACAACACAGTATAAATTAACTTCCTAATCCTGCATGTTTTGCCTGTCAGATATGACAATCCTCCAGAACAAACTTGTTTCAAAGGCTGCGCATTGTATCTAGACATGCCATTTACATCTTAACCAAATTTCAGTGAAAATAAATAGCAACAACTATTGAGTGATCTTGCAAAAGTGAGATCGTACGTTGGTTGTTGCTATTTATGTTAGTGGAACTTTTGTCAAGATGTTGTGAAAACAGAGAAAGCTGAAAAGCATTACAACACTTTTTTCCTATAGTTTACCACCATGTTATAGAGCAAAGCCTGCAAACAGGTTATGAAGTAAGCTCTTTATTTCCAGGCCTGCGACATGCATATATTATTGGTTTGTACTCCTAGGTAAACACCCATTAATATGCAACAAGACAAATTCATATAAATAAAATATCAAATTCATAAAAATAAACATAAAGCAGAGATGGTAGAAGAGAACTGTTAACCCTTTACCCAACAAATCGGCCATATCTGCCCGCGTAATACGCAAATCCAACATTTGAAAAAAAAAATTTTTTTCAAAAAATGTCAACAAAACCATATCATATGACCCCTCATTGGAACGAGCTTGTCGAGCTCGTTCCAACGAGGGGTCACATGATATGGTTTTGTTGACATTTTTTTAAAAATTTGAAAAAATTATATTTAAAATAATAAATTTTGATATCGTCTGCGTTGGGTAAAGGGTTAACTGATAAAGTGCTGGAAGCCCATATTTGGGCTTTATTTTGAAGTGTAGGTACTGCAGCATAAAGGCTTCAAACTCTGTGGATTTGTTTATTATTATCTTTGAAAGAAACTTGTTTAGTCTGTCTTGATTTGCCTTGTTACAATTTTTGGGAACGTGCCCATAGGCACTCTCCCATAAACTGTACCAAAGCAAAAAAAACATGTGAACCAATTTTGATGACCAAAAATAATTTAGCACTCTGCCAGTTAAAAAAGCTGGAACTTTTTCACTAAAATGTCTGAAACCACTATAATTTCCAGTCTATTTTCAGAACAAAAATATTCTCTACTTGCTTTTATGAAAGTTAAAAAATTTATAGTAATTTATATATTTTTTATACTTACCAATGACCCAGACTTAGCTGGTGCTAACTCCACAAAAACCAGGGCCAAACACAAATTTTGCCCCCCAATCCCCAAAATTTGCATCCAAAACAAAAAGAAATCATGTCCTAAAGGACCTCCATAGTACGACTCTACTGCGCATGCGCAGTGACGCAGTCGTCCCGAAATTGGCGCCAAATATCATTCTTACTGGCAGTGCCTGGTCAGCGCTATGTACTCAGCGGTGAGGCAAGAGTTCCCAACTCAGGGAGGGCCATCCCCGTCTGGGTCATTGGTAAGTATAAAAAATATATAAATTACTATAAATTTTTTAACATTTTTATACTGTACCAATGACCCAGACTTAGCTGAATAGTAAACAGGCTGGAGGGCCTAGGACATAGAGGAAAATCCAATAAGCTCAATTATAAAATAAAGAGATAACCCCTTAAGGAGAAAAGGAGTATTAGGCTTTACATGTATCTTTCTTATTTAATATTTAAATTAGAAAGATACACTACCCTTAATAATTGAGCACAATAACATTCATGTTCTCTATTAATATCCAGTATAACCTTTATACTAATTATTATTAAAACAAGCCAATAAATAAAGTAGTCCAGAGAATTGAGACTCTTTATAATCATTTAAAAGTGTCCGAGTATTGTATATTAAAGCCCGTTTGACACTTGACATATACAAATGCTTCACACCGAGCTACACTTTAAAAATAAGACATGAATGAAATTAAACATTAATATTACACTTTAAAACCATCCCGGAAGCGACTCAGAAATACTGTCTTGGAGGAGGCATTCCCTTGCTTTTCACTATAAAGCAGGTGACCTAAGGGAACACCCGCCCCCCCCCCTTCCCCTTGCCCTGGGTCAAATAGCCCAGAGCGAAGAGGGCAGCCGGACGGAGTCACTGCCGGAACAGAAAGCCTGCATAACTATAGTTGCAACTGTTTAGTGGACGACATTCTGAGCAACAGATAACGGACCTAAACAATGCAGGTCTCCAGAAATGGACTCAATATTTCTGAGATAAAAATTAGTAAATGTGGATGGCTGAGACCAATAAGCAGCCTTCATTAAATCTGTAATAGCAACACTATTAGCATAAGCCCAGGAAGTAGAAAGAGCTCTTACTTCATGAGCAGAAATCTTAAGCACAGACTGCTGAGAAGAAGATAAATCTTCATACGCAGTACGGATAGTTAACTGAATCCATCTAGCAATAGAATGGACTGAAATGTCCTTTCTATTAGGCATCAAAGACAGAAAGAAACGTTTCCGTCCCTTTCTGATGAACTGAGATCTCTGTTTATAGATACGTAGTGCTCTAACAGGACAGAGTAAAGGCCTACGCCCGTCTGAAGACGGAAGAGCCTTAATAACAATAGGTTCCGGATATTTATTAGGAGCCTGATTCTTAGCTAAAAAACCGACGTTAGTAGTGAAGGTGATAGTGTTCCCAACACTACGATAATGAGAATCATCCACCGATAGTGCATGAAGCTCACTGACTCTTCTGGCAGAAGAGAAAGCTAAGAGAAAAGCTGTCTTATAAGATAAGAATTTGAAATCTACTGTCCCAAGAGGTTCAAATGGCTTTTCCTTCAATTTAAGGAGAACCCAAGCTAAATTCCACTTAGGAATTAATCTAAGAGTTCTGGGTCTATTTATCGAAAAGTTTCTAACCAATTTCGATAAAGAGACATTAGATCCAATTTGTAAACTATCATGATGTGCATAGGTATCAGATAACATAGATCTATAACCCTTTATAGTAACCGGTTGCAGTTTGATTTCGTCAAACAAGTATACTAGAAAGTTAGCAATGTCTGGTATAGAGGGATCAAATATATCAACAGAATGATCCCTACACCAACGACGGAAAACCTTCCACTTAGCCGCATAGTTTAGCGAAGAGGAGGTCCTCCTACAGTTAGAAATCGCGTCCACTGCTCGTCCTGTAAAGTGCTTGCCATGCAAGAAGGCCCGCACAACGGAAAAACGTGAAGGTTGAGACCTTGCGGGTTGTGATGCAGTTGGCGCGATTTCCCCTGCCAAAGAAGATCCTCTCGTGGAGGGAGCTTCCGCGGTAGGTCCCACAACAGACACCTGAGTAGATTTATCCACGGTCTCTGTGGCGACAGAGATGCTACCAACAGAATCTTGCATTGAGATTGTTTTATCTTTAGCAATACTTGTTGAATTAACGGCGCTGGAGGATACGCATATCCTATCATTCCGTCCCAAGGGATCGATAGAGCGTCTACAGCAAATGCTCTTGGATCCGGACACGGGGACACATACGTCTGCAACTGATTGTTGAGATGTGTCGCAAATAAGTCTATCATTGGCCGTTCCCATTGGTAGCAAATCTGATTGAATACTTGTTTGTTGAGAGTCCACTCCGACGGCAACAAGCGACCCTTTCGAGAAAGGGAGTCTGCTAGCACATTCAGACGACCCGGTATGTGACGGACCGAAAGAAGAACGTGATGTTCCAACGCAAACAGAAGGATTCTTTCCGTTAGATTGAACAACGGAACTGAATGAGTGCCTCCCTGATTCCGTATATACGCCACTACTGTCGTATTGTCGGATAGGATTTGGACATGAGCATCGTGAATAATGTCCATCCAGTGACGTAACGCAAGCCAAATTGACATCATTTCCTTGATGTTTATGTGCTTGCACAGGAATTGCGGATCCCAAAGACCCTGGCATCTCGAATCCGTTGGGATTAATGATGCACCCCAACCTGTTTGACTGGCATCCGTCATAATGGTAAAACTCGGATCCGGCAACTGCAGCGGAACTCCTTGAGTTAACCACTGAATGTTTGCCCAAGTCTGAATCTCTTGTTTCACTTGATCTGACAAGAGAACGTCTACATCGAGCGAATGAATTTTCACACTCCAATTCTGAGTCAAGAAAATTTGAAGAGGCCGTGTGCGTAGCCGTCCCATCGGAATGAGATCCGCAGCGGCTCCGCACAGACCTATCAGTCTCATAAATTCTCTCGCTGTGACTTTGTCTGTATTTAGACAATAGCGAGCGTAACAACTGACTAATTTCGCTCTGGTTAACGGCAGACGAACGAGATTGTTGTGCGTCTCGAAGCTCATTCCCAGATGAGTGAATGACTTGGACGGCACCAGATCCGACTTCTCCTCGTTTACTATGAAACCGAGACGTCGGAGCAATAGAAGAAGATTCTGAACATCGTTCTGAAGCGTTAACTCGTTGCCGTACCTCTGAAGAATGTCGTCCAGGTAGGCCGACGTTACCGCAGACGAATGAGCTCGGAAGTAAATCATTACCGAGTTCATTACTCGAGTGAAAGCCCAGGGTGCTAGATTCAATCCGAAGCACATGGCCCGGAACTGATACACCACTCCTAGGACTGCGAAGCGTAGATACTTTCGGAATGTCGGATGTACCATGACGTGAAAGTACGCATCTTTGAGATCTATGCTCGTTGCATAATCGTTCACCCGAATACTCGCTCTGACCGATCGAATCGTCTCCATATAAAACTTCGGAGCGATGATCAGCTTGTTTATCCAGCTCAAATCTATGACTGGACGGAACGAGCCGTCTGGTTTCGGAACCAGAAACAGATGGCTGTAGAATCCCAGCGATTCCTGGTTTTCTACGACCTCTACCGCGTTCTTCATTAAAAGAGACTGCACCTCTGATAGCAGAGCGTCTCTTTTCTGAGGGTTTGACGGAAGATGAGTCCACTTTGGACTTCGAGTTAATGGAGGCTTTCGTTTGAAGGATATCTTTAGACCTTCCGAAGTCACTCCTCTCACCCAAGGGTCGTCCGTAATCGACGCCCACTCTTGAGAAAAACTCGACAACCTTCCGCCAACCGGAACGCGATAGAGGTTTGAGCCATCACCTCCTGGATCTGCGAGGCCTGCGGTAGGAGAAACCACGTCTTCCACGACCCGCACCTCGCCTCGTCGACCGATTGTCCCGGCCTGAAGGACGTCCCGAACGAGAGTCGCTATCCTGACGGTCTCTCGAATAAGAGCTAGAGGACGCACCGGAACCTCTATAGGAACCTCTCTTGGGCGGATAAGACCCAGAAGTGCCCGCCTTATTCGTGTCTGCTGAATCCGACCTTTTAGGAGCGGATCTAAACAACAGAGAATCACTAGCTTTCTTTTTAATATTATCATAAATAGCGGAAAGCTTGCCGTCAAAGAGAAGATCTCCTGAGACCGAAGCGACTCTAAGAGAGTTCTTCACCTTAGAATCCACTAGTGTGGATGTAGACAGGGCTGCGTCACGTCTAACCAACTCCAGATTAGCCACTGAAAGGGCGGAGTTACACGTGGAATAAGCTACTGCCCTTGAAAGAAGTCTTAAGGAGGATTGTATATCCTGAAACTCTTCCCCTTGAAGACGCAGTGATAACGCCTTCGTAAGGTGATCTGCGTAAGATAAGGCATCTAAATTGGCTCTGTTAGACGCAATAGCTGTTTCCAACACTGCGGTTGGAATAGAAGCTGACGACGGTAATGATAGCTCTAAGTCTTCCGCCTCGTCGTCCATACGCAGAGGAACTCTCGGTATACCCTGACCTGCCGTGTCGAATTTATTCCTTGCATTAATGAAAGGCAGGTTGAGAGTATTTGCGGACAAGAAGCCTGCTTTCCCTGTCCTGGAAGCAAGTTTAAAAATAGCGTCGTTCAATAATTCAAATGTTCTTGCAACATTATTGGACTGCGACGGAAACTCGGGAGCGATGTCCCTGAACCGCTCGAAAAAATCAGAGTCCAATGACGCTATAATTCTCCTGTCCGGAAGCGCAGCAGTCTGGCCCGACGGAACAACTTGAGGAAGAAAGTGCCGGATGAAGTCTACGGCAGCTTTGTGTTGTTCCGAAAGGGATAGCTCCAATTCATCCGTATCCCTTTCACCATCCGGTCGGACCTCCCGATGTTCCCGGTCGTCCGCCCCCGATGCTTCGGCGGAGCGTACCGACCCAGCGCCGTCGGATAATTCTCGATCCGACACCGTCTCTGTCGGCTGCTGGGATGCTGCGATAAGCTGTGCTATCTGCACTAGAATGTCCGACGTCGAGACCTGCGGAGGAGCGGTCTTTCGCTGCTTTGCCGAGGGCAGCTCCGCATCGGATGGCTCCCGCATACTTTTCCTATGCGAACGTCCGGAGTCCATCGGTCTCGAGTCCCTGGCTGCCGGATGGTGTGACCTGGTCGCCGAATAATCCTTCCTCGGCGAAGCTGGCAAGATATCGGAGGTCACGCAGCCAAGGTGCGGTCGTGTGCGCCGGCGAGAAGAGGAAGCCTTAACAGTCTCTGCGGACTGCTTATACAACGGAGCGTCCCGAGCGACGGACGTATGCTCCGCTAAAGACACATTTTGTACCACAACATCTGGTCCCAGATGTTGTTGTACGAGAGAGGGGCCTCTCTCGCTCGCGGCCCGGCTGGAACTGGACGAGCTAGGAACCGGACTAAAAGGCTTCCTCCGTTCTCGTTCACTATCCGCCGTCACTGGGTGTGCATCTATTATTTTTATAGTGCTCGCATCACCCAAAATTTCCTCTTGGACCGCATCGGACGAACCCGGCTGCCGAACCATTCGGTGAATGGACGCTACACCGGGCGAGCTAGCGGACGACATTTGTCTAATCTCCATGAGCACTTTTGCCGCTAGCTCTGTATTTAATTGTGACGACGGACGCACACTTGAAGAAGATAACATGGAAACATCACCCTGTTCTGGTTCCTCTGAAATAGAAACTGAGAGAGTAGAGTGACCTTGTGGAGAAAGAGCCGGCATCGCTCTTTCTCCAGAAACAACATATCGTGACACACGTTTCCAATGTTTCTCATCCCAATGTTCACATACAGGACAGGGATTAATGCGAGAACACTGACTACAATTTATGCAATAATCATGAAAGTCAGAGGAAGATTTCTTCCTATTACAATTTGAACAAGTCCCTTTCATTGTGAAGGAACAACAATAAGTCCTAGTTACTCGCAAAAACCCCTGACACAAAGATACATAATAACATGATCCATTAATAAATGAAAAAACAATTGCAAAACAAAATAATTTTGAAAAAATATTTTTTCAGAGAAGCCCAAGTTGCTGAAAAGTAACGTTGAGCCCCGATGGATCCGATGGCAAAGTGTGGTCAAAAATTTTAAAATTATATAAAATAATTAATGAGACACTTTCGGATAATATAAATGTATCTTATAATGAGATAAACTACCTCAAAGGCAAACAGCCCCCCTCAAAAAAGGCTGTTGCCAATGAAAACAAACAGTGTAAACACAGAAGAAAACATGACTCCAGGCACTGAAAAAACTGGCCCGGAATCAGTCCTCAATTACACTCTATCTGATGCAAAACAGAGACTCCCAGGGGAGAATCTGCAGAACATCAGATGGAAGATGCAGAACACAAACGTTATACACCCATGGGTGAAAACGTAACTATGGGGAAAATAACAGAAAACATTCTGTAACCAAGCAACTCTCCCAGGGAAATTTTAGAAATGAAACTTCTCAAAAATATGCCAAAAGCATGGGAGAATTGCAAGGGGGGACTTTAGAAGGTTAGGGGAGAGGAAACACTGAATAAGCAGTGCAACAATTAGCAAGAATGACAACAAGAGGCGTTTGCCTCGAAAATAGGCAACTTAACATAATTTTAACAAAAAATTTTAAGTACAGCCCTGATTATTTTTTGCCACTTCTTTTTTCCTCTCCTCCTTCTATCCTCCTTAGAATCACATTTTCTCCAAGAATTACGTGTCTGGCATCCTTTAAACTGAGATTTACAAGCACAAAGATCAGTGAGATGTTGACTGATGAAGGGCCAAACAGAGAATGATATTTGGCGCCAATTTCGGGACGACTGCGTCACTGCGCATGCGCAGTAGAGTCGTACTATGGAGGTCCTTTAGGACATGATTTCTTTTTGTTTTGGATGCAAATTTTGGGGATTGGGGGGCAAAATTTGTGTTTGGCCCTGGTTTTTGTGGAGTTAGCACCAGCTAAGTCTGGGTCATTGGTACAGTATAAAAATATTACATTTTTCACAGGGTTCACTATAGCAAATATTAGAGAAATTAAAGGAATTTCAAGCCATTTTCAATTTCATTTTGGACAACGTTCCAAGAGTATTTAGATATTTCCATATATCTCTGTGTACGAGGTAGGAAAGCATGATTACGAATACTGATATTAGTTCAAAAAGAAAGGTTTGCATTCATAAATCAAGAGACAACAAGAGGCCCCATGAGGCCTTAATCACTCACCTGACAATATGGTCCCCCCCCCCCCCCCCCCCCCTAGATGTTGTATACCGTTGTATACCAAATATGAAACATTCCCACAGGTGGATCTGAAGAAGAAGATTTTTACAGAAATTCCCTCAGATTGTAATAAGTTAATATTTAAGGAACCCAACTATTAACCCAGATATTCGATTTGAATAAACTTGAATCTGCCCCCCAAGAGATGTTGTATACCAAAATATCAAAAACTTCTAATTGATGGTTCTGGAGATTTTTTTTTTAATTTTGGAAAACAATTTATGGGTGCTATCACATTAATGCCCCTCGTGGTGCCCCCTTGTGGGCATGGCAATATATTTGCACAAACTTGAATTGACATATGATAAGGAACATGCATATCAAATTTGGTTCAATTCAGCCCAGTGGTTTATGAAGAGAAGTCGATAAGGTAAACCACGCCGAATGGATGAAGGGCAGACGATGGACAGAAAGTGATCACTTAAGCTCCCCCTGACTTTCAGTCAGGTGAGCTACAAAAGCAACAGGCCCTATTTGTTTACAGCTGAATGATCACAATAAATCTTGATAGGTAGGTTCAAATCTTTTTTCTTTCTATATTCTCTCCTTTTTTCTACTCTGTATACACTGGAATAAGATACATGCATCTGAACACAAGTAAGAGATGGGCTGTATTGGAATTTTGAGTTTGGTTTCGGTTTTGGTACTTTTATGGTGGTATTTATTTATTTATTTATTGGTGTTTTAAGGTCACATATTTCTGCACAATGGCTAATCATGACCATGACAGTTTTACGGGTGGAGGAAGCTGTAGTACCCGGAGAGAACCACAGAGCAATGGCGAGCAACGGTCAGCTCCCCAACATACTAACTCCACACAAGCAGGGTTAGCATTGGTTGAAGACAGGTGCACCATCAACGTGCAGTACGCCTTAGTGCACAGTGTCATCGTGCCCCCTTTTTGTGGCGGTACCCAATGATATTGGTTCAGTATTCGGTATCTGACTTGAGATTTGCTGATAGTACTCAAGGGGAATTCACACCAGAAAAATACCGAATTTAGTTGTTCTTGTATCATTATACCACAGGGCCACAAATGCAACTGCCAATGACCTCGACATTGGCCAACACAAATCATCTACACTACTTTTGAGAATTTTTTCAAACACCTTACCCTTTAAAGGCTTCAGGCTTTTGTGATCTCGGAGAATGTGCCCTTAACTTGCCATCATTAGGAGGTCCTGCAGACAACAAATCACCAAGACAGTGATTTCTAGTCAAGTCTTGGCTGCCTTCATTGGCAGCAAAGACTTGACTAGAAATCACTGCTAAGAAACTGGACATCTGCAGGTAGTGTAGTCTAGTGGGAATTTGAGACAACAGCCCAGGCCTTTAATCGTTAATAAAACTAAAAGGAAAACCAGTCACTTCTTTCATGAAAATGAACAGTACAACTGCTATCAAGTTTCAACAAGGTCTTATAAATAGCAAAAGCAGGAAAGTTTGACAATATAGATGGTTTCGGTATTCATTATTGGTTCGGTGCAGCTCTTCGGTATCCCATGATACCTGTATCGGTTCAGTTTTTAGGTATATTGCCCATCTCTAACCTAAGTGCATATCCGGTCCTGTGAGAGATCATCACAGGCCACCAAGCCAGAAAATAAGCAGACTGCCAACTGCAAAATGATGTCCCCAGACGGTGAATTTAGTGATGCTACCCTGCACAGCAGGGCAGCATCACTAAATTTACACTCTGTGAACCTCAATCTGAATCTGAGTCTCAAAAGTAAATAGAAAGGGGTACCCAGAGGATAAATTGGCCCACTGAATGGGATACCATCATCAAATTCACCCCCGGGGACCTCATTCTGCAAATGTCAGACTGCTTATTTTCAGGCCTGCAGGCCACACACCATAACAGTGGCAATATTTTTACAAGGCACAAAGTTACTATAAAATATTGCTACAGTAATGCCAACCAAAGTATTTGTAAACCTGAACTGAATTTTACTGTGGACTGGTAAAAATTGAATATTTTGTCACATTGTACAATGTACAGGGTGGTAATATAAAAAAATAGCAGGAGTTTTATTGACATCTCTTGTGGTTATTAGTTCATTAGGGAAAACAATCGTACTTGACATGAGACTGCTGATGAGTAGATTAGCTGTCATCTGGCTAATGTGCATTTGCTTTCTGATGTCAAAATTAAAATGCCTCTTGCTATCAACGATACTGTCTATTTGCCAGAATGGCTGTGAAAGTGATGCTTACTAAGCTTGTTTTCATGCTGTGTCATAAACTACAGTTTAAGACAGGCTTGTCATTTTGAAAATTGCAGGAGGGACATTACGGTTCGCCTCAATTCACAACAGAAGGGCCATTTTGGGTTCACATAAAATGACCCTAGAAGGGTCATTTATGATTTGCGGGGGCCATTTTGTTTCAGACTGATGGGTAGACAACTAATATCATTTTAAGGTACAGTACGTGGAGAGTGGATTGTAACTAAATCACCCACTGAGAGGAGTTATCACCCAAACTATAACTTTCAAATTTTATACATATGGACAAAAAACACAAGCAATGTTTCAGCCAATGGACCTCCAGGTTTAACCCAGAGGTCCATTGGTTGAAACTTTGTCTGTGCTTGTTGCAATTATTGCTTGGGTGGAATCTCCACTCTGCGGGTGATTTAGTGATAATGCACTCTCCACATACTGTACATGGTTTGTGTAATTATGATGAACGTCATCACGTAATGTATATTTGGAAAGTTATTTACTTCTCTGGGTGACTGTGTTGATGACACACTACAAACTTCACAAACTGCGCTTTGTTACATGTACCTCCTTCTGTCAATGGGCTGCTGAAATCAGGGTTAGGCGGATGTTTACCATCCACAGAATTTTGAACTCAGACTGCGGCCTGGGGCAATCGCCCGCCTCAAAATGACAAGCCTGTTAAGAGGGAGAAAAAAAACATAATTCAAAGTTATATAACTTTTATCAAGTTATAAAACTTGATAAAATTACTGACAATTCTGTTTCATCATTCACAGAGTAACAATGACTAAAGCAATATGTGTGCAATTGCTCCAAAGCTAATCTTACATGAGAAAATTTATGAATGTCTGCTAATGTTAGTTGTAAATGGAGTGGGATATTATGTTGAATAATCGACAAATCATTTCAACACAACTGCCAATCATTGTGGCAACTTATTAAGCTTGTTACTGCTTGTATGAGGTCAAGAATCAAAAGTAAATATCAACGATTTTGATCCGTGGTGTTTCATGTAACCACTGGTATGAACCGATGTTCAAACACTTCTACCGATGGTCAACCGATGGCTTAATATCGGCCGATGTCAGATGCGATTGTTGAACAGCAGTTAATTACTAAAAATAAACTACTGAACAATGGTCAATGGATACACAAACCTCATTGTTACATTTGAGATTGAGATATTTTGACTGTGATACATTTCAGTCTGTATGCTCTTTCCATCTAGTGATAAACTCTCCCAAACAATGGTGCTTGTTCCACAAATTAGTATGACATTGAAAAGATGATAAGATTAGAATTATATGATATAACAAAGCCTTTAGATTAACCCAATTTCACACCATTTACAGGTGCGCACAAATTAAAGAAGGTGTGAAGGCATCAAGAAAACAATTCTATGTGCCTCTTCTACATTTAAGAATAACTTCCATCATAATATGACCATAGACACACAAAGAAAGAGATGCAAATCAAACATAACAGAATAAGGCCGTTATTTCTGATTTTCTTTTGCCCAAATTAGGGCAAAATGGTGTGCCCAAAATAAATGAATTTAAAAGCCTGATCTAACAGATAAAATGTGTGTGCGGCTGGGTGTTATAAATATGCAAGTCTTTAAAGCCTCTTTCTGCCTTTTGACAAATTTTTGGTTACAGAACAGATATGCCATCATACAGTTATAAAAAAGTCTTCCAAAGAATCATGAAACTAACCTCGAAATAGTTTCAAGTCAGGTCTTGGCTGCCTATATTGGCATCCAAGACTTGACAAGAAACCACTACCCAAATCTCCAAATATACAGGTAAGAGAGTGGTGTAATTTGTCCAAATTTATCCAGATCCTTGAGGGTTAAGGTGCAATTTTTAGGGTTTTTTATATCATGGGTGGAGAGAAGAAAAAACCCTATTGCAATAGTGGAAGAGGCTGCCAAATGTTGACAGCAAAACCATTTTATTATCAATAATCTTCTGACAGTAACTTAGAACTCTGATTATAAAAAAATGTAAAGAAAGTGCCCCATATTGTCATTTTCATGCCAATATCTACCCCAACCTATAAGAGTGTTGTCAACCTCAAATATGGGATTTCAATGGAGGAATGAAGTTTTAGTCCACTTCGTAGGACTTTGACGTGGTAAAGCGAATATGCCTCATGTTTTTAAATGACCCCCCAGCTATGTGGAATGCAATCCCTCCCATTACAAACATTACGATATATGCTGGTATAATGCTTCCAAGATATATAGGATCTGGTCTTGAGGATGTTCTCTGATTCAGTAATGTCTAGAATAAAGAAGAAAAACACTGCTTTATGTAATATTAACAGAACAAATCGTATCAATGTTAATATAGTGGAGCCCATATTTCATAACTGGATATTTCTTAATATAATAACCCTGTTAACTGTATATAACTTTTAAACACCAAGCCGTTTACAATATCATTAGCGAAAATTTAACCCACTATATGCTTATAGGTTACTGAAATAAGCTATCAAAGTAGAATGTGTTTTCATTTTTGGAATTAAAAAACTTTCCACAATCCACTGTATGTATTTCCATTAGTTCTTTGAATCTGGCACCCTATGCAACAGGTAACCAACTAACACTGCATTTTTACAGCCTTAGTCAGTGTATAATGTACAGTACAAGTCAAAATAAGTTGCAAGATAACCACTATAAACTATGTATCTTTCTCTTCATACACTGATAAGACCAGAAGCTGACATCATTTTCAGGAAAGCTTTCCAGAAAATGATGTCAGGTTCTGATTTTATCAGTGCAGGAGCAGCAATACACTTAGTTTATTGCAGTTATGCTTCAACTTATTTTGACTTGTACTGTAGTGTGTAATATGGCAGCCTATCTACTAATGCAGAGCAATGCCTACTATCAGCCAGTGTATGATAGTTTACCAACAAACTCTGTGCATTCATTGCACAGGGTTTGTCACTCTTTTCTTTCTGGTGATTTATTTATTTATTGGTGTTTAAGGTCACATATTTTTGCATAATGGCTAATCATGACCACAACATGAGTATCAACTCTAGACCAGGGGTGAGCATTAATAAGCCACGTTGACCATTTTAGAGAGGGTTTGCACCTCCCAAGCATTGGTGACTGGGTCCTACTTTACCAGTAAAACAGAGCCTGTTTACAGCAGTGAACAGGCACTGCTTCACTTCCTTCTTTCTGGTGATAAGATCATCTCTATTATGCAACTAACTCAGTGCACTGCACAGCCTTAGTGAGTGTACATTTTCATGAAGTGTGTGATATGGCAGTAACCCATTTTTTATAACCAGAAAGTGTACAGGTTGATTCACACTTTCTGGTTAAAAACAATTTTGATTATTAACTGTGACCTGTACAGCCTTAGTGTAAATCTCATCAATTTTACAGCAGCTCTTTACCCAACATAATAGCCAAAACCAGCCAGTAATATTCTCCAAAAGCATTTAAACTCAGCTTATGTTCCCTCATTGGAATGGACTGTGGAAAAGCTATTTTAGAGAATTCCAAAAATTAAAATATATTCTATTGTCAATTAATAGCTTGGTTACGATTAGCCATTGTGCAGAAATATGTGATCTTGAACACCAATAAAAAAAAAAAAAAAATTAATAATAGCTTGTTTTGAATAAAATCCTATTTGGCCAATAAATAATCATGTGTGTTTTTATAGAATTACCAAAGAATTACAACCACTAAATTCCCCATGATTATCATCCTAATCAGCCCCAGTAATTCTATTTTAGCATTTAATCTATTATTCCTTGGTTGACCTAGCTCTACGATATAACAGAATACATGCTGATTTTATCATTAGAATAAAGAGGGATGCCCAATTTCCCATTAACTGAATACTCCTGGTAAGTGAATATCTTTCACTAGTAAAGTGGCTACTCAATTAAACCTTTACCCAATGCACAGAAAATCAAAATTTATTATTTTAATTAATGTTTTTTTAAAATTTGGAAAAAAATTTCTGCAAAACCATATCATGTGAACCTCACTCAATGAGCTCATTACAATGGGGGGAGGGGGGGGGGGGGGGTCACATGATGTGTTTTTAAAAACTTTCTGAAAAGTATATTTTTTCAACTGCTAAATCTGAAAATTCTGTGGGCAGATTTGGACGATTCGTTAAGTAAAGGGCTAATAGTGTTCTTCTGTAAAAATTTTAAACGTATCCAGGCCTAAAGCTAGGATCTTCCAATTTTCTGACATGGATGGCAAAAGTTAAAATCTTCTGATGATGTTCTATAGGGTTGTAGACTGTGGGTACAAACTTGAAACCTAATTCAATATACTTCTTGAAAACAATAATAAGTGAAACAGGCCCAAAATATTCATTTTGACAGACAGGATCATTAGCTTCATTCCTGAATGTATCTGATCATTTCATCTATTTATCTATCTTGAGCATGGGACCAAAGTGCAATTACAGACAATCATCTATGTTTTGAGTGGCCTTTATTTAACAATAATCAGTAAGAACTAGTCTACATGAAATACCCAATACAATACATTGACTCTTGACAAATGATTTGTGAAGTCATTATATTTTGTTCCTATATCCCAATAAATTCTGACTTTTGATTGGTCACAATGCCTAGGACAAATAGCCAAGGCAAAGGGTGCACCCAATATCCAAGGTATATGAGAGAGTGCAACATCCAGGGTATAAGCGCACGCAAAACATCGGGGGTATATGGTTTAAACGAAAGCTTTCTGCGTTTACTTGCCTTGATATAAAAATCAAACCAAAAAACCTGAAAATAGTCACAAATATCATCAAATTTCTAACAATTCAATCATATTTTGTCATTATAAATTAAATAGTCGAATAATTAAAATGAAACATCTTGAGAAAAATTATAAATTTACAGTAATTTGTATATTTTTATACTCAGCAATGGCCCAGACAAGCTGGTGCTTAACTCAAAGTTATTAAGGGCCAAACACAAATTTTGAATCCCCCCAATCTCCAAAATTTGCTAGCAAAACCGAAAATTAAAAGTCCTATCTGGCCCGCCATACATTTACTCTCCACGCATGCGCAGACGTCAGGAAGTGACCGGAATTGGCGCCAACATCATTCTTTGTAAAATAGAGTACTACATAAAAATTCAGCGAGGAGGTATGAGTGCCCACTCATGGGAGGGCCATCTCCGTCTGTCCCATTGGTAAGAATAAAAATATACAAATTACTGTAAATGTTAAAAAATTTATAGTAATTTATATATTTTTTATACTTACCAATGACCCAGACATAGCTGGTGCTAACTCTTAAAATATAGGGCCAAACACAAATTTTGCCCCCCAATCCCCAAAATTTGCATCTAAAACTAAAGAAAACATGTCCTGAAAGGCCCTCCACACCTCGCCCCCACTGCGCATGCGCAGTGTCAAGGACGTTCCGAAATTGGCGCCATTTATCATTCTAATAACCAGTGCCTGGTAAGCGCTATGTACTCAGCGGGGAGGCAAGAGTTCCCAACTCCTGGGAGGGCCATCCCCGTCTGGGTCATTGGTAAGTATAAAAAATATATAAATTACTATAAATTTTTTAACATTTTTATACTGTACCAATGACCCAGACATAGCTGAATAGTAAAAAGGCTGGAGGGCCAAGGACATAGAGCAAAATGGAATACGCTCAATAAAATAAAATAGAGTCATCCCCTGTAGGGAAAAGAAGTAATAGGCCTTACATGTATCTTTCTTATTTATGATAAATTAGAAAGATACAACACCTTCCAAAAATTGAGCTTCATACATCCATGTACTCTATTAATATCCAATAATCCTTATACTAATAATTTTTAAAGTAAGCCAATAATAAAGTAAGTCTAGAGAATAGAGACTCTTATACTCCTAAAAGTGTGTGAGAATTGCATAATCATGTCCGTTGACATATGCAATATTCAAAAGCTATACTTTAAAAACTAAGACTTGAATGAATTTTATAAACTTAAACTTCTCACTAAACAACCATCCCAATAACAGCTCAGAATTACTAACTCCGGAGGAGGTATCCCCTTGTTTTCATAGTAAAAACAGGTGACCCAAGGGAACACCCTCCCCCCCCCCTTTTTCTTGCCCTGGGTCAAATAGCCCAGAGCGAAGAGGGCAGCCGAACGGAGACACTGCCGAAACAGACAGCCTACCTAGCTATAGTAGCAACTGTTAAGTGAATGACATTCTGAGCAGTAGATAATAGACCTAACAATAGAGGCCTCCAGAAATGGACTCGATATTTCTGAGATAAAATTCATGAATGGATGGCTGAGCGCAATGAGCAGCCTTCAAAAATCTATAATAGCAACACTATTAATGTAAGCCCAAGAAGTAGAAGAACTCTTACTTCATGAGCCGAAATCATAAGCACAACTGCTAAGCGAATGATATACCATAAGCAGTACGCTAGTTAATAGAATCCATAAACAATAAAATGGAGCGTAACGTCCTTCTACTAGACATCAAAGACAGAAGAAGCTTACGCCCTTGTAATAAACAGATATCTGTTTATAAATACATAAACTGTACCCGGAAAGAGTAAAGGCCTATGCCCATACGAAGACGGAAGGACCTTAAAATAATAGGTTCCGGATAATAGGAGCCTAACTCTTATGCAACAATCCAACCTAAATAGTAACGGAAGTATTGATTCCGAAACTATGAAAGTGAAAATCATCCATCGATAGTGCATGAAACTCACTGACTCTACAGTAAAAGAGAAACCAACAGAATTACTGTCTAAAAGGTCAGAATTTGAAAACTACTGTTTCCAGAGGCTCAAATGATTACTTAGCTAAATAAGAACCGAAGTTAAAATCCATATAGGAATTTAATCTAAGGATTCTAAGTCTATTTATCAAAAAGTTACTAACTGACTTAGATAAAGAGACAAAAGACTCAATTGTAAACTATCGTAGAGTGCATAGGTATGAGGTAACATAAACCTATAACCTAAATAACAACAGGCTGCAGTAGATCTTGTGAAACAAGTATACTAAAAACTAGCAATGCGTAGTATGGAGGGATCAACCATATGAACATAATGATCCCTACACCACGACGGAAGAGCCTCCACTTTAGTCGCATAGAATAGCGAAGAAGAGGATCTCCTATAGTAAGAAATCGCGTCCAAAGCTCGTCCAGTACAGTGCTTACAATGCAATACGGACCACACAACGGAATACATGAAGGTTGCGACCTTGCTGGTTGTGATAAAGATGACACGATTTACCCAGTGAAAAAAGATCCTCACATAGAGGAAGATTTCACGTTAAGATCCACAGTAGACAAGAGAGTAAATTACTCATGATCTCTGTGAAGATAGAGATGCTATCAACAGAAATGTATTGTGGTTGTTTATCTTAGCAATACCTGCTAAAACAACAGCGCCGGAGGATACGTGTATCCTATCATACCGTCCTATAGATCAATAGAGCGTTAACAGTATTAGCTCAGAGATCTGGACAAGCCAACACATACGTCTGCAATTGATTAGCAAGCTGTGTCATAAATAAAACATCATTGGGCGCTCCCATAGATAGCAAATCTGATTAAATACTTGTTTGTTGAGAGTCCATTCTGACAGCAACAAGCGACCCGTAAGAGAACGGGAGTGCGATAAAACAATCAGACGACCCAGAATATGACGGACCAAAACTGAACTTGGTGTACTATAACCAACAGACGGATTCTTTCCATTAAATTGAATAACGGAAACGAAAGAGTGCCTCCCTGGCTCCGGAGATACGCCACTACTGTCGAATTAAAGGACAGGAATTTGGGCATGCGTTTCTGAATAATGTTCATGCAATGACATAAAGCAAGCCTAAAAAACATTATTCCGCGGAAGTTAAACTGATAGCTAAAAGACTGCGGAACCCAAAGACCCTGGCACTTCGAATCCGTAGGGATCAGTATATATCCCAATCTGTTTGACTGGCAACCGTCATAACAGCCACACTAGGGTCCGGCAACTGCGGCGGCACTCTCTGAGTCAACCACCGAATGTTTGCCCCAGTCTGAATCTCTTGTAACAGTAGATAGACAAGAGAATGTATAAATCAAGCAATTCATGGATTGCCGGAAAGTTGCCGTCGAAGAGAAGCTCCTCCGAGAACGAAGCGACTCTGAGAGAGTTCTTAACCTACTATCCACGCGTGGATGTAGCTAGGGCTGCATCACGTCTAACCAACTCCAATCAGCCACTGAAGGGCGGAGTTATACGTGAACAAACTACTGCCCTCAAAAGAAATTACATTGAGAATAAAATCCCGTAAATCTTTTCTTGAAGACGTAATGATAACGCCTCAGTAAGGCGGATTACGTATAATAAAGCGTCTAAGTTAAGTCTACTATACATAATGTCGTTCCCAACATTGAAATTGGAAAAGACATAAACGGCGAAAAAGAATATATGCAGTCTTTAATCACACCGTCTAGACGCATATGAACTCTCGGTATGCCCTGCTCTGCCAAAATAAACTATATGTAAAAAAGATAAAATGGCAGAAATGAGCCACGCGGACAAGAAACTAAACTATCATGCTTAGTAGCAGGCTTGTATATATATATATAATATATAGCGTCAAAAAATAAAACACATGTTGTAATGACAATATTGGACTGCGTCGGTAAGTCAGGGACAAAGTCCCTGTACCGATCGAAAAATCCGAGTCCAATGACGCTATAAGTCTCTTATCCAAGATCGCAGCAATGAAGTCCGAAAAATAATCACTGGAAGAAATGTCAGAAGATATGAAAGGCATCTTCCGATACTACTAAAGGGAAAACTCGAAATCTTTCGAATCCCTTTCGCCATCCTGTCGGACCCTATAAAGCGTTCGGTCGTCCGTAGCTTGATGCAACCGCGGACCGCACCGACCCAGCGCCGTCGGATAATTCCTGATTCGACCGAGAAACCGTCAATTGCTGGGATGCTGCGAAACAACTGTGCTAACTCGGATAGCACGTCCGTCACTGAGGCCTGAGGAGCTGCGGTCTTACGATGCATTGCCGCAGGAAGCTCCGAGATCGTTACCCCGTGCATACTTCCAATATGCGAGCGAACGGAGTGTATAGGCCTCGTGTCCCTTGGCTACCGGATGGCGCGACCTATTCGCTGTGGAATCACTGAATGCCGAAACTGATCGGATACTCGAGGTCACGTAGCCAATGTGCGGTCGTGTGCCCTGCTGTGAGGATGAGGAAGCATTAAAGACAGTCTCTCGGACTGACAATATAACGGAGCGTCCCGAGCAACGGACATATGCTCCGAATGTAAAATATCTGAACCACAACATGCGGTCCCCTATGTTGTTGGCTTCCTCCGATCTGTCCTCAATCTGCCGTCACTGGGTGAGTACTAAAGTAATTAAAGTGCTCGCATCACCCAAATCTCCTTCCTAGACCGCAACGGACGAACCCGGCAGCCGAACCATTCGATGAATGTACGCTACACCGGGTGAGCTAGCGAATGTCACTCCGTAAGCGATAGACATATTCCATGAGCACTTATTGCCGCTAACTCTTCATTAACTATGACGACAGAGGCACACTTTTGAAAGACATCTCCATAACTCTTCGAACAAGAAACCAGAAATGCTTGGATAGCAAGCATAAAATAATAATATATATAGCGTCGTTCAATAATTCGAAAGTTTGTGTGACATTATTGGACTATGTCGGAACAGAGGGACGATGTCCCTGAACCGAACCAAAAATTTCTAAGTCCACCGACGCTATCAGTTTCTTATCCGGCATCGCAGCATATGTTGTTCCGAAAGGGAAAGCTTGAAATCCACCGAATCCCTTTCGGTATCCCGTCGGACCGGATGAAACTTTCGGACGTCCGTACCCGCTTCCGCGGAGCGTCCCGACCCAGCATCGTCGGATAAAATATATGCGACAGATTCAGTTGATGCTGGGATGCTGCGATAAACTGTGCTATTAAGGAAAGCACGCCCGTTCCCGAGGCCTGTGCAGTAGCGGACTTACGATGCATTGCCGCTGGAAGCTCCGTGTACGTTGACTCCCGCACACTTCCTATGCGAACGTCCGGAGTCTGCAGGCCTCGAGTCCCCGGCTACCGACCCAGCGCTGTCGGATAATTCTCGATCCGACACCGTTTCTGTCGGCTGCTGGGATGCTGCGATAAGCTGTGCTATGTGCACAAGAATGTCCGGCGTCGAGACCTGCGGAGGCGCAGTCTATCGGTGCTTCGCCGAGGGCAGCTCCGCATCAGATGGCTCCCGCATACTTCCTATGCGAACGTCCGGAGTCCATCGGTCTCGAATCCCTGGCTGCCGGATGGTGTGACCTGGTCGCCGAAGAATCCTTGATCGGCGAAGCTGGTAATATATCGGCGGTCACGCAGCCAAGGTGCGGTCGTGTGCGCTGACGAGAAGAGGAAGCCTTAGCAGTCTCAGCGGACTGCCTATACAACGGAGCGTCCCGAGCGACGGACGTATGCTCCGCTAACAACACATTTGTACCACAACATCTGGGGCCAGATGTTGTTGAACGAGAGAGGGGCCTCTCTCGCTTGCCGTCCGGATGGACCGGAACGAGCTATGAACCGGACTAAAAGGCTTCCTCCGTTCTCCCTCCGATCCGCCGTCACTGGGTGTGCATTAAGTTAATTTTATAGTGCTCGCATCACCCCAAAATTCCTTCTAGACCGCAACGGACGAACCCGGCTGCCGAACCATTCGGTGAATGGACGCTACACCGGGCGAGCTAGCGGACGTCAAAGGCCGTCGAACCTACTAGGGTCCTCTTAGGCAATTGGCGTATTACATGAGCACTTTTCCGCTAGCCCTTCATTAATTGTGACGACGGAGGCACACTGTTGGAAGACATCACAGATACATCACCCTAATCTTGATCGTCTGAAATAGAAATTGATAAAGTAGAGTGACCCTGCGGGGAAAGGACCGGAGTGTCCAAATCCCCAACAACATACCGTGACATACGCTTCCCATATTGTCATCGAAATCATACGATACAGAACAGGAGTTAATGCGAGTACACTGACCACATATAGAATGATAATAAGGTCAGAGGAAGACTTCCTCTTAAAACAATTGATCAATATCCTTTCAATGTGAAAAGAAAACAAGTCCTGGTACTCGCACTAACCCCTGGCAATCAAATACATAATAATAATATGATCCATTAATATAGAAAAAATAATTGAAATCAAAATATTTTGAAAAAATATTTTTTCAGAACAGCCCAAGTTTCTGAAAAGTAACGTTGAGCCCCAATGGATCCCAAGCCTAAGTGTGGACAAAAATTTTAAAAATATTTTAAACAATTTATTCAACACTTACGAACAATAATAATGTATCTAGTTATGATTAAAATAACATAAAGATATTATTATTTAGAAATCCCCCCCTCACACAGAGGGCTGTTGTAAATGTAAACAATGAGTGTAAAAACACTAAAATAAGACTCCAGGCACCCAGGCCCGAAATCAGTTACCAAAAATACACCATCTGATGCAAAACAGAGACTTCCAGGGAAGAAACTGCAGAACATCAGATGGTAGATGCAGAACACAACGCCTAACCACCCGTAGGTGAAGACGTAAACATGGGGAAAGAACAGAATTCATTCTGTTATTAAGCTAAAACTCCCAAGAAATTTTAGTAATAATAATTACAGAAACTATGCCAAAAGCATGGGAGAATAGCAAGGGGGAACTTAAAGGACAGGGAGAGAGGAAAAACACTTGATAAAACAGTGTAATTAAATAATCAGAATGACAACAAAATGGCTGCTGCCTTGAAAATAGGTAACTTAACATAATTTCATTAAAAAATTTTAAGTTACAGCCCTGATAATATTCTGTCACACATTCTTTTCCTCTCCTCCTTTTCTATCCTCCTTAGAATCACCATTTCACTAATATTTATGTGTCTGGCATCATTTAAACTGAGATTTAAAAGCACAAAGATCAGTCAGATGTTAACTGATGAAGGGCCAAACTTAGAATGATAAATGGCGCCAATTTCGGAACGTCCTTGACACTGCGCATGCGCAGTGGGGGCGAGGTGTGGAGGGCCTTTCAGGACATGTTTTCTTTAGTTTTAGATGCAAATTTTGGGGATTGGGGGGCAAAATTTGTGTTTGGCCCTATATTTTAAGAGTTAGCACCAGCTATGTCTGGGTCATTGGTACAGTATAAAAATTTATATTTTTACACTGTAAACCAATGGCCCAGACTAGCTGAATCGTAAAAAAGGTGGAGGGCCCAAGACTTCAGAATTAGTAGATCAACATAGTTCCAATCCTGTAATCCAAGGTGAAAGGAAAATAAAATTATTAGGAATTACATGTACGTCTCTCTATACCGTAATAGAGAAGACATATCATACAAAAGGAGCCCAGTTCAAGTAATTCTGTATACTTAGCATGAAGACTATGCTAATTGGATGTGACGAGTTCCCAATTTTTAAGGTTAGCCCAGACTAAGCCCCAAAAATTAGGATGGCTTATTTGAGAATGAGAGAATATCCCCCACAAACATACGCCATACACAATAAAACTCCAGCTGTATGCAGGATATAATTACGGACAAAACAGCTTCCTTCATAGTTACATACCTATCAAGCCAGAGGAGAGGTAAAAAAATCCCCCCCCCCCCATTTCTTTTGAAGGAATCTTCAAAAAGAAAGAGGGGAGCACTCTGAAATCAGTAAAAGCGGTACCAAAAAACAATATAAATATTCGTCGAACAGGCACTTAGGTATTAATTTATTATTAATAAATGGTGCTTAACGCCACTTCAGAAGTTAAGCCTATAGCGACGATTCCGGTAATGAATACTGCCTGCTATATAACGTACAACGCAGATGGCTTACGCAGATATGTCAAAAACCGGTGATATAATATATAACATACACACGTCCAATCGAACCACAATGAACGATCACTGGAGAGTAAACACACTTCTGAGGTAACCTACAGGTGACCCCCACTCAGGTGTACAATAAATTCCAGTAACAACACTCCCCGATGTGTTCCATCCGATAGCTATGACACTATAAGCGTGGGAAAATACAAGATAAGTATGGACATTAATTGAAACCTGGATCTAGAAATGGAAGTAGGAATGATTAACAGGCTCCGACACAGACCGCCCCTGAAATAATTCATAATTTCAAAGGTCCATAATATACAATAAAGCATCGGCCTAATAATTATTATGCGCGGGAGCATTAAAATCCTGCATGTAATCATCTGAATACCAGTTAACTGGTTATGCAGATTCCGAGGGACCCAAAGACTAGCAATTTAATTAAGATGAAATATGCGCTCGTATATGACATATAGACGAATAATCACAGGAAACCAATCCAACTAAAAAGTGGATGTGCCCATGAGGTCGCCATAGAACACGACCCAGCCACCAACTGAAAAGTGAAGAAATGCATGTATGTATTTAAACTTATACGAGGCTTGCGGGAAGAAAACTACATCTTGCCCGGTAATCGCCTCTAAACACATTGGCGTTGTGTGTGCGTGGGGGGATTCAAAGTCATATCAAACCCTCCTCACCCTGTAGAAGGCCGTCCAAGTAAGCCGACGTTACCGTAAACAATGAGGACGTAAGTAAGACATTACCGAGTTCATTATTCGAGTGAAACACCCAGGGGGCCAGATTCAGATCAAACCATATTGTTCTGAACTGGTACACCTTCCCTTGTACGGCAGACAGCAGGTACTTTTAGAATGCCGAATGTACCAGGACATAAAAGTACGGATCCTTAGATCTATGCTTGCCACATAGTCGATCATTTGAACGCTTGTTTTTACCGACTGAATGATTTCCATAAAAAATACTTTTAGAGCCGTGATAAACTTATTATCCAGCTCAAGTCTATTACCGGTCGGAACAAGCCGTCTGGCTTTGGTACCAAGAACAGGTGATTGTAAAAATCTTGAGAATCCTGATTCTCCATGACCTGCATTGCTTCCTTGATAAGAGAGCTTATACCTCTGGTAGGAGAAACTCTCTTGTGCAAGAATTTAATGGAAGATTTGTCCCACGTGGATAACTTGTTAGTGGGATTTTACTTGGAATGATAGCCATAAGCCGTCCGAGACTACACTCTAACCCACTGATCTTTCGTGATTGTTATCCAGTTTTTTGCAGCGCTTGATAACCTTCTGCCAACTGGCCAGCAATAGAGGTCTAAATCATCACCTGTATGACCTGCGAGGCTTACGGGAGGAGGAACCACATCCTCCCTGTGAAAAACCTCGTCTCGTCGACCTTGGGGGCATTTGACCTACAGTCCCGATCAGACCTACACCCCTTTTTCGAGCCGCTTTACTGATGATCTCCAGAGTAATTATAAGAGGGTTTCTTGTACCCTCGTGAGGAGTTTTCTTTTGACGATTTTGTCTGGAACGCCCTCTTTTACTCTTGTCTGCTGAAGGCGGTCGTTGATACGCCGACTTCAAAAGCAGAGCACTAGACGCTTTCTTAAAATCCTGTTCATAGACTAACGAAAGCTAGTCGTCAAAATAAATTGTCCGGAAATCGGAGCAACTTGGAGAGAGCTTTTCACCTTGTCATCTTATCAGTGATGACGACCCAAGGGCAGAATCACGTCTGATTAACTCAAGATTAGCCACTGTTAGGACGGAGTTATACGTGGTATGCATAATTGCCCTGGAAAAAACTCTAAGTGAGGTACGAACATCCTCAAAATTCCTTTCCCTTGAGATGTTGCGTCATAGCTCTTGTAAGGTGATCTGCATAGGGCATAACGTCCAAATTTGCTCTATTTGAAGAAATTGCCATCTCAATTGCATCTGAGTGAATAGTGAATGATACAGGTAAGGATACCTCTAGAGCCCCGGCCTGCTCATCAAAACGCAGAAGAACTCTCTGAACATCTTCCCCGACCATTTTTATATGAACGTGGTCCAAAAAACAGTAGATATACAGAAGATGAAGATAAGAAACAGCCTTCTTCCTCGCACTCAAGAGGATAAATACGGCGTCGTCTATATGGCCGAAGGCCTGCGACACCTGCATAAACTGAACTGGAAAAGAAAGGACTTCCTCCTTTGTCTGGATAAAGTCTGTGCCTAACGAAGCCAGCGGTTTCTCTCTTGTCATCGCAGCATTCTGATTCGGCAGAACAAAAGCAGGGTAGTACTGATGGATGAAAGCCATCGCAATCATGTACTGTTCCGAAAGCAAAGGGTAATCCTCTCCTTATCCCTTTTACCATCCGAGAGAATCAGTTGCGAATCTCGGTCCATTGCATCTGCGCAAATAGACGACTGGACCGACCCAGCACCGTCTGACAGCTCAGATTCTGAGTCTGAGGGAGGCTGCATCTGCACTTGCTGGGATGCTGCGATTAGCTGCGCAATCTGCAACAGCAAGTCCATCATCGAGGCCTAAGGAGCAGCGGATTTCCATTCTTTAACCGAATTCTGCTCCTGGGATGGTGTGTCGGAAATGGATCCTTTCTCCGAGCATCCCGATGATCAAGGCCTCGTCTCCCTAGCTACCGGATGGCCTGACTTCACGGGCGAAGAGTGGTTCCTTCTTCGTGCAGCAGGCTGAATATCTGAAGTTGGGTAGCTAGGATGCGGTCGTGTGTGCTTAAATAACATAGCGGAGGAAGCTGTGACTGAAGCCGTCCCCGGATGCAGACTAGACAGAGCGTCCCCAGTGGCGGGCAGACATATGCTCCATCTTGTGCAAGTTTCCAACCAGAAAACTTCATTTCAGCCTTATGAAACGTAGCGGAGGAAGGTTTGACTGAAGCCGACCCCGGCTGCAGACTAAACAGAGCGTCCCGAGTGGAGGGTGGATATATGCTCTGGCTTGTGCAAGTTTCTCAAAACAACATCTGACCCCAGACGTTGCTATTTTAGAGAGGTCTATCAGACGTCGCCGAGTACAAGAACTTGCAGACTTCCTCCCTATTTCCGCCGTCGCTGGGTGAGCTATTTATATTATAGTGCTCGCTTTACCCAATCCACCTCTTAGACCGCAACGGACTTACCTGGCACCCACGGATGGAGTACCGCTTCACCGGTCGAGCTAGCTGCTTGCAAGAGATTAAAACCTTTACCCAAAGGCCCTAACTCTTGCAATAATGAGCAATGCAGCTAACTCTATATGCTCCACGGAGTGCGACGACGGTAGCACACTTTGATGGGTGTCAGAATATCATCACCATGTTCATGTTCCTCTGAAATAGAAACTGACAGAATGAATTAAAACGCGGTAAGAGGCTCTGATCCTCAGAACCTCACCACCGACAACATACTGCGACACCCGACTCCAACATCAGTCATCCCAGTGCTACACAAGAATGACAAGAGTCCGCAGGAGTGTATCAACTCAAGTCAATATCAGTCCTCCAAACTCCACAACAATATATATATATATAACTGAGATACATGAATAATAACAATCATAATTAAATTCAAAACATTTTTTGTAAACAAAAAAGAATTTTGAAAATGCCCAAGTTCCTAAAGGGAACATGAAGAGCCCAAGGGAATCCCGATAGAGCCTGAGTGTGGACAAAATCCAAAATTTTATGAGCTACACTACCGGAATAATAATCCATGTATTCTACAGTATATTACAGTAATAGAATATAAGAAACTACCTAAATATGAGGATGCTGATAATGTAAACAACGTCAATGTAAACAAGACATCAGGCACACAAAAAGGCCCAAAATCAGAAACCAATTTAATGCTACCAAATGCAAAGCTAGATCTTCATACGAAGAAAAAACAATACATTGGATAGAAGATGCAAGACTTAACGGCCTAACACCGCTTGGGTGAGGATGTAACCCTGGGGAAAAAAACAGAATAATATTCTGTAGTATAAGTTAAACTCCCAAGAAATTTAATAAAAAAATTCAATAAAAAACAGCCAAAAAGCTTAAGAGTTTAACAGGAAGGGTTCATGGAAGGATAGGGAAGGAATACTCAACACACAGTGGAATAATCATAACTATAAATGATGACGTCAGGCATATGTCCCGAAATTGGGAAACATAAAATAATTTTATAAATATTATAAAGTTACAGCCCTGAAAGTCCAAAACCACCGTTGAACACTTCCTTCATCCAATAACAGACTTGTATCCACCAATTTTTGCATTGATTTGTGCCTGGCATCCTCAAAAAAGGAGATTTTAAAGCACAGATGTCATTTCATTGTTGATGACTTTTAGGGCCAAACAAAGAATGATGTTGGCGCCAATTGTGGTCACTTCCTGACATCTGCGCGGATAGTAAATGTATGGAGGGCCAGATAGGACTTTTAATTTTTGGTTTTGCAAGCAAATTTTTGGGATGGGGGGGGGGGGGGGTCAAAATTTGTGTTTGGCCCTTAATAACTTTAAGTTAAGCACCAGCTAGTCTGGCCCATTGATTTACAGTGAAAAAATATTCCTCAGTGTGAGTAATGGTGCTTCCAAAATAAATTGACTGTTTGGTACTTTACCGTGTTTCAGAAAAAAACGTGTTTTTATTTTCTTGAACTGTTTAAAAGTATGAACGTATGTCATTAAAAAAAACTATTTTAAAATCTTGCATTTTAAAATTCATTTTTTAATGGCCAATGTCAGAAAACAGGGTGCTCTTGGTCAGTGGGGCATATAATAATTTCTTACCACACCATTTTCATGGCTCGCAACATATTCCCACCAGAAAATGCATTGTGAGGAATAGGTGAATGTAAACATGGAATTGTTTCTGACATCTGTCTTAGCAGTGAACAGAAAAAGATACTTAAAAAATTAGGAGTACTTATTCACCCTATGATCACATCAAATTGAAGCCATTTAAGGTAAGAAGCTCTTTGCTAATACAATTAACTATGCCTTACTACAATTTACAAACTGGTTGGAAAATTCTTAACTAATATTGATGGCAATCATCCCTCACTTCAAATACACACCCGTGGGAACAAACTGCACACGCAAACTTTGTTAGCGACTGTTTGCGCTCGATGGCGTTCATTTGTTTACATTTGGCTGAAGTCAGGTGGTAGTGTTTTGAACTATTTTCTCGACATTCTTTACTGATTTTGCGTCATACACAATGCAATAATACCAGTGGTTGAAATTAACGGATATCCCGTTGAAATCCAGTTATACTCGATGGTCAGCTGGTTACAAAAATGGGCCAACCATTTCAGCAGTAAACCTTGGTTAACTGGTAGAGTGCTGAGTTATTTTTGGTCATCAAAATTTGTTCACATATGTTTGCCTTGTTACAATTTATGGGAGAGTGCCTATTGGCACTCTCCCATAAATTGTAACAAGGCAAATACTAACAGACTAAAAAATCTCACTTCAAAGGTGGTATGAACAACATCCACAAAATATGAAGCCTTTAAGTGCTGGTACTGACACTTCAGAGTAAAGCCCAAATATGGGCTTCCAGCACTCTATCAGTTAAGTGATTGGTAACTGAATAATTGCCATACCATTGATTATTTACAGCACTCACCCTTTACACAATGTAATGGACAAAACTGACCAGCACTATATAAAAAAAAACTCCATTCAAATGTTATGTTTTCAATATTTGTCTCAAAAACATAGCTTATGACCCCCTCATTGGAACAAGCTCATTCAGCTCATTCCAATGCAGGGTCATAAGCTATGGTTTTTTTTACAAAATTTTAAATTTTTAATTCAAGAATTTATTTTGCAAGTATCGTATGCTACCCACATTGGGTAAAGGGTTAAGAATGTCCACTTCCAGCTATTGATACAGTATAATGATCATGCAAGTGAACAAGTATGTCAGCATCTAACTTGCATGCTTTACTCTGGCTCATATAACTGATGTGAGTCAGTGTGATAACGTCTGCAAGTTTTGGAGCAAGTCTGTTCCTTTGTTAAACCATATAATACAGTAGTTCAAACGTAATGATTAATCAATCAATTATTTTTTGATCAAGACATTAATCAATGGTTAATCGATTAATTGGTTAACTGTTTCAGCTCTACTATCCACGAGGTGTAAAGCTAAATTGAGCAACACATTTTCCTATCCCATTACTTTAACTGAAACATGGTAATTTTTCAGTTTTATTTTATGTTAACAAGATATAAATATTTACTCACCAGACCAGACACCAGTAAGTGTGAAGCCACAACTACAACAACGTATAAGTATTTTTTCTTGTCCATTCCATAAAAGAACAGAATGCCCCAAAATACATGTAGGAATGTAAAACAAAGTGTCAAAAATGCTGAAAAAGAAAGTAAAAACTAGTTATGTGTGTTTATATGACAATAAGTTATGGTCACTTTCAAACTCAGTGACAAAATCCAGGTAATGAGAGTGGATTATCACTTCGCCAAAGGACTGGAGATTTTTATACATTTTTTGCTACACTTTGATAGTCTACATCCTGTGACTTTACAGTTGTTTCTTGGCAAGTCTTGGCTGCCTAAATAGGCAGCCAAGCATTGCTTAGACACAACTGTCAAGAAACTTAGAATACAACTTTCAAATTTACCCAGAGACCATATGTTCAGGTACTTTTCAGCTGTGGTAAGAAGTGAGCAAAATTGGAATGAGGCCCTTAAGGGTTAACTGATAGAGTGCTGGAAGCCCATATTTGGGCTTTATTCTGAAGTGGAGGTACCACAACTTAACCCCTAGCACTCTGGTAGTGCAACAGAATTTTCGCCAGTCACTCTGTTTTTCTCTTGTTTAACTATGAATTTAACCAATTATATCTTGTTTGACAGAGCTCACTGAGCTCTGTCAAACAAGGTATATTTGGTTAAATATCAAACTGCATAATGGGAAATATTTGCTGCTGAAAACTTTGCCATTTTGACATCAGAGTTCAGAGGGTTAAAGTCCTCAAATTCAGTGTCTGTGCTTCATATTATCTTTGAAGTGAAATTATTTAGTCTAATAAGATTTGCCTTGGTACAATTTATAGGAAAGTGCCCATAGGCACTCTCCTATAAATTGCAACAAGGCAAAGATATGTGAACAAATTTTGGTGGCCAAAAACAATTTAGCACTCTTCCAGTTAAACACCAAGAGAGTGGATAATCACAAAAACATTACAACATGCAGTCTTGACCAATCAATGCCATTCTGGCTCTGTGAGAGACAAAGAAAATGATTCCAACTGCAAATTTTTCAATCAAACTTTTCATGCAGCACAAGACTATGCATTATATCTCTAATTTCTGTCAAGAATTTCACAGCCTTGCCTCCATCATTGAGGGTGTATCTTCACCTAACATGCATTTTTTTTAAATGGCCATCTAATAGATGCATTCTCTTTGTTTTTAAGTGATAACTGGCAATTATCTATGCCAATTGTTAGCAGACAGACAGAAGAAAGTCATGACTAAACAGAAAAAAAAAACCCACTTGAACCTTCAGTAAAAAATTTTAACCACAAACTTTAACCAAAACTCTAAATGTTAACAGATGGACAGACGGGCAGACGGATGGACAGACAGACAAAAGTCATAACTATAGCCCTCACGGTAAACGGTCGGGCTAATAAAATCATAAAAATTGTGACTCCAACCTGAACTATGCCTAAGGTTTATCGACGACATCCTCCTTATATGGTGCCACAGGGTGGAAACTCTCAAAGAATTTATCACATATTGTAATCAAGCACACCCTACTATAACATTCACTGCAGAACATTCATCAGTCTCTGTCAATTTCCTCCATGTGACTATCATGAAAACAGGAAATAGAATCAAAACTGACCTATATAACAAACCCACAGACACACATGCATATTTACACTATGATTCATGCCATCCAAAGAAACAAATTAATGGCATCCCTTACAGTCAATTACTAAGAATCAAACATATCTGCAGTGACAACAATGATTTCTGCAGACACGCTGCAAGATTTCGTGAATATTTCAAGAAGTGGGGCTATCCTACAAAACTTATCAATGAGTCCATTGAGAGAGTCGATAAACTGGACAAAAGAGAATTGCTGAACATTAAAGACAAATTGTCAACTGAGGAAAAGCACACACCCTTTGTGCTTAATTATCACCTTGAATGCCGCGAGATATACAACTACGTACACAGTCTGTGGCCAATTCTGGCAGGCACACAAACTGGGAGAAAACTAATTACAGAACTCCCACTACTTGTCTTCCGCCGCAATAAATCGCTCAAAAATATTCTTACATAAGCACACTCACCACCACTCAAACAAACCAGCGGTCTAACCATACAGAACCCATACATACCATGCAATACACCCCACTGCAACATTTGCTCTAACCTTCCAAAACAACTGTGGTTTAAGACCCCATCAACAAAACGATGTCACTATGGGCCTTACAAAACCAATTGTTTAACTAGAAACTGCATTTATCTGATCACCTGCAAAATGTGCAAGAAACAATATGTGGCTTTCTGAAAACAATAGAAATTTCAAATTGCGAATTAAAGAACACATTGCAGTTATCCGGTACAAATGGGAGATCCCCCTTTCAATACACTTCAATGATGAAACCCACCCTTTAAAAGATTTCATTTATAGGATTATACAAGTTCTCTGATCGGATCCCGTGAATGTTGCCGCCACGCAACATAAACAAAAATGCGAAATAGAGTGGATTTATACTCTAGGTACGCTCACACCGATCGGCCTGAACAAGAAGGATTTCTAATTTATATATTTTTATTATCACAAATATATAGAGGATATTCACGAAAATTTGATGAATACCGAAAATATCTCGTGAGTGGCTACAAAGAAATATGAGGATCTTCACGAGCGACGCAGTCGCGAGTGAAGATCCTCATATTTCTTGTAGCCACGAACGAGATATTTTCGGTATTCATCAAATTTTCGTGAATTTTCTTTTTATTTAATGCTCTACGACTACAAACTCTCCAATTTGTGGCCTTTATTTGCCATTAAGGCGCAAAATTTATGTGCCGAACCGGCGTCCATACAAAAATTACAACAACCAAACTCCAACCATTGGAATGTGTGAATATCCGCACAAAAAGTAGTCCCGTCTTATTTCTCCCCTAACTTTACGATTTACCAAGGTTGGCGAATTGAAATAATCGCAATGTGTTTCGAAGAAATAGAACAATAACAAAAAACACCACTTTCTTATTTTCAATAACAAGACACGTCATTTTATTTTTTTTGAACTCAATGCACTGAAGACGTGTGAAGTTGAACTGAAGAAATTTGAAAGTGATTTCGGCTTTTCCCTGGAAGGTGAATGAGAAAGTCAAACTTTGAAACCGCTGATTTAATGAATTGATTTAGTCACTGTCACTATCAATTATTCGAATTCGTTTGTATTTGGGACTCTGGAATTCATTACTGATGTGCTGACTCGTTTAAAGTACATGTGATTCGTCATCCGAACCTACGATGAAATATCGATTTCTAAATATCATTTTGATATTTCGTTTTGCCGACCGACAGGGGAATATGACTTAATTTTTCAGTGTGAATTGATGCCTGAGCATTAAATAAAAGTCGAACCATTTCAGGCTGGATGATAATATCATGAATGTAAGACATTACTCATAGTATTGGTTAACTGGTTAAGTGCTTGGAGACACTATCATGGCTCTTTTGAAAAGTGCTGAAAGCCACTTTAGTTGCTTTGAACTGTTTGCATAGGCTTGTTTTCTTAGCAGGAGAAAATAAAGGTTTATATAAGGCCCCACAAAGTAGGTCTTCTGTTTCTCAGGCCATTATTTGTAAAAGTGCATGCGGGCGAGCGGTTTTTTATTTTATTTTTTATTTCTGTCATTATTTCTTTGTCATCAAAAATTCATGTTCTTGGTTTATGTTTTAGGCCTCATAACCTACGGAATAGCATGGGTTGTAGTGTATTTCATCCCTTGAGAGCAAGAAGGCTTTGCAATGCTAAGGCATTGCAAAGCCTTCTTGCAATCAAGGGACAAATTTATCAATTTTTTAAATTGGGTAAAATATCAGACATAAACCATTTAATTTTTATTTTATTTAAGTTTACATTGGCTATAAAAAGAGAGCATGCGGCAGCCAAAAGGACCATGTGGGAGACCCTGAGAAACAGATTTTTAATTTTTTAGGCCTAAAATTGTTTTTTACAAATTATTGGAGAGTGCCAATTGATCATGAACAAAATCTTGCTAAACTAAAGATTCCCTTGCTGGTTGCCTGGCATCTTTGACAAAAATACTCACGTTTCAAATCAACCTTGAAAAATGCCAATAGGATCACTGATCCAAAGTCGTGTTGTGACAGCACAAAAGTGGGTTTAATCATTATCATCTTCTCATCAGGAAACCAATCATTTACGATTTACTATGTGAAGGGTCACTGTGACCTTCACCACTGACCTACAGATTCCAAAATAAATTGGGTTCTTCCTCTCATCAAGGCCAACCTACCTATGAATATTAACACAAGAGGCCCCACGGGGCCTGAGGGCGCTCACCTGATACTGGCCGAGTCATATCACCAAAATAGCAAGGGATTCTGCCTTGTGGTTATTATCAGTTTTTCAACATAAAAGTGTTTTCTCTACTTAGTAACCCAGAGTGTTCATATGTTAGATCCCCATATTGGGTACTCAATAATTTATCTATTTATTTATTGGAATTTAAGGTCACTTTCTAAGGCTACATCATTACAGAGGCATAATTATAATATCAGGTTTGGTCAATCGTTTATGCCTATTACTGCCCACTTTACAGGGCTTTCAACGCAGGAATTGGTTACTGGGCCCAATTTTATCAATAAACCAGAACTTGAACAAATTTCAATTTGCCGCTTCTAAGAAAACTAAAAATCAAATATCAAAAGATTCTGAGAGGAGTATCAGAAAAAAAAGATTTTTTAAGAATATTTCTCATACTGAATTAAGTTATACATTGGGCTCCCATAGGGAACCCAAAAACAAAAGCTTCTGAAGCAGTGGTTTGGGAGAAGAAGATTATTCAACGTTATTCCCATTACCTACAGTGTTAAAAAATGATGACTCGGCACTTTTAGTCCTGGAAAAGTACTTATGATAAAACCAATGGCATTTTTTTCACCATTCCTTTCTCCCGGCCCTAAGGAAGCTTCACATTGTATAAAAATTCTCAGTGCCATGTAGTTCTGGAAATATGGGCATTCAAAAAAAAAAAAATTTTTTCAGCTCCTGTAGTTGCCGTGGGGGACAGGAAAACAATTTATGGCATAAATTAGGTATTTGTGACCCAATAAGCCCTCATATCAAATTTGGTTCAAATCGACCTCTTGGTTTGGAAAATAAAAATTTTGGTATAATTTGGGCTTCTACAGTGAGCCCAAATATGAACCAAGGGACTTGGCTTTAACAAACTTCACTCTCAGCCCCCCCCCCCCCCCCCCCCCCCCCCTACGAATGCTGTACATCAAATATCAAAAGATTTTGACTGGTGGATCTGAAAAAAAAATTTTTTTTAAAGAATATTCCTCATATTGAACTAAGTTATAATTTGGGCTCCCACAGGGAGACCAAATATGAGCCGAAGGACTTGACTTGAACAAACTTGAATCTCACCTCCCTAAGCATACTGTATACCAAATATCAAAAGATTCTGACCGGTGGATGCGAAGAAGAAGATTTTAAAAGAATATACCTCGTATTGCACTAAGTTACAATTTGGGTTCCCAAAGGGAGTCCAAATATGAACTCAGGGACTTGGCTTGAACAAACATCAATCTCACCCCCCTAAGGATGATGCATAGCAAATATCAAAAGATTCTGATTTGTGGATCCGAAGAAGAAGATTTTTAAAATATATCCCTCATATTGCACTAATTTGAACATTTGGGTTCCCATAGGGAACCCAAATATGGACCGAGGAATTTGATTTCTACAAATATGTGAATCAATGTTCCAAAGATGTTATATGTAAAATATGAAAGCTTTTAGAGCAGTGGTTTGGAAGAAAACAATTCTTTATTTTTTTCCCATTGCCTACTGTGTTAAAAAATACTGACTCAGCACTTTTTCAGAGTCCCGAAAAAGTACCCTATGATAAAACCGATAGCAATTTTTTTTTACCAATCCTTTCTGTTGGTCCCAAGAAAGCTTCACACCAAATAAAAATTCTCACTGCCGTGCAGTTTTTGAGATATAGGCGTTTTAATTTTTTTCTATTTTTAGCTCCTGTGGTTCCCACGGGGCTACAGGAAAAAAAATTTCTGCATAAATTAGGTACTTATGACCCAATAAGCCCTCACATAAAATTTGGTTCAAATTGGCCTCTCGGTTTAAAAAATAGAAATTTGGGGTGGGGCCAAAATTTTTGCTCCTCCCATAACATCGCCAAGTATAGACCTACAAACTTCTCTTGAACAAAATTGAGTCTACACCTCAAAAGGAAGCTGCATACCAAATATCAAGTCTCTGCTATTGCTGGTTCTTGAGAAGAAGATTTTTTAAGAATTGGAGCATTTTTGCCCCACCCCTCTGCTCAATATGAGCCGAAACCTAATTTGCCCAAAAATCAAAATGCCGCTATATAACCCCTACTCACATGAAATTTCATTAACATGCGGCCAGTGGTTTGGAAGAAAAAGACCCAAACACCACCTTCACGCCGGACACCGGACGACGGACGCCGGACGACGGACGACGGACGAAAAGTGATCAGAAAAGCTCACCCTGACTTTCAGTCAGGTGAGCTAAAAAGTGGGTTGAACAATTAACAAGTTATCGTACGGAAACCAATTGTTTACGTCTGAAAGTGACCTTGAGCTTTGACCTAGTGATTCCAAAATAAATAGGTCTCTTTCTTACATCAATGCCAACCTACCTATGAAGTTTCATGAATGCGGGTTAAACCATTGTCAAATTATCATCCGGAAAATGATTATGATTTACTGTGTGCAATGTCATTGTGACCTTGATCTTCAACCTAGCAAGTCCAAATAAATAGGGTTCTTCCCCACACCAAGGCCAACCTTCAGATGAAGTTTCATGAATATGGGTTTAACAGTTGTCAAGTTATCACCCGGTAACCATTTGTTTATGATTTAATATGTTTAAGATCACTGTGACCTTGACCTTTCTAGTCAAAAATAATAAAAGGCCGCTCGGCCACATGTTCCCCGAAAAAACAAGTCGAAAAAGGGGCATAACTCTAGTAAAAATGATCGGTCCGAACGCATATTCGAACTTGACCTGTATTATTACCCCGGAATGTCACATACCAAAATTCTTTCCGCTCAAATAATCCTAACTGGAGCTATCATCCGGACACTGCAAATCGTGAAATTTCTAAGTCGAAAAAGGGCTATAATTCTAATAAAAATAATCTGGCCAAACCCATATTCGAACTTGACCTGTGGTTTGGGCTAAGAAGGTCACATACCAAAATTGGTTCCAATCAAATGATCCAAACTGGAGTCATCATGGGGACACCAAGTGGGACGGACTGACAGACAGGTGGAGTCACAGACACTGCAGATTTCAAATAGGGGTCTTCCACTCACCTAGGACAACCTACCTATGAAGTTTTGTGAATGTGGGTTGAACTATTATCAAATTATCATCCTGAAACAAATTGTTTACTATTTACTATGTTCAGGGTCACTGTGACCTTGACAGTTCATCTCACGGGGTTTAAACTAAATAGGGTTCTTCCTCTCACCAAGGCCAACCTACATATTAAGTTTCATGAATGATGGTTCAACCATAGTCAAGTTATCAACCGGAAACCAATTGTTTATGATTTAGTATGTTCAAGGTCACTGTGACCTTGACCATTGACCTAGAGAGTGCAAAATAAATAGGCTTCTTCCTCTCACCAAGGCCAACCTATACATGTAGTTTCATGAATGTCGGTTCAACCATAGTCAAGTTATCCAGAAACCAATTATTTTTATTACTATGTTCAGGGTCACTGTGACCTTAACCTTTCACCCAGCAAGTCCAAAATAAATAGGGTCTTCCTCTCACCAAGGCCACCCCACATATGAAAATTTCATGAATGTGGGTTCAACCATAGTCAAGTTATCATCCGGAAATGCAATTGTTTACGATTTAGTATTTTCAAGGTCACTGTGACCTTGACCATTGACCTAGCAAGTCCAAAATAAATAGATTTCTTCCTTTCACCGAGGTCAACCTACCTATGAAGTTTCATGAACGTGGGTCGAACCATTATCAAGTTATCGTCCACAAACCAATTGTTTATGCCTGCCCAACCGCCCGCACGCCATTCCTCAAACTGTAAGTCGAGTTTGACTTTGTCACAAGTATTACTTCGTGAAGTATTATCTGTTATGATTGGAAAAGATAATAACTGTACCTGCTGAAATGAAGAAATATTTTGAGTCTCCATAGATTCCTATGGTGCCTGGTCCTACCATATCAGCCAAAACATTCACTATTGAGAATGCTCCACTAATTATTCCAAAACCTAATCCAGACACTGAAACAAGAACAAGTTTAAATATTACACCATAGAGTGCATTTTACACAGAGGAAATTTTTCTATGGAATTTTAATATCCTGTTGCTTGACGGGCATACATCTTTAGTCAAGTAAATGGTACTCTTCTTGGATTTCCTAACTGGAACTTTGTTAACTGAATAATAATGCTGCCTGTAAAAATTTCCAATTAACCCTTTATCTAACACAAGTAAATGACACATTATATCTTTAAATGACAACAAAATCTGAATTACATTTTTTGAGTATGGCAGTCGGCAGATTTGATGGCACATCTTGTAAAGGGTTATTATGAATATTCAAGAGGAGCCCACTTATTTGCATATTCCTTAACCCTCTACCCAATGCACACAATATCAAAATTTTGTTATTTTAAATATTTTTTTAAAAACTTTTTCACAAAATTTTAACAAAACCATATCATGTGACCCCTTCCTTGGAATGAGCCAAACAAGCTTATTCCATATCATTTGACCTCTCATTGGAACAAGCTCAATGAGGGGGCACATGATATGGCCTTGTTGAAATTTTTCAATTTTTTTTTTTTTAATGGCTCATTTTGTATATTACGTAGGCAGATCAACCCTGTTAATTGAAGATAACTTCCAAACATCAAACCATTTAAAAGTTATAAAGTGAAACTGTTAAGGTCCCACAAAGTAGATCTTTTCTCAGATCATTTTTTTTTGTAAAATTGCATGTTGCCGGGCGTTTTTTATTTTATTTTTTATTTTTGTAATTATTTCTTTGCCATCAAAAGTACATGTTCTTGGTTTGTTTTATGTTTTAGGCCTCATAATCTACAGGATAGTGTGGATGGTGGTGTATTTTGTCCATGAGTGCAAGAAGGCTTTGCAATACTAAAGCATTGCAAACCCTTGTTGCGTTCAAGGGACAAATTTATCAATTTTATTAACATGGGTAAAATATCAGACATAAACCATTTAATATTAATTTTTTTTAAGTTTGCATTGGTTATAAAAAGAGAGCATGCGGCAGCCAAAAGGACCATGTGGGAGGGTCTGAGATACAGATTTTTTTATAGTGTTCAACCGATTACCAAAAATGTCTGCTAACCGATTACAGTTTATTTGAGCTCACAATCGATTCTGATGCCAATTATGATTGTAATACCGTGCACTACTAGACAAGAACAACATTAAATTGAACTTATTTTACGGGTTTACAGTCTGTTCACTATTAGATAAGTTGAGACTCGAAAGAACTACATTAAACTGAACATATTTCACAGTGTTAATCTCTGTTGACTCAGGTTCAGTAAAATTACCAGTCACACACACATGGGCGATAAACATGGCTCTCAGAGCCACGTTTACTGCACATGTGCATGCAACTGGTAAAAAGCATGACTGACGTAGCAAAAACAGAGAAGGCAGAAAAGCAACACAACCTCCCTAGTTTGTACAGGAGAATGGTCTTACTGCGAGCTGGCACTAAGGCTTAACAGCGGTACTATGGGTATGTGGTCATGTTACTTCCAGCACTGTATTTTTACCTTATTTATTTTTACTTTATTTTAATTCATATATGTATTAAGTGGTTTTACAATCTAGCCACCCTAGTGCTTCTCACCCAGGATTATCAAAGACAGATCATAAATCTGAAGAAAATTCTTATTTCACTATTTGAGGATGGCTTCTCTGACTTTCACAGAAACTGCTAAGTGGTTCCCAGGATACGTACCATACCTGCCATCCCTCACATACGCCACTGAAAAGAATAAATTCTAAGTTTATGTCTAGAACACAGGAAAGGGATTAAATTTCTGTTTCTTGAATACTCCCATCAGTTGAATAATTTTCACCAATGAAGTGGCTATTCAATTAACAAGGTTCCACTGTACTAGATTATGGTCAATTCCATATAGTTTTATAACTTGAGTATTCAGTTCTTAATACAATGAAATCTGTTAACTGAATAACCATTTCCCCTGTGAAAAATATTTAATTAAAAGGAAAATTCAGTTAACAGGAGTTTTGACATTTTCTTGTATTGTAGTGATAAACTAAGAGTTCATTCCATCTTGTAGGAGAAAAGATGCAATAGATTATATGCCTATCTTGGATTACTCATGCTGTGTAGACAAATAAAAGTGGGGAAGTTAGTGGTTGTGAGAGTACTTCTTTGAATACACGCATGATTTTATATTCAATAAACCGGAATTTACTTGATATCCTGTTATCAATTTAACAGATTCAATTTGTACTGAAGATGTGGTAAATGACTTGACGTTTAAAAGTTATAAGCAATTAAGAGGATAGTCAATTAAGAAATATCCACTTATCAATTATGGGCCTCACTATTTTGACATTTGTAGGATTTTAGACTTTACCAAAGTAGAGAGGGGAGGGGCGATTTTCAAATTTCATGTCGGTTCTGGTTTCATTCAAAGAGTCGGGTTTTTGGCTTCAGTTTTCATTGTACAAACATAACAATACATTGCAATTGCATATAAGAAGATGTATTTGATGCCAGTCAGTGTCACATGGACTCCCTTTCCAGGCCAACGCATGTACCTGTGTAATATACCAGTAATCTGATTTTCTGAGCACAATGTATTTCCACATCCACAAAATTGTTTTTGCCTGGAGTTTGCTGCAAAATTAGTCCCCCCCCCCCCAATACCTGAGTTTAGGGTAACCAGACACACCCTAAAAAATTATGCCAACCATAAAAATTTTATTAAGTAAGAGTCGCTCATAAAGGTCATTGTAACCCTAAATTTCCATCCCATTTCAACTGTGATTTTGACGCTGTCATTGGAGTTCAAGATTTCAAAATTACGTGTAGAAATAAATATATTTGTCATTATAAATCTGGAACAAATGACAAGTTCCAGTTCTGCAAAGGAAATCATATTTGATAAACAGATGAACGTTTAAAACGCGATGCGTAAGAAGTAATTTTGTCACATATTTTCGCTGTAAATGCCAATTAGTGCAGCTGTTTTGAAAGAGGGGTATCGCGACTCTGAAGTTTGAAAACAAGGTTAACTTTAGGGTGTTTCTCTCTTTATTCTGAAAAGTGAAGCCCTGGTTAGAGTTTTCCAATATTGAAGTTGAAAACCACGACGACAGGTTTTCTGTAATTTTTCGGTTTGTAACCGAAACTGAACCACATTTTTGGTTAACGGCACCTCTCTATACTGAAGTAGAGAACATCCTCCAGACCAGATTGCAACTTGGAATGTCAATTCCAAAAATATCAAACAGTTTTTTATTTCAGCAGAATTCCTGCTTCCTATGAACACATCTTAAGTTGAAGGGATGTGGAATTTACCCGTATATTAAAGTAAGTTAAAAAATTCTCGTCATTTGAATGTACATCCCAGATAAAGAAACATCTCTGACAAACAAATACTCAAATATTATTATAAACTGTAATGATAACTCACCATATGCCATAATATGTTTATTTGAGAAGTCTTTTGATCCACTACCAGGACCCGGACCTGTTTGACTGACTTTCTGTAGCCCCTCATCAGCTGTCCTAAATTGTAATGACAAGAAAAAAATTGTTGTAAACCAGCCAGGCATGTCAACTGGTACCTGTATCAGTACTGCCGGTTCCCACATGCTCCAACCAGCACTGATGCTGAAGCTTTGTACCGCCGGGGGGAAATTCCTAACTAAACAAGGGTAAACAGCCTAATAATTGTGTATGGCATCCTTACACGACCGACTTTCAGCATATTTGTGAATGAACATATCAAAGCACTCTAAAGGGGTGTGTTCTGTCTGCACCACCACCTCGATAAGGCTGATCATTTTAACTTTCCAAACATGGCATCAAAGATAATGAAAGCACCGTCATCGGCTACTTCAAATAAATTATTCTGTGGCGACATCAAAGTAATCATAAAGCATGATTTTTGTGCTTAATGATTACTTTGAGGTCACCACAGAATAATTGGTATGGTGCCATGTTTGTAATAGCAATCTTGTAGACTGGGTCAGTTTGAATGTGAATTTCTCCCAACCGATTGTGATGTCACACAATTGCTGACTTGGCCCGGTACCGGTTATGTTGGTACTGTCGGTACTTTGACATGCCTGAAACCAGCAGTACAAAACATACATGTATAAATGAAGAGAAAAGTAATTGTGATATATCAGCTAGAGATAGGCGGAGTTGGAATTCTGAGTTTGGAATCGGCTTCGGTCTTTTTAGGGGGGTATTTCAGGGTATCAGTTTGACATTCGGTATCTGACTTGACCAAGATTTGCTGATAGTACCTGTAAACCAGCAATACAAAACATACACTTATAAATGAAGAGAAAAGTAATTGTGATATATCAGCTAGAGATAGGCGGCACTGGAGTTTTGAGTTTGGAATTGGGTTCGGTATATTTTTAGGGGGGTATTTCATGGTATCAGTTTGGTATTCGGTAACTGACTTGACTGAGATTTGCTGATAGAACCAAAGGGGAATTCACACCAGGAAAATAAAGAGTAAGTTGTTCTTGTATCATTCTACCACTGTGTCTCGAATGCCATTGCCAATGAGCTCAACATTGGCATTCTGTTGCCAGCACAAATCATATCTACAGCAATTTTATGACTTGTTCCAAACACATCTTAAACTTTACAGGCCTATATCAGACTTTTACAATCTCAGACTAAGTGCTCATAACATGTCATCATTTGGATGTCGTGTTGACAATACTCAAAATCACTGGAGCAGTGATTTCTAGTCAAGTCTTGGCTGCCAGTGAAGGCAGCCAAGACTTGGCTACAAATCACTAAGCAACAGAACATGTACAGGTTGTAGTCTAGTAGGAATTCAGGATAACTGTACAGGCCCCTAAGGGTTAACAAAACTGAAAAGAAAATCAGTCACTTCTTTCATGAATGTGAACAATTCAACTACAATCAGTCCTCAACAGGGGGTGCAGTGGCGTTGCAGTAACAGGTTCTTGTCAGATCACTGAAGTTAAGCAAGTTGAGCCCCGATTAATCCTCGGATGGGTGACCGCCTGAGCGATCGATTTGGACTCCCACGCTGTGTCCTTGGGCAAGGCACTTAACCCCGATTGTCCACATGGAGGCACGATGACGCCGTGTACTAAGGCGTACTGCACGTCGATGGTATGCATGTCTTCAACCAGTCTAACCCTGCCTGTGCTGCAGTGCAGAGTTACGATGTTGGGGAGCTGGCAGCGGCTCGTCGATGCTCAGTGGTTCTCTCTGGGTACTCCAGCTTCCTTCACCCGTAAAACTGTCACAGTCATGATTAGCCATTGTGCATAAGTATGTGACCTAAAACACCAATAAATAATAAATAAATATCAGGCCTCAACAAAGCCTTATAAAGTACAAATGTAGGAAAATTTGAAAATTCAGATTTTTTTCATATTCAATGATTAGTTTGGTTTGGTTTTTCAGCATCTCCATGATATTGGTATCAGTTAGGCTTTTATGGTAGATTGCCCCATCTCTAATATCAACAAAACAAAACAAAAATATATCGAATGCACAGCAAAAATAATTTCCAATGATGAAGAATAATATTCAATGGAACCCTGATACATATAATTGGCAACCTACTTTGCAAGTGAAAAATGTTTAATTACATGGATTCTCCTGTCTTGAGAAGGGTTCAGGGCCCAGGTAATTGAGAAAATATGCATCATGAAGGCTCCAACTGGGAATTTATTTGGGAGAAGAAACACACAAAGAATTAGAAATATTACCTTCATAATGATCTTAGAACATTAATACAGAAGATACAACATGTTTTGTACAATATATAATACAGTTGCGTGAAATAATTATCAGTCTCCGTAATCTCTATTAAATAAATTGTTCTTATACAATTAAATAATGAAGATATTTATGCATTTTGCTACCTTTCAACAGTCAACATTTCGTGGCTTTGCAGTAGTGTCTAGCCAAGAATTGCCTAGAAACAACTGACAAGGCTCTTGAGATGTAACTTGCAAATGTATCTAAACACTGGCTGTTGAGGTACCTGTTTTGTAGCAATAAATAGCGACAGAAGTCAAAATTAGACCTTCAAGAGTTGAAGAACGATTAAATTTTTATTTGAACAAGGTCACTGCCAGGCATAGGCTATGTCCCCTGACAGCAAGTTCTTACATTGGACATATTGAAGACTAAAACAACAAATTTTCAGTCTAAAAAATGGAAAAAGGGCCATAACTCAGCCACAATTGGTTGGACTGAACCCAAATTCAAACACGATCAGCATATTCATGAGACAAACCTCTTTACAAAATTTGGTGTTGATTCAATAACTCAAACTAAAGTTATCAGCCGAGCATCCAATTTCCAAAGTCATAAAAATGAACAAATTTAAAGTAAATGTTAAAAAATTTATAGTAATTTATATATTTTTTATACTTACCAATGACCCAGACATAGCTGGTGTTAACTCTTAAAATATAGGGCCAAACACAAATTTTGCCCCCCAATCCCCAAAATTTGCATCTAAAACTAAAGAAAACATGTCCTGAAAGGCCCTCCACACTTCGCCCCTACTGCGCATGCGCAGTGTCAAGGACGTTCCGAAATTGGCGCCATTTATCATTCTAATAACCAGTGCCTGGTAAGCGCTATGTACTCAGCGGGGAGGCAAGAGTTCCCAACTCCTGGGAGGGCCATCCCCGTCTGGGTCATTGGTAAGTATAAAAAATATATAAATTACTATAAATTTTTTAACATTTTTATACTGTACCAATGACCCAGACATAGCTGAATAGTAAAAAGGCTGGAGGGCCAAGGACATAGAGCAAAATGGAATACGCTCAATAAAATAAAATAGAGTCATCCCCTGTAGGGAAAAGAAGTAATAGGCCTTACATGTATCTTTCTTATTTATGATAAATTAGAAAGATACAACACCTTCCAAAAATTGAGCTTCATACATCCATGTACTCTATTAATATCCAATAATCCTATACTAATAATTTTTAAAGTAAGCCAATAATAAAGTAAGTCTAGAGAATAGAGACTCTTATACTCCTAAAAGTGTGTGAGAATTGCATAATCATGTCCGTTGACATATGCAATATTCAAACGCTATACTTTAAAAACTAAGACTTGAATGAATTTTATAAACTTAAACTTCTCACTAAACAACCATCCCAATAACAGCTCAGAATTACTAACTCCGGAGGAGGTATCCCCTTGTTTTCATAGTAAAAACAGGTGACCCAAGGGAACACCCTCCCCCCCCCCCCCCCTTTTTCTTGCCCTGGGTCAAATAGCCCAGAGCGAAGAGGGCAGCCGAACGGAGACACTGCCGAAACAGACAGCCTACCTAGCTATAGTAGCAACTGTTAAGTGAATGACATTCTGAGCAGTAGATAATAGACCTAACAATAGAGGCCTCCAGAAATGGACTCGATATTTCTGAGATAAAATTCATGAATGGATGGCTGAGCGCAATGAGCAGCCTTCAAAAATCTATAATAGCAACACTATTAATGTAAGCCCACAGGGGTCTGGAAACGTTATTTTAGTGATTTAGGGTATATATGTTTAAAAAAGGAGAAAGGGTAACAACAGGCGAAATTGGGAAACTTCAACCAAGTGTCGACAAGTTTAAAAAATTATTAGATCTCGATGTACTTGGTTCCTGGCACATACCAGTTCTATTCTATATACATTTCCCTATTACTTAAAACAAATTTCGTCGAAATATCTTCAGTATTACTAGAGATATTCAATAAAATGTTAGCAAAAAGAATGCTATTTTCTGATTTGTAAATAAGGTTGTCCAAACGAAACCCGAATTTTTCAACACAAATCAGTGATATAAATGCACATAGAGACATTGACCTACGCTTCACTGTGGCTCTTTGTGTACCTTTTTGAACACTTTCAACGACTGCCCAACACCAGTCGCCTATCTATACTCTGGGGAGATATTTTTTCAACATTTGCAGGTTTTTCAGCCTTCTTCCTCGTAATCATCGTCATATTTTAACAATTCCGCTCAGAATAGAAGCAAACTTGAAAGCCTTACCGCGATTGGTTACAAGTGAACTGAGAAATCGAAAGTAGATTGAGGTCACTGATCTCAGTTCACTTGTAACCAATCGCGGTAAGGCTTTCAAGTTCGCTTCTATTCTGAGCGGAGTTGTAAAAATATGGCGAGATGACGAGGAAGAAGGCTGAAAACCCTGCAAATGTTGAAAAAATATCTCCCCAGAGTATAGATAGGCGACTGGTGTTGGGCAGTCGTTGAAAGTGTTCAAAAAGGTACACAAAGAGCCACAGTGAAGCGTAGGTCAATGTCTATATGTGCATTTATATCACTGATTTGTGTGAAAAAATTCGGGATTCGTTTGGACAACCTTATTTACAAATCAGAAAATAGCATTCTTTTTGCTAACATTTTATTGAATATCTCTAGTAATACTGAAGATATTTCGACAAAATTTGTTTTAAGTAATAGGGAAATGTATATAGAATAGAACTGGTATGTGCCAGGAACCAAGTACATCGAGATCTAATAATTTTTTAAACTTGTCGACACTTGGTTGAAGTTTCCCAATTTCGCCTGTTGTTACCCTTTCTCCTTTTTTAAACATATATACCTTAAATCACTAAAATAACGTTTCCAGACCCCTGTGTGTAAGCCCAAGAAGTAGAAGAACTCTTACTTCATGAGCCGAAATCTTAAGCACAACTGCTAAGCCAATGATATACCATAAGCAGTACGCTAGTTAATAGAATCCATTAACAATAAAATGGAGCGTAACGTCCTTCTACTAGACATCAAAGACAGAAGAAGCTTACGCCCTTGTAATAAACAGATATCTGTTTATAAATACATAAACTGTACCCGGAAAGAGTAAAGGCCTATGCCCATACGAAGACGGAAGGACCTTAAAATAATAGGTTCCGGATAATAGGAGCCTAACTCTTATGCAACAATCCAACCTAAATAGTAACGGAAGTATTGATTCCGAAACTATGAAAGTGAAAATCATCCATCGATAGTGCATGAAACTCACTGACTCTACAGTAAAAGAGAAACCAACAGAATTACTGTTTAAAAGGTCAGAATTTGAAAACTACTGTTTCCAGAGGCTCAAATGATTACTTTAGCTAAATAAGAACCGAAGTTAAAATCCGTATAGGAATTTAATCTAAAGATTCTAAGTCTATTTATCAAAAAGTTACTAACTGACTTAGATAAAGAGACAAAAGACTCAATTGTAAACTATCGTAGAGTGCATAGGTATGAGGTAACATAAACCTAAAACCTAAATAACAACAGGCTGCAGTAGATCTTGTGAAACAAGTATACTAAAAAATAGCAATGAGTAGTATGGAGGGATCAACCATATGAACATAATGATCCCTACACCACGACGGAAGAGCCTCCACTTTAGTCACATAGAATAGCGAAGAAGAGGATCTCCTATAGTAAGAAATCGCGTCCAAAGCTCGTCCAGTACAGTGCTTACAATGCAATACGGACCACACAACGGAATACATGAAGGTTGCGACCTTGCTGGTTGTGATAAAGATGACACGATTTACCCAGTGAAAAAAGATCCTCACATAGAGGAAGATTTCACGTTAAGATCCACAGTAGACAAGAGAGTAAATTACTCATGATCTCTGTGAAGATAGAGATGCTATCAACAGAAATGTATTGTGGTTGTTTATCTTAGCAATACCTGCTAAAACAACAGCGCCGGAGGATACGCGTATCCTATCATTCCGTCCTATAGATCAATAGAGCGTTAACAGTATTAGCTCAGAGATCTGGACAAGCCAACACATACGTCTGCAATTGATTAGCAAGCTGTGTCATAAATAAAACATCATTGGGCGCTCCCATAGATAGCAAATCTGATTGAATACTTGTTTGTTGAGAGTCCATTCTGACAGCAACAAGCGACCCGTAAGAGAACGGGAGTGCGATAAAACAATCAGACGACCCAGAATATGACGGACCAAAACTGAACTTGGTGTACTATAACCAACAGACGGATTCTTTCCATTAAATTGAATAACGGAAACGAAAGAGTGCCTTCCTGGTTCCGGAGATACGCCACTACTGTCGAATTAAAGGACAGGAATTTGGGCATGCGTTTCTGAATAATGTTCATGCAATGACATAAAGCAAGCCTAAAAAACATTATTCCGCGGAAGTTAAACTGATAGCTAAAAGACTGCGGAACCCAAAGACCCTGGCACTTCGAATCCGTAGGGATCAGTATATATCCCAATCTGTTTGACTGGCAACCGTCATAACAGCCACACTCGGGTCCGGCAACTGCGGCGGCACTCTCTGAGTCAACCACCGAATGTTTGCCCCAGTCTGAATCTCTTGTAACACTAGATAGACAAGAGAATGTATAAATCAAGCAATTCATGGATTGCCGGAAAGTTGCCGTCGAAGAGAAGCTCCTCCGAGAACGAAGCGACTCTGAGAGAGTTCTTAACCTACTATCCACGCGTGGATGTAGCTAGGGCTGCATCACGTCTAACCAACTCCAATCAGCCACTGAAGGGCGGAGTTATACGTGAACAAACTACTGCCCTCAAAAGAAATTACATTGAGAATAATATCCCGTAAATCTTTTCTTGAAGACGTAATGATAACGCCTCAGTAAGGCGGATTACGTATAATAAAGCGTCTAAGTTAAGTCTACTATACATAATGTCGTTCCCAACATTGAAATTGGAAAAGACATAAACGGCGAAAAAGAATATATGCAGTCTTTAATCACACCGTCTAGACGCATATGAACTCTCGGTATGCCCTGCTCTGCCAAAATAAACTATATGTAAAAAAGATAAAATGGCAGAAATGAGCCACGCGGACAAGAAACTAAACTATCATGCTTAGTAGCAGGCTTGAATATATATATATAAATATATAGCGTCGAAAAATAAAACACATGTTGTAATGACAATATTGGACTGCGTCGGTAAGTCAGGGACAAAGACCCTGTACCGATCGAAAAATCCGAGTCCAATGACGCTATAAGTCTCTTATCCAAGATCGCAGCAATGAAGTCCGAAAAATAATCACTGGAAGAAATGCCAGAAGATATGAAAGGCATCTTCCGATACTACTAAAGGGAAAACTCGAAATCTTTCGAATCCCTTTCGCCATCCTATCGGACCCTATAAAGCGTTCGGTCGTCCGTAGCTTGATGCAACCGCGGACCGCACCGACCCAGCGCCGTCGGATAATTCCTGATTCGACCGAGAAACTGTCAATTGCTGGGATGCTGCGAAACGACTGTGCTAACTCGGATAGCACGTCCGTCACTGAGGCCTGAGGAGCAGCGGTCTTACGATGCATTGCCGCAGGAAGCTCCGAGATCGTTACCCCGTGCATACTTCCAATATGCGAGCGAACGGAGTGTATAGGCCTCGTGTCCCTTGGCTACCGGATGGCGCGACCTATTCGCTGTGGAATCACTGAATGCCGAAACTGATCGGATACTCGAGGTCACGTAGCCAATGTGCGGTCGTGTGCCCTGCTGTGAGGATGAGGAAGCATTAACGACAGTCTCTCGGACTGTCAATATAACGGAGCGTCCCGAGCAACGGACATATGCTCCGAATGTAAAATATCTGAACCACAACATGCGGTCCCCTATGTTGTTGGCTTCTTCCGATCTGTCCTCAATCTGCCGTCACTGGGTGAGTACTAAAGTAATTAAAGTGCTCGCATCACCCAAATCTCCTTCCTAGACCGCAACGGACGAACCCGGCAGCCGAACCATTCGATGAATGTACGCTACACTGGGTGAGCTAGCGAATGTCACTCCGTAAGCGATAGACATATTCCATGAGCACTTATTGCCGCTAACTCTTCATTAACTATGATGACAGAGGCACACTTTTGAAAGACATCTCCATAACTCTTCGAACAAGAAACCAGAAATGCTTGGATAGCAAGCATAAAATAATAATATATATAGCGTCGTTCAATAATTCGAAAGTTGTGTGACATTATTGGACTATGTCGGAACTGAGGGACGATGTCCCTGAACTGAACCAAAAATTTCTAAGTCCACCGACGCTATCAGTTTCTTATCCGGCATCGCAGCATATGTTGTTCCGAAAGGGAAAGCTTGAAATCCTCCGAATCCCTTTCGGTATCCCGTCGGACCGGATGAAACTTTCGGACGTCCGTACCCGCTTCCGCGGAGCGTCCGGACCCAGCATCGTCGGATAAAATATATGCGACAGATTCAGTTGATGCTGGGATGCTGCGATAAACTGTGCTATTAAGGAAAGCATGTCCGTTCCCGAGGCCTGTGCAGTAGCGGACTTACGATGCATTGCCGCTGGAAGCTCCGTGTACGTTGACTCCCGCACACTTCCTATGCGAACGTCCGGAGTCTGCAGGCCTCGAGTCCCCGGCTACCGACCCAGCGCTGTCGGATAATTCTCGATCCGACACCGTTACTGTCGGCTGCTGGGATGCTGCGATAAGCTGTGCTATGTGCACAAGAATGTCCGGCGTCGAGACCTGCGGAGGCGCAGTCTATCGCTGCTTCGCCGAGGGCAGCTCCGCATCAGATGGCTCCCGCATACTTTTCCTATGCGAACGTCCGGAGTCCATCGGTCTCGAATCCCTGGCTGCCGGATGGTGTGACCTGGTCGCCGAAGAATCCTTGATCGGCGAAGCTGGTAATATATCGGCGGTCACGCAGCCAAGGTGCGGTCGTGTGCGCTGACGAGAAGAGGAAGCCTTAGCAGTCTCAGCGGACTGCCTATACAACGGAGCGTCCCGAGCGACGGACGTATGCTCCGCTAGCGACACATTGTACCACAACATCTGGGGCCAGATGTTGTTGAACGAGAGAGGGGCCTCTCTCGCTTGCCGTCCGGATGGACCGGAACGAGCTATGAACCGGACTAAAAGGCTTCCTCCGTTCTCCCTCCGTTCTCCCTCCGATCCGCCGTCACTGGGTGTGCATTAAGTTAATTTTATAGTGCTCGCATCACCCCAAAATTCCTTCTAGACCGCAACGGACGAACCCGGCTGCCGAACCATTCGGTGAATGGACGCTACACCGGGCGAGCTAGCGGACGTCAAAGGCCGTCGAACCTACTAGGGTCCTCTTAGGCAATTGGCGTATTACATGAGCACTTTTCCGCTAGCCCTTCATTAATTGTGACGACGGAGGCACACTGTTGGAAGACATCACAGATACATCACCCTAATCTTGATCGTCTGAAATAGAAATTGATAAAGTAGAGTGACCCTGCGGGGAAAGGACCGGAGTGTCCAAATCCCCAACAACATACCGTGACATACGCTTCCCATATTGTCATCGAAATCATACGATACAGAACAGGAGTTAATGCGAGTACACTGACCACATATAGAATGATAATAAGGTCAGAGGAAGACTTCCTCTTAAAACAATTGATCAATATCCTTTCAATGTGAAAAGAAAACAAGTCCTGGTACTCGCACTAACCCCTGGCAATCAAAATACATAATAATAATATGATCCATTAATATAGAAAAAATAATTGAAATCAAAATATTTTGAAAAAATATTTTTTCAGAACAGCCCAAGTTTCTGAAAAGTAACGTTGAGCCCCAATGGATCCCAAGCCTAAGTGTGGACAAAAATTTTAAAAATATTTTAAACAATTTATTCAACACTTACGAACAATAATAATGTATCTAGTTATGATTAAAATAACATAAAGATATTATTATTTAGAAATCCCCCCCTCACACAGAGGGCTGTTGTAAATGTAAACAATGAGTGTAAAAACACTAAAATAAGACTCCAGGCACCCAGGCCCGAAATCAGTTACCAAAAATACACTATCTGATGCAAAACAGAGACTTCCAGGGAAGAAACTGCAGAACATCAGATGGTAGATGCAGAACACAACGCCTAACCACCCGTAGGTGAAGACGTAAACATGGGGAAAGAACAGAATTCATTCTGTTATTCAGCTAAAACTCCCAAGAAATTTTAGTAATAATAATTACAGAAACTAAGCCAAAAGCATGGGAGAATAGCAAGGGGGAACTTAAAGGACAGGGAGAGAGGAAAAACACTTGAAAAAACAGTGTAACTAAATAATCAGAATGACAACAAAATGGCTGCTGCCTTGAAAATAGGTAACTTAACATAATTTCATTAAAAAATTTTAAGTTACAGCCCTGATAATATTCTGTCACACATTCTTTTCCTCTACTCCTTTTCTATCCTCCTTAGAATCACCATTTCACTAATATTTATGTGTCTGGCATCATTTAAACTGAGATTTAAAAGCACAAAGATCAGTCAGATGTTAACTGATGAAGGGCCAAACTTAGAATGATAAATGGCGCCAATTTCGGAACGTCCTTGACACTGCGCATGCACAGTAGGGGCGAAGTGTGGAGGGCCTTTCAGGACATGTTTTCTTTAGTTTTAGATGCAAATTTTGGGGATTGGGGGGCAAAATTTGTGTTTGGCCCTATATTTTAAGAGTTAGCACCAGCTATGTCTGGGTCATTGGTACAGTATAAAAATTTATATATTTTTTATACTTACCAATGGCCCAGACTAGCTGGTGCTAACTCAAAAATATCTAGGGCCAAACACAAATTTTGCTCCCCAATCAAAAAAAATTTGCATGCAAAACCGAAAATTAGAAGTCATATCTGGCTCTCCATACATTTACCCTTGACGCACGTGCATACGCCAGGAAGTCACCGAAACTGGTGCCAACATATTCTTTGTAAAAAGATTATAATATAATAGTACAGCAGGGAGGTATGAGTGCCCAGTTGAGCCCACTCATGGGAGGGCCATTCCCATCTGGGCCATTGGTAAGTATAAAAAATATATAAATTACTTTAAATTTTTTTCATATTTTTATACTGTATACCAATGGCCCAGACTAGCTGAATCGTAAAAAGGTGGAGGGCCTAGAACTTCCAAAATAGTAGATCAACATAGATCAAATCCTTCAATCCACGAAGAAAATTAGAATAATTAGAATTTACATGTATGTCTCTTTATACCATAATAAAAGAGACATATCCTAATATGGATCCCAATCCTAAATTCAAGCATGAAATCATGTTAATTGGGATGTAACAAATAAACAATTTTTAAGGCTAGTCTGGAAAAGCCCTGAAAATTAGAATGACATATTGAGAATGAGAGAAAATTGTCCATAAGCCTACGCCAAACAATAATACTACAGCTGATCGCTGAATATAGTACGGACAAAAGAGCTTCCTTCATAATTACATACCCAATAAGCCAGAGAAGTGGACAAAATGACCCCCCCCCCCCCCTTTTTTTGAACATATCTTCAAAAGAAAGAGGGGAGAGCTCTGGAATCAATGAACAGTATCCGGAAACGATATAATTAAATATCGATCAGGCACTCAAAAATTAATTCATGAATAATAAATGGTGCTTAACGCCACTTCACAAGCCAAGGCTATAGCGATGATTTTGGTAAATAACATTATCCGCTACAAAATATGCACTGAAGACAGTGTATACAGGTACAACAAAATCAGTGAAATAATAATATAACATACACATACAAAAGCGAGATATGATGAACAATCTCTGCAGAGAAAGGGAGCGCGGTGGCTCAGTTGGTAGAGGTGCAGGCTGCATGCCGAGAGGTCCTCGGTTCGAATCCCACCTGCGGCAACCGCGTTGTGTCCTTGGGCAAGACACTTCATCTCCATTGCCCGCGTGGGGGCATGATGACTCCGTGTACTAAGGCGTACTGCACGTCGATGGTACGCATGTCTTCAGCCAATCTAACCCTGCCTGTGCTGCCGCGCGGAGTTACGATGTTGGGGAGCTGGCAGCTGCTCGTCGTTGCTCGGTGGTTCTCTCCGGGTACTCCGGCTTCCTCCACCCGTAAAACTGTCACGGTCATGATTAGCCATTGTGCATAAATATGTGACCTTAAACATCAATAAATAAATAATCTGCAGAGAAAACACGCTTCAAGATCATTCACAGGAGGCCTCTGTACAATTAAATCTGGTAAGAACACTCTCCAACGTGTACTATTTGGTATCTACAACTATAAACACGTGCGAATATGCAATTTGAGAACCGACAAAATAGAGACCAGGATCTAGAAATGGAGGTAGGTATGATTAACTGGCTCCAACACAGACCACCCCCGATAGATATAATAATTTCAAGGTCCACCAAAGCGATAGCGTAATAACATATTGTGCGAGTGCATAAAAATCCAGCCTGTAACCATCTAAAAACCACTAAATGGTTATGCAGTCACCTATGAACACAAATAGCAGCCATTATGATGATTAAATAAGTGCTTGTATATTAGAAATCAGAAAATAAACACCGGAAACTAATGCAACAGAACTGCATATATGCCTATCAGGGCGCCATGCAACACAACCCAAATGCATAGTATGTAAGTATTAAGATGTATACACACGATAGTGTGTGAGTGTGGGGGGAGGGGGAATTCAAATTCATGTCAAAACCTCCTCACCCACATTACTTAATCATTAACGGTCCAAACAGTAATAATATAGTAACCACAAAGCTCCTCACGTCTGATATACTCTGTTATGCCACTGAGAGCGGAGAATGACATGAACAACAAAACGTCCCTTGAAGAAGAAAACCCTCTTGTGGGGGAAGCTTCTGGTGAATGTACAATAACAGACACTATAACCTCAATGTAATCAATAGAAATGAATGAATTGAGGAATACACATATCCTATCATTCATTCCCATAAAAACGGCTGAGCGTCAAATGTATGTGCTCAAATGCCTAATACTGGCGGCACAAATAATGGAAACTATTATTCCTGTGCGCCGCAAACTTAACTATCCTGAAGTGATCCTATATAAGATCATGTAATAGGCATACAGTTAGAATAAGCCCAAGATGCTGCCAGCGCTTTACTTCATGCGCTGAAATCTTAAGCACTGACTGCTGATTGGAAGATAAATTTTCCTAAGCAGTACGAATAGCTAACTGACTCCATATAGCAATAGAATGAACCGAAATGTCCCTTCTACTGGAAATTAATGACCAAAGAAGCATTTTTCTCTTCTGATAAACTCTGATCTGCGTCTATAAATACATGATCGCTAATAATATAAATTCAATGATGTAGCGTAAACAATAAGACATCATTTCTGAACATATGGTCTCCAAGAACCAAGGGTCCCAAGGTCCCTGCATAGAGAGACCATCAGACTCAGGATTGTAACCCAATATATGAACTCACATCCGTCATAATTGAGAAAACTGTTAAATATATGCCCAAACTTGACCTTATGTTAAAAGATTCTCTAAAACAAAACAGGTCTAGAGCGAAAAATGTCTACCATTCCAGTTAAGAATAACTGGAGGGGACATGTTCGTAAGCGACCCATCGAAATAACATTCATAGCCACTCCGCACAACCCCATCCAGCGCATAACATTTTCTGCTGTTAATGCGTCAGATAAAAGATAAAAGCGAGCCAATCAACTGGCTAATTCGCTCTGTGAAACAACAGATGAACCAGCCTGTTGAAAATGAATTGTAGGATACGTGTATCCTATCAATCATCCCATGAGATATTATCTAGTTAATAATTAAAGTGATCTAAAGAACTATACTCACTGCATCGATGAACGCTCATAAATAACCTAATTATCCAGTTTCAGTCAAAATCGGTCGGACCGAGCTCTATAAGAGCCTCAAGCCACCAGCTCAGGGGTGACTGATCAGTAACTCAAACAGACGTAAACCCCCTAACCAAGTGGCTGTATAGACAATCCCTAAAGTAATATATAGGAGGGATACCTATACCTTCGCTTTGAGTCCTTATAGACAATCTGAGTCTCGGACAACTCTCCTACTCTTTCTGTTGGTGAGGTCGATTAGACCCCAACTTAAAGAGTCGAGTATTGATGCTTTCTTGTAGCTCAATCCTACAATAATGAAAGCTTACCATCAAAGACTTAGGGATACCTATACCTTCACTATGAGTCCTTATAGACGATCTGAGTCTAGGACAACCTCTCCTACTCTTTCTGCTGGTGTTGCTCGATAAGACCCCAACTTAAAGAGTCGAGTATTGATGCTTTCTTGTAGCTTAATCCTACATTAATGAAAGCTTACCATCAAAGACTAGTGTCTGGAAAAGTAAAGCGGCCTGTAGCAAGTTTTCCACCTAGTCAAATGTTAAAGATGACGACGCAAGGCTTCGTCACATCAGAATAGCTCCCACTTAACATTTGTTAAGACAGAGATATATATTATAATAGGTCTGGAAAGAATTTTTAAAAGGTACAAACGACCACAAAATTCCTTTCCATATAGACGCTGCGTCATAGTACTTAAAATTGAAGTACATAAGACCATGAGTCTATATTCGCTCTGAATAAGAAATTATCTTCTCAATTGTATCCGAGCGAACAGCTAAATGATGAAGGTAAGACTACAACTAAGATCTTAGCCTGCTCATTCAACACAGAGAAACTCTCAACACATCTTCCCCTGCCGTTTTTTTAAATGTATGTGAACAAAAAAAAGAAACGGTTAAAAATACAGAAGAAGATGAGAAGAAACCGTATTACTTTTTCCCGCAGGAAGTTAAATATGGCGTCTATACACAATCGAAGACCTGTGACACCTGTGTAGACTGAACCGGAAAGAGATCTTATTATCCTGCTCTTTGTCCGGATGAAGTCAGCGTCTAACAACACTAGCAGTTTCTCATAATTACTCGCAGCATTGTGATTCACTGGAACAAGTTCAAGGAAACAATAATGTATAGTATCCATATAATCCATGAGTTGTTCCGAAAGGGAAAGTTATCCTCCTCCGTATCCCTTTCATTATTCGTCTAAATCAGTTAGAATCACGGTCACCGGCATCTGAACAGGTAGATGACTGGACCGATCAAGCACCATTCAACAGCTCAAGTTTTGAGACTGACATTGAGTGCTTCTGCCTTAGCGGAATACTGCGATTAGCTGCGCAATTTGCGACAGCAAGTCCGTTACGGAGGCCTATGGAGCAGCGGTCACGAATTGTCCGCCAGCTGCTCCTGGGACAGTGTGTCCGAGATGGCTCTTACTGTGGATGTCCCGATGAATGAAGTCACATCTCCTTGGCTACTAGATGGAGCGACTTTCTTCACAAAAAATGGACCTTTTGATGATGCAGACTAGATATCCTAAGTCACTTGGCCAAGGTGTGGTCGGGAGTGCTTGGTAGACGCTGAAGAAGCCAAACTGTAGCCGTCCTCGGCTAAGAATTGAACTAAGCGCACCAGACAATAGCTATGTACGTAAGCTCTGACTGACGCAAGTTCCTAGCAACAACACCCGGCCCCAGATGTTGTTAAAAGAGAGAGATGGGTCTCCCTCTTGCTCGCGGTCCGGGGAGACCTAACCGAGCGTACTTCAGAACTTGCCGGCTTCTTCCTTCCATCAACGCAGGGTGAGCATGATTGGATTAAATAGTGCTCGCTACACTCTTATTCTCTCTCGACCACAACAGACATGCCCCGTGTCACATTACCCATATTCTGAGTAACGATCCGCCAGTTGAGCTAGCTGGAGACAAGGTCATAAACCCTATATTCTAAGGTCTAGAACTTGTCTTATATCATTGAGCACTTATGCCGCTAGCTCTGAATACAATGCACATGCTACACATCTGGTGTGACACTACCCATATTTTGAGTAATGATCCGCAGGTCCAGCTAGCTGGAGACAAGGTCGTAAACCCTATATTCTAAGGTCTAGAACTTGTCTTATATCATTGAGCACTTTTGCTGCTAGCTCTGAATACAAATGCACATGCGACACATCCGGTGTCACCGTCCTCATATTCAATCTTAACCGCTTCACCGGCATCAAGGAACTGAAACCACTCATCGCGGTTTATAGCCCTGTGGAATATAAAGAGCACTTTATCTGTTATGTAGAGGAAGCCATAAGACTAGCCGACCCTGGCTGCCTATTAGACGGGATGTCTCGGACAGGAGGTATGTACATATACTCCGACTGACGCAAGTTCCTACCAACAACATCTGTCCCCAGATGATGCTGAAAGAGAGAGAGAGTGTACCTCAGAACTTGCCGGCTTCTTCCTTCCGTCGTCGCTGGGTGAGCTTGGTTATATAAATAGTGCTCGCTCCACCCTATATCATCTCCTAGCCCGGTGCGGTCATACCCGGCATCACAGTTCTCAGAGGCCTGAGTAACTACTTCACCGGATGAGCTAGCTGGCGACAACAGACTTTGTGCGGTCGTGTGTGCTTTTCGAATGTAGAGGAAGCTATAAGACTAGCCGACCCCGGCAGCCTATTATAAGGAGCGTCCCGGACAGGAAGGCATGGACGTAAGCTCCAACTGACACATGTTCCTACCAACAACCTCTGACCCCAGATGTTGTTATAAGAGAGAGGGGCCTCTCTCTTGCTCGCGATCATGGTAGATCTGGATGAGCATACCTCAGAACTTGTCTGCTTCCTCCTTTCCATCGTTGCAGGGTGAGCATGTTCAGATTTTATAGTGCTTACTACACCCTTATTCCTCTTCTCGACCGCTACGGACATACCCGGCATCATACCACCCATATTCTGCGTGATAGATCTGCCAGTTGAGCTAGCTGGAGACAAGGGATGTAAACTCTATATTCTAAGGCCTAGACCTTGTCTTATATCATTGAGCACTTTTCAGCTAGCTCTAATAGTATAATGCGATGACGGAAGCACACTCTCTGAGGGCATCATGAAACCACACCATGTTCTTGTTCCTCTGTAAATAGAAACTAAAAAAACTATAGTGACATTTTGGCGAGAGGACCAGCAGTGTCCCCTCGCTGTGAGAGGACCGGTAGTGTCCACTTGCCTAACACAAAACATGACACCAGTCATTCACATTGTCAAAATCTAACACATGGAGCAAGAATTAGTGGAAGTACATCGACCAAAAGCAAGACAACGATCATGTAAATAGAGGAAAGGCTTCCTCTTATTGCCTTACTATTAGATAAAAATAATTACCTAAAATCTAATACATGTCAATTGTACTACCACCAAATCTACATAATATAAGCTAACATTAAAATACAATCGATGAAACAATACATCCAAAAGAAAAATTCCTTCAAAAAATAAAAAAAAAATTTTGAAATTTTTTTTCTTATATAAGAGCCCAAGTTCCCAAAGGGAACGATGAGCCCAAAAAAGCCTAAGTGTGGCAAAATTATAAAAATATGCTATAAAATAAACTTCCACACTATCAAAATATTTAATGTTTCTAACAACTGTCATGAAAACAAAAAAAAGAAAACAAGACCCCAGGCAACACGGCCCGAAGTCAGTAACAGAAACAAGACTATCTGATGTAAAGCAAGAACTTCATCAGAAGAAAAAAACGATACACCGGATGTATGATGCATGACCAAAATGCCCAAACACCCCAAGGGTGAGGATGTAACCCTGGGGATGTACAGAATAATCTTCTGTATAATACGTTAAACTCCCAAGAAATTTTATAAAAAAATTTCAATAAAAGAAGCCAAAAAGCTTGGGAGCTTAACTGGGGGATCAAGGGAAGGTAGGGAAGGAATATTAAACAAACAGTGGACAGATCATTATCAATCAATAATGATGTCAGGCCCATGTCCCGAAATTAGGGAACATGAACTAATTTTTATAAATATTATAAAATTACAGCCCTGAACATTTTAAACCACCATTTCTTCCTTCCTTCATCCAGTTGTGTCCTTGGATCCACCAAAACAACCATTGATTTGTGTCTGGCATCATTAAAACTGAGATTTAAAAGCACAGAAGTCAGTTTGTTGTTATCTGACTGAAGGGCCAAACAACGAATGATGTTGGCGCCAGTTTCAGCGACTTCCTGGCGTCTGCGCATACGTGGAGGGTAAATGTATGGAGGGCCAGATAGGACTTCTAATTTTTGGTTTTGCATGCAAATTTTGGGGACTGGGGGGCAAAATTTGTGTTTGGCCATAGATATTTTTGAGTTCGCACCAGCTAGTCTGGGCCATTGGTATGCAGTATAACAAGAGGCCCCAAGGGGCCTGAGGGTGCTCACCTGACATGGTAGCCAAAATATCAACCCAGAGAATTGATTTCAACAAGTTGCATCTGCTCCTCCTAAGAAAAGCTTATACCAAATATCCAAAGATTCTGACCAGTGGATCTAAAAAGAAAAGAAAGAAGATTTTTAAAGAATATTCCTCATATTGAACTAAGTTATAATTCGGGCTCCCACAGGGAGCCCATATATGAACTCAGAGACTTGGCTTTAACAAACTTGAATCTCACCCCCCTAAGGATGCTGCACACCAAATATCAAAACATTCCGACTCCTGGATCTGAAGAAGAAGATTTTTAAAGAAAATTCCTCATTTTGAACTAAGTTAGAATTCAAGCTCCCACAGTGAGTCCAAATATGGACCTAGGGACATGGCTTGAACAAACTTGAATCTCACCCCCCTAAGGATGCTGCATATCAAATATCAAAACATTCCAACTGCTGGATCTGAAGAAGATTTTTAAAGAAAATTCCTCATTTTTGAACTAAGTTATAATTCGGGCTACCACAGTGAGCCCAAATATGAACCCAGGGACTTGGCTTGAACAAACTTGAATCTCTCCCCCCCCCCCCCCCCCCCCCCTAAGCATGGTGCATACCCAATATCAAAAGATTCTGCCTGCTGGATCTTGAGAAGATTTTCAAAGAAATTTGCCTGAAATGCACTAAGTTTGAATTCGAGCTTCTATAGTGATCCCAAATATGAATCCAGGGGGGGGCCGATTTGAACAAACTTGAATCAGATCCACCCCACAATGTTGCATACCAAATATCAAAAGATTCTGCCTGGTGGATCTGGAGAAGAAGATTTTTTAAGAAATTTGCCTGAAATGCACTATAAGTTCGAATTCGAGCTTCTATGGTGAGCCCAAATATGAATCCAGGGGGCCGTTTTGAACAAACTTGAAACAGATCCACCCCTCAATGTTGCATACCAATTATCAAAAAGATTCTGCCTGCTGGATCTGGAAAAGAAGATTTTTTAAGAAATTTGCCTGAAATGCACTAAGTTCGAATTCGAGCTTCTATACTTAGCCCAAATATAAACCCAGGGGGCCGATTTGAACAAACTTGAATCAGATCCACCCCATAATGTTGCATACCAAATATCAAAAGATTCTGCCTGCTGGATCTGGAGAAGAATATTTTTGAAGAAATTTGCCAGAAATGCACTAAGTTCGAAATCGGGCTCCTATACTGAGCCCAAATATGAACCCAGGGGGCCAATTTGAACAAACTTGAATCAGATCCACGCTACAATGTTGCATACCAAATATCAAAAGATTCTGCCTGCTGGATCTGGAGAAGAAGATTTTTTTAATGTTTTTCCCATTGCCTACAGTGTTAAAAAGTGCTGACTCAGCACTTTTTCAAAGTCCGGAAAAAAGTTCCTTGTGATCAAACCAGTAGGGATTTTTTTAACCATTCTATTCTACTGGATAAAAGTAAGCTTTATACAAAATAAGAATTCTCTGTGCCATGTAGTTTTGGAGATATGGCTGTTTTAAGGTTTTTCCTATTTTTAGCTCCCGAGGTTCCCACGGGGCAATGAGAAAAATTTTTTTTTACATCAATCAACTACTTATGACCCATTATCATCTCATATCAAATTTGGTTGAAATCGACCTCACGGTTCTGAAAATAGAAATTCTAGGCGTGGCCAAAATTTTTGCCCCTCCCATAACAAAGGCAAATAATGCCTGACAAACTTCTCTTGAACAAACTTGATTCTAAACCTCAAAAGGACTCTGTATACCACATATCAAGTCTCTGCTACTGGTGGTTCATTAGAAGAAGATTTTCAAAAAATTTGGCCATTTTTTCCCCACACCTCTGCACAATATGGGCTGAAACCTATTTTGGATAAAAATCAAAATGCCCCTATATAACCACTACTTACATGAAATTTAATTAAAATGTGGCCAGTGGTTTAGGAGAAAGAGGCTCAAACACCACCTTCGCGCAGGACAACGGACGACGGGCGAAGAGTGATAAGAAAAGCTCACCCTGACTTTCAGTCAGATGAGCTAAAAATATGGGAAAAGGGCGTAACTCAGCCAAACTTGGTCGGACCAAACCCAAATTCGAACTTGAGCTGCGTATTCTTGAGACAAACCTATGTACAAAATTTGTTGTTGATTCAATAACGCAAACTGAAGTTAGCATCCGGACACCATATTTTCAAAGTAAAAAAAATGGAAAAAAGAACATAACTCATCCAAAATTGGTCTGAGCGAACCCAAATTCAAACTTGACCTGCATATTCATGAGTCAAACCCTTGTACAAATTTAGTGTTGATTCAATAACTCAAACTGAAGTTTTCATCCGGACACCAAATTTTCAAAGTTGCAAAATTGGGTAGAACAGCATCGAAAAAGGGGCATAGCTCCAACAAACATTATTGGATTCAGCCGATATTCTGAATTCTCCTAATCACTGGGGTAAGGGATATATACACCAAATTTGGTTTCGATTCGATAACCCAAACTTTAGTTATCACTCCAGACAAATAGATTCAAAGATGCATGGACAGACACACAGACGGATGCAGCTGGTTACAATAGTCCTCCGACAAAATGTCGGGGGACAATGAGGACTGAGATTGGGAAATTTTGGGTTTGATTTGGGAAAAGTTAAAAAATTTATAGTAATTTATATATTTTTTATACTTACCAATGACCCAGACATAGCTGGTGCTAACTCTTAAAAATGTAGGGCCAAACACAAATTTTGCCCCCCAATCCCCAAAATTTGCATCTAAAACCAAAGAAAACATGGCCCTGAATGATGCGCAGTGTCAAGGACGCCCCGAAATTGGCGCCATTAATCATTCTTATAACCAGTGCCTGGTAAGCGCTATGTACTCAGCGGGGAGGTATAAGTTCCCAACTCCTGGGAGGGCCATCCCCGTCTGGGTCATTGGTAAGTATAAAAAATATATAAATTACTATAAATTTTTTAACATTTTTATACTGTACCAATGACCCAGACATAACTGAATAGTAAAAAGGCTGGAGGGCCTAGGACATAGAGGAAAAACCAATAAGCTCAATTATATAAAATAGAGCCATCCCCTCGAGGGGAAAAGGAGTATTAGGCCTTACATGTATCTTTCTTATTTATGATAAATTAGAAAGACACAACACCTTCCATAATTGAGCACCACAACATCCATGTACTCTATTAATATCCAGTATAATCCTTATACTAATAATTTTTAAAGTAAGCCAATAAATAAAGTTAGTCTAGAGAATAGAGACTCTTATACTCCTTAAAAGTGTCTGAGGATTGTATAATAACGCCCGTTTGACACGTGATATATTCAAAAGCTATACTTTAAAAACTATGACCTGAATGAATTTTTAAAACATAAACTTATCACTTAAAGACCATCCCAGTAACAGCTCAGAATTACTAACTCCGGAGGAGGTATCCCCTTGTTTTCATAATAAAACAGGTGACCCAAGGGAACACCCTCCCCCCCCCCACCCCCACCCCCTTCTCCTTGCCCTGGGTCAAATAGCCCAAAGCGAAGAGGGCAGCAGGACGGAGTCACTGCAGGAACAGAATGCCTACCTAGCTATAGTAGCAACTGTTAAGTGAATGACATTCTGAGCAGTAGATAATAGACCTAACAATGCAGGCCTCCAGAAATGGACTCAATATTTCTGAGAGAAAAATTCATGAATGTGGATGGCTGAGCCCAATGTGCAGCCTTCATAAAATCTATAATAGCGACACTAATAATGTAAGCCCAAGATGTAGAAAGAGCTCTTACTTCATGAGCCGAAATCTCAAGCACAAACTGCTGAGTTAATGATATACCATAAGCAGTACCGATAGTTAATTGAATCCATTAGCAATAGAATGGAGCGTAATGTCCTTCTATTAGGCATCAAAGACAGAAGAAGCTTACGTCCTTACTAATAAACTGAGATCTGTTTATAAATACGTAAACTCTAACCGGACAGAGTAAAGGCCTATGCCCGTACGAAGACGGAAGGACCTTAATAACAATAGGTTCTGGATATTATTAGGAGCCTGATTCTTAACCAAAAATCCAACCTAAGTAGTAAAGGAAATAGTGTTTCCGAAACTACGAAAGTGAGAATCGTCCACCGATAGTGCATGAAGCCCACTGACTCCTCAGTAAAAGAGAAGACTAAGAGAATTACTGTCTTAAAAGGTCAGAATTTGAAAACTACTGTTTCCAGAGGCTCAAATGATTACTTAGCTAAATAAGAACCGAAGCTAAATTCCGTATAGGAATTAATCTAAGGATTCTAGGTCTATTTATCGAAAAGTTTCTAACTAACTTAGATAAAGAGACATAAGACTCAATAGTAAACTATCATGGAGTGCATAGGTATGAGATAACATAGACCTATAACCTTAATAGTAACAGGCTGCAGTTGATCTTGTCAAACAAGTATACTAGAAAGTTGCAATGTCTAGTATGGAGGGATCAAAAATATCAACATAATGATCCCTACACCAACAACGGAAGAGCCTCCACTTTAGCCGCATAGTATAGCGAAGAGGAGGTTCTCCTACAGTAAGAAATCGCGTCCATAGCTCGTCCTGTACAATGCTTGCCATGCAAGAAGGACCACACAACGGAATACGTGAAGGTTGAGACCTTGCGGGTTGTGATGAAGTTGACACGATTTCCCCAGCAAAAGAAGATCCTCTCATGGAGGACGTTTTCGCGGTAAGTCCCACAGTAGACACCTGAGTAAATTTACCCATGGTCTCTGTGAAGACAGAGATGCTATCAACAGAATTGTAATGTGGATGTTTATCTTAGCAATACTTGCTGAATCAACAGTGCTGAGGATACGCATATCCTATCATTCCGTCCTATTAGATCAATAGAGCGTTAACAACATAAGCTCAGGGATCCGGACATGGAAACACATACGTCTGCAATTGATTAGTGAGTTGTGTCGCAAATAAATTATCATTGGGCGCTCCCATTGATAGCAAATCTGATTGAATACTTGTTTGTTGAGAGTCCATTCTGACGGCAACAAGCGACCCTTACGTGAAAGGGAGTCTGCTAATACAATCAGACGACCCGGAATATGACGGACCGAAGCAGAACTTGGTGTGCTATAACAAACAGAAGGATTCTTTCCGTTAAATTGAATAACGGAAACAAATGAGTGCCTCCCTGGTTCCGGAGATACGCAACTACTGATGTATTATCGGACAGGATTTGGACATGCGTTTCTGAATAATGTTCATCCAATGACATAGTGCAAGCCAAAATAACCTCATTTCCTGGAAGTTAAGTGCTTGTCTAGAAACTGCGGAACCCAAAGACCCTGGCACTTCGAATCCGTTGGGATCAATATTGTACCCCAACCTGTTTGACTGGCATCCGTCATAATCATAAAACTCGGATCCGGCAACTGCAGTGGCACTCTCTGAGTCAACCACCGAATGTTTGCCCCAGTCTGAATCTCTTGTTACACTTGATAGACAAGAGAACGTGTATATCGAGCAATTGATAGATTGCTGAAAGGTTGTCGTCGAAGAGAAGCTTCTCCGAGACCGAAGCGATTCTGAGAGAGTTCTTCACCTTACTATCCACGCGCGTGGATGTAGCTAGGGCTGCGTCACGTCTAACCAACTCCTGGGTGCCACTGAAGGGCGGAGTTATACGTGGAAAAACTACTGCCCTTGAAAGAAATCTCATTGAGGATCATATCCTGGAATTCTTTCTCTTGAAGACGTAATGATAACGCCTCAGTAAGGTGGTCTACGTATGATAAAGCGTCTAAGTTAAGTCTAATAGACATCATTGTCGTTTCCAATAATGTGGTTGGAATTGACATAGACGGCGAAAAAGATAATTCTCAGTCTTCAGTCCCGCCGTCAAGACGCATAGAAACTCTCGGTATGCCCTGTTCTGCCAATATAAATTATTTCCTAGAATTGATGAAAGGCAGAATAGAGCATTGCAGACAAGAAACTAGATTATCATGCTTGGTAGCAAGCTTATATATAGCGTCGTTAAATAATTCGAATGTTCTAATGACATTATTGGACTGTGTCGGCAAGTCAGGGACAATGTCCCTGAACCGATCCAAAACTCCGTGTCCAATGACGCTATTAGTCTCTTATCCAGCATCGCAGCAATGTAGTCCGACGGAACAACCTCTGGAAGATAATGCCGGAAGAAATGTATGGCAGCTTCTGTTGTTCCGAAAGGGAAAGCTCGAAATCGTCCGAATCCCTTTCGCCATCCTGTCGGACCCTATAAGTGTTCGGTCGTCCGTACCTGATGCAACAGCGGAGCGCACCAACCCAGCGTCGTCGGATTATTCGTGATCTGACCGAGAATCTGTCGTTTGCTGGGATGCTGCGATAAGCTGTGCTATTTTGGATAGCACGTCCGTCACTGAGGCCTGTGGAGAAGCGGTCTTACGATGCTTTGCCGCTGGAAGCTCCGTGTTCGTTACCCCGTGCATACTTCTATTACGCGAGCGAATGTAGTGTATAGGCCTCGTGTCCCTTGGCTACCGGATGGAGTGACCTGTTCGCCGTGGAATCACTGAATGACGAAGCTGGCCGGATACTCGAGGTCACATAGCCAATGTGCGGTCGTGTGCGCTGCTGTGAGGATGAGGAAGCATTATCGACAGTCTCTCGGACTGTCAATATAACGGAGCGTCCCGAGCGGCGGACATATGCTCCGAATGCGAAATAACTGTACCACAACATCCGGTCCCATATGTTGTTGTACGAGAGAGGGACCCCTCTCGCTCGCAGCCCGGACGGACCTGGACGAGCTAGGAACCAGACTAACAGGCTTCTTCCGATCTGTCCTCTAATCCGTCATCACTGGGTGTGTACTAAAGTCTATTATAGTGCTCGCATCACCCAAATCTCCTTCCTAGACCGCAACGGACGAACCATTCGATGAATGGACGCTACACCGGGTGAGCTAGCGAATGTCAACTCCGTCGATCCTACTAGGGACCTCTTAGGCGATTGACGTATTCCATGAGCACTTATTGCCGCTAGCTCTTCATTATCTATGACGACAGAGGCACACTTTTGAATGACATCTCAGTAACTTTGAGAACAAGAAACCAGACATGCTTGTTAATAGCAAGCATATAATAATATATATATAGCGTCGTTCAATAATTTGAAAGTTTGTGTGACATTATTGGACTGTGTCGGAACTGAAGGACGATGTCCCTGAACCGAACCAAAAAATTCTGTGTCCACCGACGCTATCAGTTTCTTATCCGGCATCGCAGCATTCTGGTCCGACGAAAGAACCTTTAGAAGATAAATCAGATGACATACACAGCAGCTGATGTTGTTCCGAAAGGGAAAGCTCGAAATCCTCCGAATCCCTTTCAGCATCCCATCGGACCGGATGAAATTTTCGGACGTCCGTACCCGCTTCCGCGGAGCGTCCCGACCCAGCGTCGTCGGATAATACATGATGCGACAGAGATTCTGTCGATGCTGGGATGCTGCGATAAGCTGTCCTATTTGCGATAGCACGTCCGTCACCGAGGCCTGTGCAGTAGCGGTCTTACGATGCTTTGCCGCTAGAAGCTCCGTGTACGTTGACTCCCGCATACTTTCTTATGCGAACGTCCGGTGTCTGCAGGCCTCGTGTCCCTGGCTACCGGATGGTGTGACCTGGTCGCCGATGATTCTCTGATTGGCGAAGCTGACTGGATATCCGAGGTCACGTAGCCAAGAGTGGTCGTGTGCGCTACCATGAGGATGAGGAAGCCTTATTGACAGTCTCTCTGGACTGACTATATATCGGAGCGTCCCGAGCGGCGGACATATGCTCCGAATGCAAAACATTTTGTACCTCAACATCTGGGGCCAGATGTTGTTGTACGAGAGAGGGGCCTCTCTCGCTCGCAGTCCGGATGGACCTGGACGAGCTAGGAACCGGACTAAAAGGCTTCCTCCATTCTCTCCTCTAATCCGCCGTCACTGGGTGTGCATTTGGTTGATTTATAGTGCTCGCATCACCCAAAACTCCTTCTAGACCGCAACGGATGAACCCAGCTGCCGAACCATTCGATGAATGGATGCTACACCGGGCGAGCTAGCGGACGTCAAAGGCCGTCGAACCTACTAGGGTCCTCTTAGGCAATTGACGTATTTACATGAGCACTTTTCTGCTAGCTCTTCATTAATTGTGACGACGGAGGCACACTTTTGGAAGACATCACGGATACATCACCCTGTTCTTGATCGTCTGAAATAGAGATTGATAAAGTAGAGTGACCCTGCGGGGAAAGGACCGGAATGGCCATTTCCCCACTAACATACCGTGACACACACTTCCCATGTTGTTATCGAAATTAACACATACAGAACAGGAGTTAGTGCGAGCACACTGACTACATTATACAATGATTATGAAAGTCAGAGGAAGATTCCTCTTATTACAATTGAACAATATCCTTTCATTGTGAAAAGAAAACAAAGTCCTAGTACTCGCACCAACCCCTGACAATCAAAATACATAATAACATGATCCATTAACATAGAAAAAATAATTGAAATCAAAAAATTTTGAAAAAATATTTTTTCAGAACAGCCCAAGTTTCTGAAAAGTAACGTTGAGCCCCAATGGATCCCAAGCCTAAGTGTGGACAAAAATTCTAAAAATATTTTAAAAAATTATGCAACACTTACGAACAATAATAATGTATCTAGTTATGATTAAATTAACATCAAGATATTATTTTCAAGAAATCCCCCCTCACACAGAGGGCTGTTGTAAATGTAAACAATAAGTGTAAAAACACCAGAACAAGACTCCAGGCACCCTGGCCCGAAATCAGTTACCAATAATACACTGTCTGATGCAAAACAGAGACTTCCAGGGAAGAAACTGCAGAACATCAGATGGTAGATGCAGAACACTACGCCTAACCACCCATAGGTGAAGACGTAAACATGGGGAAAAGAACAGAATTCATTCTGTTATCCAGCTAAAACTCCCAAGAAATTTTAGTAATAATATTACAGAAAATATGCCAAAAGCATGGGAGAATAGCAAGAGGGGACTTAAAGGAAAGGGAGAGAGGAAAACACTGAACAAGCAGTGTAACTTGATAACAAGAATGACCACAACAGGCTGTTGCCTCGAAAATAGGTAACTTAACATAATTTCATTAAAAAATTTTAAGTTACAGCCCTGAATATTTTCTGTCACTCATTTTTCCTCTCCTCCTTCTATATCCTCCTTAGAATCACCATTTCTCTAATATTTATGTGTCTGGCATCATTTAAACTGAGATTTACAAGCACAAAGACCAGTCAGATGTTAACTGATGAAGGGCCAAACAAAGAATGATTAATGGCGCCAATTTCGGGACGTCCTTGACACTGCGCATGCGCAGTAGAGGTGAAGTATGGAGGGCCATTCAGGACATGTTTTCTTTGGTTTTAGATGCAAACTTTGGGGATTGGGGGGCAAAATTTGTGTTTGGCCCTACATTTTTAAGAGTTAGCACCAGGGTCATTGGTACAGTATAAAAATATCATGCCAAAATGCTATTGGGAATGGGTTTGATATTTTGCCTTCCCAAGACACTCAAAAGACTCCCTGCAATTAACACGAGTATTCAATTAACAGAACTTTGGTTATTTTCCTGAATTCTGGTTATTTATTTATTTAATGGTGTTTAAGGTAACTTTCAGCATCTTTGCTATCTCAAGAATGCAACATAGGGTTGAAGATAAGTTTAGCAAATTGTTTATATCTACACTGTCCACTTTAGAGGACTTTCACCCTGTATCGGTTCCCTGTCCTGTCTTACAAGTAAACAGAGCTTTTTGACCACAGTAAACAAGCACAGATCCACTTCCCAGAGTTCCACAGGATGAATTCTGATGATCAGATCTTGTTTGAAAGAGCTCATGAAAAAGACTGTTCTCTAAGAGAACAGTACCGTAATGCAAAAAGCAGTTGACACTTGAGAACAAAATTCTTGAACTGAAAAATTATCACTCTTTGCTTGAAAAACATTGCTTTTGACCCCTCATTGGAATAAGCTCAATGTACCTTCAAGTTGATAAAAAAAATTTATAAAAGATTTTAACACTTTCAAATATTAATTTACATGTTGCATTCTCATGAAATAATATCAGTTTAGCTGTATTGAGTGCCGAAAGGGCATCACTAAGAGTGAGGAAATTGGTGGTGGGGGCATGACACTCCCCAATAATTTTTCCAGTTGTGACATTTTTGTATGAACTGGAGTCATAGATAGTGATTCATACTTACTGGTAATCATGTTCTTTCTTATAAGGCCAGATTTGATACTTGGAATTATTTCACAAATACAGCTGGTCATACAAATGGATATTAATGGTATCCAAAATAGGGTGTACCAATCAAATTCCCAGTACACTGAAGACGTTATTTTCCCAATCATTTATTAAAACCAGCAGAAACATTACAGTGGAACCCTGTTAATTGAATAACCACTTTGCCAATGAAAATTATTCAATTAACAGGGATTGTCACTTTCCTGTATTCTAGAGATAAACTTAGCATTTATTCTATTATATCTTGTTTGACAGAGCTCCTTGAGATAGATATAACAGATTAAATGCCTGTATTGGATGTACTGAGGCCAAATAGGTCTATAAACAAAGGAAAACTGGGGAGAGTCAGGGTAATTTCTCGACAGCTTGCAAGATCTTTTATTCACTAAACAGGAGTTTACTCTGTAACCTATATTCAATTAACAGGTCAAATTTGTACTAGAGGTATGGTAAATGCTTTTGTGTTGGGAAATTATATTCGATTAACAGGGTTATTCAGTTAATGAGATATCCAATTAAATGGGCCCCACTGTACCAATACCTTGCCATAACTAGAGCTAGAGTGATGTCACACATACAGCCTGACTGTCCCAGCAATGGCAATGCTTAGACACAATGGATTTTTAACCACAATCTTTTAAGCAAAAATATAAAAATGCATTTTTGACGAAAGAAAAAAAAAAGTGCATAATTGGCTCCCCAGGTGAAGGGGGTGGGGGGGGGGGGGGGGGGGTTCGGGGCTGGGGTATGTGAGTTTGAAAAAAAAGTTCCGCATGAAGTGACTGTAAATAGTTAAAAATGCATATTGGAGGAAAGAAAGAAAAAAATGAAAGTGTCAATGACACTGTAGCTCAACTTGTCAAGACATGCACATGTATAGTATGTGACACAGCAATGACAAACATCTAGGTAATGACCTGATAACAAATGTACATATAAAGTATTGTAACGGTCTGTACATAAATACTGGCCATAGCCTGTAACAAATGTATAGGTAAAGTATTGTAAAGGTGGGTGACAGTCAGATGCTAAACTAGAAAAAAATCTTCGAGTCCCAGAGTGGGTCTGACTGAACCCCAAAATATTTGTTCTCATAGCACAGTGATAAAAAAGGCACCCCAAAACACACTCATTCCTGTCCCAAGGTGAAAACAAAGGTACCCAAGAAGTTTTGTGAAGATCAGTTCATAAATACGAGCTGTATAGAAGTTGTGACAAAAAACTGATTGGACCTAATTTCAGTACAAAATGGCCACTGGCAGCCATCTTGAATTTTGGACCGCATTCAGAAACATTCGTTCTCGTCCCAAGGTGATAACAAAGGTACCCAAGAAGTTTTGTGAAGATCGGTTGATAAATACAGCCTCTAGCCTGAGCCATATTGACATGTGCACTAACAGTGTATAAATAGCACTAAATAAATCAAAATTCATCTAATTTGCATAATTTCTGCACAAGAAAAAAACCTGTACTATATGTGATGTATTCCATTTTACTAAACATTCATACAACAATTTATTCAAATCAGAACTTTCATACAGTAGTTCTGTACAAAAGACTGATTGCACTAATTTTGGTACACAATGGTTGCTGGTGGCCATCTTGAATTTTGGACCACACCCAAAAACACTCGTTCTCATCCCACGGTGATAACAAAGGTACCCAAGACGTTTCGTAAAGATCGGTTCATAAATACGGCCTCTAGCCTGAGCCGTATAGAAGTTAAGTACAAAAAACTGATTAGACCTAATTTCGGTACGAAATGGCCACTGGCAGCCATCTTGAATTTTGGACTGCACTCAGAAACATTCGTTTTCATCCCAAGGTGATAACAGAGGTACCCAAGAAGTTTCGTGAAGATCGGTTGATAAATACAGCCTCTAGCCCGAGCCGTAATGACATGTGCACTTACTGTGTGAAAGTAGCACTGAAAAAATCAAAGTTCATCTGATTTGCATAATTTCTGCATGAGAAAAAAACCTGTATTATATGTGATGTATCCCATGGTACTAAACATTCACACAAAAAATTATTCAAGTAAGTACTTTCATATGGAAGTTCTGTGCAAAAATCTGATTGCATGTAATTTTGTATAAAATGGCTGCTATCGGCCATCTTGAAATTCGGACCGCACCCAAAAACACTCGTTCTCGTCCCCCGGTAATACCAAAGGTACCCAAGAAGTTTCGTAAAGATTGGTTTATAAATACGGCCTCTAGCCCGGGCCGTATTGGCATTTGCACTTACAGTGCTGAAAGTAACACTAAATACATCAAAGTTAGTCTAATTTTCATAATTTACGTACGAGAAAAAAACCTGTATTATATGTGATATATCCCATGGTACTAAACATTCATATAAAAAATTATTCAAATCAGCACTTTCATATGGAAGTTCTGTACAAAAAACAGATTTCTGAATCGTTGGTACAAAATGGCGGCTGGCGGCCAACTTGAATTTCGGATCGAACCCAAAAGTTAAAAAATTTATAGTAATTTATATATTTTTTATACTTACCAATGACCCAGACATAGCTGGTGCTAACTCTTAAAATATAGGGCCAAACACAAATTTTGCCCCCCAATCCCCAAAATTTGCATCTAAAACTAAAGAAAACATGTCCTGAGAGGCCCTCCACACCTCGCCCCTACTGCGCATGCGCAGTGTCAAGGACGTTCCGAAATTGGCGCCATTAATCATTCTAATAACCAGTGCCTGGTAAGCGCTATGTACTCAGCGGGGAGGCAAGAGTTCCCAACTCCTGGGAGGGCCATCCCCGTCTGGGTCATTGGTAAGTATAAAAAATATATAAATTACTATAAATTTTTTAACATTTTTATACTGTACCAATGACCCAGACATAGCTGAATAGTAAAAAGGCTGGAGGGCCAAGGACATAGAGCAAAATGGAATACGCTCAATAAAATAAAATAGAGTCATCCCCTGTAGGGAAAAGAAGTAATAGGCCTTACATGTATCTTTCTTATTTATGATAAATTAGAAAGATACAACACCTTCCAAAAATTGAGCTTCATACATCCATGTACTCTATTAATATCCAATAATCCTTATACTAATAATTTTTAAAGTAAGCCAATAATAAAGTAAGTCTAGAGAATAGAGACTCTTATACTCCTAAAAGTGTGTGAGAATTGCATAATCATGTCCGTTGACATATGCAATATTCAAAAGCTATACTTTAAAAACTAAGACTTGAATGAATTTTAAAAACCTAAACTTCTCACTAAACAACCATCCCAATAACAGCTCAGAATTACTAACTCCGGAGGAGGTATCCCCTTGTTTTCATAGTAAAAACAGGTGACCCAAGGGAACACCCTCCCCCCCCCTTTTTCTTGCCCTGGGTCAAATAGCCCAGAGCGAAGAGGGCAGCCGAACGGAGACACTGCCGAAACAGACAGCCTACCTAGCTATAGTAGCAACTGTTAAGTGAATGACATTCTGAGCAGTAGATAATAGACCTAACAATAGAGGCCTCCAGAAATGGACTCGATATTTCTGAGATAAAATTCATGAATGGATGGCTGAGCGCAATGAGCAGCCTTCAAAAATCTATAATAGCAACACTATTAATGTAAGCCCAAGAAGTAGAAGAACTCTTACTTCAAGAGCCGAAATCTTAAGCACAACTGCTAAGCCAATGATATACCATAAGCAGTACGCTAGTTAATAGAATCGATTAACAATAAAATGGAGCGTAACGTCCTTCTACTAGACATCAAAGACAGAAGAAGCTTACGCCCTTGTAATAAACAGATATCTGTTTATAAATACATAAACTGTACCCGGAAAGAGTAAAGGCCTATGCCCATACGAAGACGGAAGGACCTTAAAATAATAGGTTCCGGATAATAGGAGCCTAACTCTTATGCAACAATCCAACCTAAATAGTAACGGAAGTATTGATTCCGAAACTATGAAAGTGAAAATCATCCATCGATAGTGCATGAAACTCACTGACTCTACAGTAAAAGAGAAACCAACAGAATTACTGTCTAAAAGGTCAGAATTTGAAAACTACTGTTTCCAGAGGCTCAAATGATTACTTAGCTAAATAAGAACCGAAGTTAAAATCCGTATAGGAATTTAATCTAAAGATTCTAAGTCTATTTATCAAAAAGTTACTAACTGACTTAGATAAAGAGACAAAAGACTCAATTGTAAACTATCGTAGAGTGCATAGGTATGAGGTAACATAAACCTATAACCTAAATAACAACAGGCTGCAGTAGATCTTGTGAAACAAGTATACTAAAAACTAGCAATGCGTAGTATGGAGGGATCAACCATATGAACATAATGATCCCTACACCACGACGGAAGAGCCTCCACTTTAGTCGCATAGAATAGCGAAGAAGAGGATCTCCTATAGTAAGAAATCGCGTCCAAAGCTCGTCCAGTACAGTGCTTACAATGCAATACGGACCACACAACGGAATACATGAAGGTTGCGACCTTGCTGGTTGTGATAAAGATGACACGATTTACCCAGTGAAAAAAGATCCTCACATAGAGGAAGATTTCACGTTAAGATCCACAGTAGACAAGAGAGTAAATTACTCATGATCTCTGTGAAGATAGAGATGCTATCAACAGAAATGTATTGTGGTTGTTTATCTTAGCAATACCTGCTAAAACAACAGCGCCGGAGGATACGCGTATCCTATCATTGCGTCCTATAGATCAATAGAGCGTTAACAGTATTAGCTCAGAGATCTGGACAAGCCAACACATACGTCTGCAATTGATTAGCAAGCTGTGTCATAATAAAACATCATTGGGCGCTCCCATAGATAGCAAATCTGATTAAATACTTGTTTGTTGAGAGTCCATTCTGACAGCAACAAGCGACCCGTAAGAGAACGGGAGTGCGATAAAACAATCAGACGACCCCGAATATGACGGACCAAAACTGAACTTGGTGTACTATAACCAACAGACGGATTCTTTCCATTAAATTGAATAACGGAAACGAAAGAGTGCCTCCCTGGTTCCGGAGATACGCCACTACTGTCGAATTAAAGGACAGGAATTTGGGCATGCATTTCTGAATAATGTTCATGCAATGACATAAAGCAAGCCTAAAAAACATTATTCCGCGGAAGTTAAACTGATAGCTAAAAGACTGCGGAACCCAAAGACCCTGGCACTTCGAATCCGTAGGGATCAGTATATATCCCAATCTGTTTGACTGGCAACCGTCATAACAGCCACACTAGGGTCCGGCAACTGCGGCGGCACTCTCTGAGTCAACCACCGAATGTTTGCCCCAGTCTGAATCTCTTGTAACACTAGATAGACAAGAGAATGAATAAACCAAGCAATTCATGGATTGCCGGAAAGTTGCCGTCGAAGAGAAGCTCCTCCGAGAACGAAGCGACTCTGAGAGAGTTCTTAACCTACTATCCACGCGTGGATGTAGCTAGGGCTGCATCACGTCTAAACACTCCAATCAGCCACTGAAGGGCGGAGTTATACGTGAACAAAATACTGCCCTCAAAAGAAATTACATTGAGAATAATATCCCGTAAATCTTTTCTTGAAGACGTAATGATAACGCCTCAGTAAGGCGGATTACGTATAATAAAGCGTCTAAGTTAAGTCTACTATACATAATGTCATTCCCAATATTGAAATTGGAAAAGACATAAACGGCGAAAAAGAATATATGCAGTCTTTAATCACACCGTCTAGACGCATATGAACTCTCGGTTTGCCCTGCTCTGCCAAAATAAACTATATGTAAAAAAGATAAAATGGCAGAAATGAGCCACGCGGACAAGAAACTAAACTATCATGCTTAGTAGCAGGCTTGTATATATATATATAATATATAGCGTCGAAAAATAAAACACATGTTGTAATGACAATATTGGACTGCGTCGGTAAGTCAGGGACAAAGTCCCTGTACCGATCGAAAAATCCGAGTCCAATGACGCTATAAGTCTCTTATCCAAGATCGCAGCAATGAAGTCCGAAAAATAATCACTGGAAGAAATGCCAGAAGACCTGAAAGGCATCTTCCGATACTACTAAAGGGAAAACTCGAAATCTTTCGAATCCCTTTCGCCATCCTGTCGGACCCTATAAAGCGTTCGGTCGTCCGTAGCTTGATGCAACCGCGGACCGCACCGACCCAGCGCCGTCGGATAATTCCTGATTCGACCGAGAAACCGTCAATTGCTGGGATGCTGCGAAACAACTGTGCTAACTCGGATAGCACGTCCGTCACCGAGGCCTGAGGAGCAGCGGTCTTACGATGCATTGCCGCAGGAAGCTCCGAGATCGTTACCCCGTGCATACTTCCAATATGCGAGCGAATGGAGTGTATAGGCCTCGTGTCCCTTGGCTACCGGATGGCGCGACCTATTCGCTGTGGAATCACTGAATGCCGAAACTGATCGGATACTCGAGGTCACGTAGCCAATGTGCGGTCGTGTGCCCTGCTGTGAGGATGAGGAAGCATTAAAGACAGTCTCTCGGACTGTCAATATAACGGAGCGTCCCGAGCAACGGACATATGCTCCGAATGTAAAATATCTGAACCACAACATGCGGTCCCCTATGTTGTTGGCTTCCTCCGATCTGTCCTCAATCTGCCGTCACTGGGTGAGTACTAAAGTAATTAAAGTGCTCGCATCACCCAAATCTCCTTCCTAGACCGCAACGGACGAACCCGGCAGCCGAACCATTCGATGAATGTATGCTACACCGGGTGAGCTAGCGAATGTCATTCCGTAAGCGATAGACATATTCCATGAGCACTTATTGCCGCTAACTCTTCATTAACTATGACGACAGAGGCACACTTTTGAAAGACATCTCCATAACTCTTCGAACAAGAAACCAGAAATGCTTGGATAGCAAGCATAAAATAATAATATATATAGCGTCGTTCAATAATTCGAAAGTTTGTGTGACATTATTGGACTATGTCGGAACTGAGGGACGATGTCCCTGAACCGAACCAAAAATTTCTAAGTCCACCGACGCTATCAGTTTCTTATCCGGCATCGCAGCATATGTTGTTCCGAAAGGGAAAGCTTGAAATCCACCGAATCCCTTTCGGTATCCCGTCGGACCGGATGAAACTTTCGGACGTCCGTACCCGCTTCCGCGGAGCGTCCCGACCCAGCATCGTCGGATAAAATATATGCGACAGATTCAGTTGATGCTGGGATGCTGCGATAAACTGTGCTATTAAGGAAAGCACGTCCGTTCCCGAGGCCTGTGCCGTAGCGGACTTACGATGCATTGCCGCTGGAAGCTCCGTGTACGTTGACTCCCGCACACTTCCTATGCGAACGTCCGGAGTCTGCAGGCCTCGAGTCCCCGGCTACCGACCCAGCGCTGTCGGATAATTCTCGATCCGACACCGTTTCTGTCGGCTGCTGGGATGCTGCGATAAGCTGTGCTATGTGCACAAGAATGTCCGGCGTCGAGACCTGCGGAGGCGCAGTCTATCGGTGCTTCGCCGAGGGCAGCTCCGCATCAGATGGCTCCCGCATACTTCCTATGCGAACGTCCGGAGTCCATCGGTCTCGAATCCCTGGCTGCCGGATGGTGTGACCTGGTCGCCGAAGAATCCTTGATCGGCGAAGCTGGTAATATATCGGCGGTCACGCAGCCAAGGTGCGGTCGTGTGCGCTGATGAGAAGAGGAAGCCTTAGCAGTCTCAGCGGACTGCCTATACAACGGAGCGTCCCGAGCGACGGACGTATGCTCCGCTAACAACACATTTGTACCACAACATCTGGGGCCAGATGTTGTTGAACGAGAGAGGGGCCTCTCTCGCTTGCCGTCCGGATGGACCGGAACGAGCTATGAACCGGACTAAAAGGCTTCCTCCGTTCTCCCTCCGATCCGCCGTCACTGGGTGTGCATTAAGTTAATTTTATAGTGCTCGCATCACCCCAAAATTCCTTCTAGACCGCAACGGACGAACCCGGCTGCCGAACCATTCGGTGAATGGACGCTACACCGGGCGAGCTAGCGGACGTCAAAGGCCGTCGAACCTACTAGGGTCCTCTTAGGCAATTGGCGTATTACATGAGCACTTTTCCGCTAGCCCTTCATTAATTGTGACGACGGAGGCACACTGTTGGAAGACATCACAGATACATCACCCTAATCTTGATCGTCTGAAATAGAAATTGATAAAGTAGAGTGACCCTGCGGGGAAAGGACCGGAGTGTCCAAATCCCCAACAACATACCGTGACATACGCTTCCCATATTGTCATCGAAATCATACGATACAGAACAGGAGTTAATGCGAGTACACTGACCACATATAGAATGATAATAAGGTCAGAGGAAGACTTCCTCCTAAAACAATTGATCAATATCCTTTCAATGAGAAAAGAAAACAAGTCCTGGTACTCGCACTAACCCCTGGCAATCAAATACATAATAATAATATGATCCATTAATATAGAAAAAATAATTGAAATCAAAATATTTTGAAAAAATATTTTTTCAGAACAGCCCAAGTTTCTGAAAAGTAACGTTGAGCCCCAATGGATCCCAAGCCTAAGTGTGGACAAAAATTTTAAAAATATTTTAAACAATTTATTCAACACTTACGAACAATAATAATGTATCTAGTTATGATTAAAATAACATAAAGATATTATTATTTAGAAATCCCCCCCTCACACAGAGGGCTGTTGTAAATGTAAACAATGAGTGTAAAAACACTAAAATAAGACTCCAGGCACCCAGGCCCGAAATCAGTTACCAAAAATACACCATCTGATGCAAAACAGAGACTTCCAGGGAAGAAACTGCAGAACATCAGATGGTAGATGCAGAACACAACGCCTAACCACCCGTAGGTGAAGACGTAAACATGGGGAAAGAACAGAATTCATTCTGTTATTAAGCTAAAACTCCCAAGAAATTTTAGTAATAATAATTACAGAAACTATGCCAAAAGCATGGGAGAATAGCAAGGGGGAACTTAAAGGACAGGGAGAGAGGAAAAACACTTGAAAAAACAGTGTAACTAAATAATCAGAATGACAACAAAATGGCTGCTGCCTTGAAAATAGGTAACTTAACATAATTTCATTAAAAAATTTTAAGTTACAGCCCTGATAATATTCTGTCACACATTCTTTTCCTCTCCTCCTTTTCTATCCTCCTTAGAATCACCATTTCACTAATATTTATGTGTCTGGCATCATTTAAACTGAGATTTAAAAGCACAAAGATCAGTCAGATGTTAACTGATGAAGGGCCAAACTTAGAATGAATAATGGCGCCAATTTCGGAACGTCCTTGACACTGCGCATGCGCAGTAGGGGCGAGGTGTGGAGGGCCTCTCAGGACATGTTTTCTTTAGTTTTAGATGCAAATTTTGGGGATTGGGGGGCAAAATTTGTGTTTGGCCCTATATTTTAAGAGTTAGCACCAGCTATGTCTGGGTCATTGGTACAGTATAAAAATACACTTGTTCTCGTCCCACAGACATAACAAAGGTACCCAAGAAGTTTCGTAAAGATCGGTTCATAAATACGGCCTCTAGCCCGAGCTGTATTGAATTGTTGACGGACAGATGGACAGATGGACAACTGGCCATGGCATAAGCTCAAATTTGGCTTCGCCAAAGTTGAGCTAAAAATGCCTAATTGTCAGGGGCTGGGCAGGGCAGGGCAATAACTTCAACAATTTTCTTTGGATGATTGCGATCATCAAACTTGACCTAGAGGCATGTACTGAAAAGAATTGAAATCTGTTAACTTTTTTTTAAGTTATGGCATAAAGAAAGTACAGACTGACGAATGGACTGACAGATACACGGACGGGGCGAGCTCTGTGCTATATCCCTCTCTTGTGGGAGGGGATAATGAAAGTGTCAATGACACTGTAGCTTAACTTGTGTATGTGTTGTGTTTGATGAAAAGGATAATGTTCAATGTTTATGAAAGGATTATGAAATAAGACAAGAACTGTGATAATTGGGAATATGTTAATTTCTGTTCCCTGTATGCTATGTTTTTAATAAAAATAATATGAGGTGTACACGGAACTAAAGAGCTGAGGGGTGGGTTAATATGACCTCACAGTTAATGTATGTGGCCCTCACAGTTAACGTATGTCAATGAAAGTTACCAAGTTACAGAGAAATTATTTCAAAATGAGTCATCCTATCAAGTTACACTGAAATCCCTTCACAAATATGGCCTGTAGACTGTGCTAAAGGTTTTTGGGCTTCAGGCCTGTGTAGCCAAGACGGTAGACCGATTGCAACTAAAAGGGAACGTGCTCTTCTCGACATTATACTAAGTCATTCTACTAAGTTACAATGAAATCCCTTCACAAATACGACCTGTAGTCTGTACTAAAGTTTTTTGGGTTTTGGGCTCGGGAAGCCATCATGGTTGAATGATCGCAAAAGTGGGCGTTGTCATCTGGGCATAATCTGAAGTGATCATACGAAGTTACAATGAAACCCCTTCATATATATGACCTGTAGACTGTGCTCAAGGTTTTGGAGCTTCTAGCCCCTGAAGCAATCACAGTTGACCAAACACGACCAAAAGGGGATGTAATCATCTAGGCATTATATGGAGTCAACCTGACAAATTACAATGAAATCCTTCCATAAATATGACCTATAGATTATGTTAAAGGTTTTTGGGTTTTGGGCCCGGTCAGCCATCAAGGCTAAATGATCGTGACCAAAAGGGGATGTTCTCATCTAGACATTATTTGGAGTCATCCTACCAAGTTACATTGAAATCTCTTCATAAATATGACCTCTGGACCGTGATTAAGATTTTCAGGCTTCGGGCCCCTGTAGCCATCACAGTTGCCCAATTGCGTCCAAATGGAGTCGTTTTCATCTAGACATTATATGAAGTCAACCTACCAAGTTACAATGAAATCCCTTCATAAATATGACCTGTAGGCTGTGCTATAGGTTTTCGGGCTTTGGGCTCAGACAGCCATCATGGTCGAATGAGCACAACCAAAAGGGGACATTCTCATCTGGGCATCATCTGGAGTGATCCTATGAAGTTACAATGAAACCCATTCATAAATATGACCTGTAGACTGTGCTCAAAGTTTTCAGGCTTCGGGCCCCTGTAGCAGTCGTAGTTGACCAATCATGACCAAAAGGGGATGTCATGATCTAGGCATTATATGGAGTCAACTTAACAAGTTACAATGAAATCCTTCCATAAATATGACTTATAGAGTATGCTAAAGGTTTTTGGGCTCGGGCAGCCATCAAGGCTGAATGATCATGACCAAAAGGGGACATTCTCATCTAGACATTATTTGGATTCATCCTACCAAGGTACAATGAAATCCCTTCATAAATATGACTTGTAGACCGTGCTAAAGGTTTTCGGGCTTCGGGCCCCTGTAGCCGTCACATTTGCCCAATCATGTCCAAAAGGGGCTGTTCTCATCTAGACATTATATGAAGTCAACCTACCTAGTTACAATGAAATCCCTTCATAAATATGGCCTGAAGACTGTGCTAAAGGTTTTCGGGCTTCGGCAGCCATCATGGGTGAATGATCGCAACCAAAAGGGCACATTCTCATCTGGACATCATCTGGAGTGATCCTACAGAGTTACAATGAAATCCCTTCATAAATATGACCTGTAGACTATGCTCAATATTTTTGGGCTTCGGGTGCCTGTAGCCATCGCAGTTGACCAATCACGACCAAAAGGGGAGGTCATCATCTAGGCATTATGTGGAGTGAACCTAACAAGTTACAATGAAATCCTTCCATAAATACGACCTATAGACTATGCTAAAGGCTTTTGGGCTTGGGCAGCCATCAAGGCTGAATGATCGCGACCAAAAGGGGACATTCTCATCTAGACATTATTTGGATTCATCCTACCATGCTACAATGAAATCCCTTCAAAGTTATGGCCTGTAGACTGTTCTAAAGGTTTTCGGGCCCCTGTTGCCGTCATAGTTGCCCAAAAGGGGATGTTCTCATCTAGACATTATATGAAGTCAACCTATCAAGTTACAATGAAATCCCTCCATAAATATGACCTGTAGACTGTGCTAAAGGTTTTCGGGCTTTGGGCTCGGGCAGCCGTCATGGTTGAATGATCGCGATCAAAATGGGACGTTCTCATCCAGACATTATTTCGAGTCATCCTACCAAGTTATAATGAAATCCCTTCATAAATATGACCTGTAGACTGTGCTAAGGGTTTTCGGGCTTCGGGGCCCTGTAGCCATCACAGTTGCCCAATCACGTCCAAAAGGGGACTTTCTCATCCAGGCATTATATGAAGTTAACCTATCAAGTTAGAATGAAATCCCTCCATAAATATGACCTGTAGACTGTGCTAAAGGTTTTCGGGTTTTGGGCTCGGGCAGACATCACGGTTGATAGATCACGCCAAATGGGAAATTCTCATCTAGACATCATACAGAGTCATCCTACCAAGTTACAATGAAATCCCTCCATATTAAACATGACCTGCAGACTGTGCTAAAAGTTTTTGGGTTTCGGGCTTGGGAAGCCATCATGGTTGACAGATCATGCCCAAAAGGGGACATTCTTATCTAGGCATTATACAGAGGCATCCTACCAAGTTACAATGAAATCCCTTCATAAATATGACCTGTAGACTATGCTAATGGTTTTCGGGTTTTGGGCACAGGCAGCCATATCGGTTGACCGATCACGACCAAAAGGGGACGTTCTCATGTGGACATGACCTACAAACCTGCATATGAAATTTCGTGACGATCAGACAAGAACTACCGGGTGTAGCCTGTACTTGAAGACTGAATAAAAAACTTTAACCACAAACTTGAACCAAAACTCGAAATGTCAATTAAACAGGAAAAAAAAAACAACACTTGAACCTTCAGTAATAAACTTTAACCAAAAACTTTAACCAAAACTCTAAATGTTAACAGACGGACAGACGGACAGACGGACGGACAAAAGTCATGACTATAGCCCTCACTGCAAACATTCGGGATAAAAAATGCTTAAAACACACACACCTGATGACCCCCACAAGTTTGTTCTAATAGAAGAAGCTACAACTTGTGTTCCAAGAAGAAGAAAATTAGACTTTAGAGAAATCATGGACAATAAGTTCAAAGTATTTTTTGGCAATTGTGTTGTGTCCAGATTGCCAGTAAAAAAGTCCTGTGTACAGTGATGTCATTTTTCTGTTAAACATCTTTTTCTCACATCAAGGAGTCATGATTTTTCAACAGGAATGTCAAAGCAATCTTTGTTCTACAGAAAAGAAAAGTGTACAATTGTGAACGAATCAGATTGATTTTCTGTACTTTGATTACCTGTAAATCAGGGTTTGTCTAGGACCCTGTAAGTGCTTAAAAATCAGATTTTGCTGGAAAAAGTCAATAAATTGTGAACTGGTTGAGTGCTATATTATGTTTGGTGGTCAGAATTTGTTCATCAAAATTTGTTTCATTACAAATTATTGGATTTTTCTCACACTGGAGAACACTGCATGTAAGTTGCAGGCACTCTCCTATAATTTGTAATAAAAGCAAACTTATATAAACAAAATGTTATTTGTGTTTGACTGAATATGAAACATGAGCAAGGAAAATGTTGGATTTTGCTCTGGTGGCCTCATTTTTCTGAAAGCCCAGATAGTGGCATCTAGCACTCAACCAGTTAACTGTTACATTACTGCAATTACAAAAGAGGCCAAAGTATTTCGACTGGATTTGCGACAGGGTTGCAATTTGATTAAAATTATCTTTTAGACTTTTCTTCCAATGCCACTGCAGTATTTCACACGTCCGAGAAGAAATGAGAGAACATTGAATCTGAGACGCTATTTTAGTTTATTTTTTCTTGTTTCCATTTTGATTTTGGATCATTTTATTTGTAAAAACTGAACACATTGTTGTGTGTGTCGCAAATCGATCGCGATTTGATCAAGAAAAATATTTCTTTTGTGATGACAGTACTGCATATATAAAACATCTGAGATAATGAAAATAATTTTAGACGAAAATGTCCTAAAAAGTGCTTGAAAATTTTGTAAAAACATTCTTGAAAGTCCAACAATTCATTCTTCCATGGTGGTGCAAACCTTATAAATGAAGAATTTCTATCCTCTAGATTGAGCTGCATACAATATATGAGTATTTTTTACCTGAGTATTTTGTAGAAAAGCAGTCTGAATAGTTCTTGAAAAATGACTGAAAAAAATAGTCCAAATGCAAGTTCACTCTTCAATGGGACAACTGCATTCCAGAGTATTGATGATACTAACAACGATAGAAGCCAAAAGAAGGCACTGAAATTAAGAAGAAAAAAAACAAATGAACAGAGGAGATCAGAGTAGTTGATCTTACAGGTGCATATCATATAAAAATGCTGGACTGATAGGTTTCAAACTCAGAAAATTTTCTAATTATGGTTCGAATAAAGGAATTAATCCTTTGCATAACATGGCTAGGTAATGAGTGAGACTTACAAAAACATTCTTAACCTATTATCTTATGAATGGGCCGTATTCGCCTGCAGTTGAAAAAAAATTTTTTTTCTAAAAATATTCAATAAAACCATATAATATGACCCATCACTGAAATGAGCTCATCAAGCTCATTCCAATGAGGGGGTCACATGATATAGTTTTGTTGATTTTTTTTTTTTAATTTGAGAACATAATATTTAAGGTAATTAATTCTGATGGCGTTTGCTTTAGGTAGAGGGTTAAGTAACTAAAAAGTTTTATTTTTGACTATCACAACATAGCTTATGACCTCTATTTGGACAGAGATTGGTATGCTTATTCCAATGAGGGGTAATAATCATATTTTGGAGTGTAGCTGGCATGATTACGAAATTTCATGATCGACTTTTGAAGTCAACTTTAATAATACTCTGGAACCTCAAGAAACAACTACATGTATGCACAAAACAATATTTTTGGTCATTAGTTCCTCAGGCCAGGCATTCTTTAGGCATGCAGGTATGCTGCATGCCTAGTGCTCTCTGAGAAAAATTCAGACTCCTGACCACCTCAGGTCACAACCTGAGCCTAGGCTAAGGTTTGGACCTGAGGTGGTCAAGAGTTTAATAATAGCTGCACTGAGATTTAAGATGGCAGTTGCACACCTTGGCAAACTAAGAAGTGCAATTATTTGTACTCCCATAGTTTCTAGAATGCCCAACTTGGTGTCAATGTGTTGTTTCTTTATACTTTTTTCCCATATCAGTTATAATGTATTTTGATATTCTGCAGCCTCTGACACCTCTTACGAGCACAACAGGGAGGAGAGTAAACCATAATCTTCGACTTTGAAACTGTAGGTGATTATGGGTGTTTCTGACAATTAGACAATTTCTTGATTAATCATGACAGGCCTATTTTGGAGGCAAAAACGGAGAAAAATAAAATTTTAAAGCCAATTTTTGTGAATCGTACTGGCCTGATGCAAATGTTACATTATGGTATGAAGCTTTAAGTGAAACATACATGCAATGCAATTTCCAGCCGGATAATATTTCAGTTTAAATGAAAAAGGATACAACATGTAAATAAATTCTCAGTCAATGAACTTCAGAGCTGAATAACAATTGTAATTTTCATATGATTTAACAGTTTTGGGAAAGGTGTAAATTCATTCTGTGGGTGATTTATTAGTAAACCTCTCACATCATGGATAACCCATTTCTGTGCAGTCAAGTTCCATTGTTTGGTGGCTATTTGGGTCTTTTCTGAAAACCCTACAGTAAGTCAGTAACTACAGTGGCGCTCTTGCATTATCAAACAACCAATCAGATTCTACTAATATACATGTATTGTGGTCAATTCATATTAACCTCAGCACCAATGGTTAAACATACATATATGTAGAGAGGATTTTTTTCTTGAAACACACATGGAGTGACATTTCCACTCCAAGAATATGCCACAAATTATGAGCAATGGCATAAGAAGCAATAGTAAAGTTTTAGCAAATTGGTCTTTGAGTTAGCTCAGAGGTTCGTTAGCTTTTTTCTGTTTTGTTAGCAATTATACAAAATTTGGTATTTATTTATCAGTTTATTAATTGGCATTTAAGATCACTTTCAGCTTCTATGACTAGATTATGACTGCAACACAGTTTTTAATTTTTGTTTTAATTTAGGGTTTAGGGTACTGATGGACCATCAATGCTGGGAAAATTCAGGGGTCACTTGCGGCACAAGGAACAAGAGTGGGATCTGTTGTTATCATTATTATTATTTTTTATTGGTGGTTAAGGTCACTTACAGTATCTATAGCCACACTATGACCACAACACAATATAAAGTCAAGTATAGTCAATCATTTGCATCTATGCTGGCCATCATTGAGGCCTTCAACCATGGGAATTGGTCATCTGGTCCTATTTTACCAGCAAAGCATAACTTGTTCACCACACTAGGCAAGCACTGCTCCACTTCCTATGGTATTTAAATTGAAGTATAGGTGTTCCAGTGGAAATCTTCTCTTGACATACAATGTCTGTATGTCTTTATTATAACAAATCCTCAAGTATTTCAGATTTCTGACCTAATTTTTTTTTTTCAATAGGACTCAGGAGCAACTTTGGAAATGGTTACTAGATAAATGTGTAGTTTTAAAAAAAATATTATAAATTCTAAGTAATTGGTACATTTTTTATACTTACCAATGGCCCAGACTAGCTGGTGCTAACTCAAAAATTAATCCAGGGCCAAACACAAATATTGCCCCCCAATTCCCAAATTTCGCATGCAAAACCGAAAAGTTAATGTCCTATCTGGTCCTCCATACTTTTTGGATCTGCACATGTGCAGTATCCAGGAAGACACCGAAATTGGCGCCAACCATCATTCTTTCTATAATTGCCTGTTAAATGTTGTAAACAGCGGGGTGGTATGAGTGTCCACTCATGGGAGGGCCATATCTGTCTGGGCCATTGGAAAGTATAAAAAATATACAAATTACTTAAAATTGTTCGTATTTTTATACTACAACCAAATGGCCCAGACCAGCTGAATCGTAAAAAGGCTGGAGGGCCTAGGACTTAAAGGAAAATCCAATCTCTCAATTACTTCAGCAAAGGATAGATCCTACAGGAGAAAAGGAGAAGATAGGAATTATATATGTCTTTCTCTTTTATGAGAAAAGGGAAAGACATAACACCAACAATGTAATTAATATATAATTCTCCATTTAATGCCAGCATAACCTGTTATGCTAATTCAATGAAGGAAAGCCAATATGTAAAGATAGCTCAGAGAATGAGACTCTTTATACTCATTTAAAAGTGTCCGAGGATTGTATATTAATGCTCGTTTGACACGTAACATATACAAATGCTTCACAGCGAGCGACACTTTAAAAACAGTACATAAATGAGACATAGTTACTGCTTCACACCGAGCTACACATTAAAACCACCCCAATGCCGACACAGGACTGCTTTTCACTATAAAGCCAAATGATCATAAGGGAAAAAATGTCCCCCCCCCACCCCCACCTTTCCCTTGTTCTGAGGTAAAATTCCACAGAACGAAGAGGGCAGCGGGACAGTGTCAGGGCTGGAGAAGACAGCCTAAAGACCTTATAGATGTAACATTAATGGGCGACATTCTGAGCAACAGAAAGAGGACCCAAAGATCTAAGGTCACCGGAGATGGTCTCTAAATTTCTCAGGTAAAACTTGGTAAATGTAGAGGGCTGTGTCCAGTAAGCAGCCTTCATAAGATCAGTAATGGCTATACTGTTAGAAAAGCCCTAGAAGTGGACCGTTCTCTAACCTCGTGCGCTGAAATCTTGTTGACAGAATGCTGATCCGAAGATAGATTTTCATAAGCAATACATATTGCCAACTGAATCCATCTGGCTACGGAAAGAACAGAAATATCTTTTCTGCTAGGAAGCAAAGAAAGGAAGAAACATTTTCTTCCCTTTCTAATAAAATCTGATCAACGTTTATAAATGCACATAGCTCTGACTGGACACAGCAAAAGTTATCCGAGGACGGCAAAGCCTAAATGACAATAGGCTCTGGCCGCTTATCCGGAATGCGATTCTTATTTAGCCAAAAAGCCCACTTGCATAGTGAGGGTAATGGTATTACCCACACTACGGTAATGAGATTCATCAACAGATAATGCATGAAGTTCACTGACTCTTCTAGCAGATGCAAAGGCTATGAGAAATGCTGTTTTATAGGTCAAAAATTTGAACTCTACAACGTCGAACGGCTCAAAAGGAGCTTCTCGAAGCTTTAACAGAACCCAAGCCAAATTCCACTAAGGAATTAATCTGAGGGTTCTAGGTCTATTAATAGAGAAATTTCTAACAAGCTTGGATAAAGATGTATCTAATCCAATAGCCAAGTTATCATGATGAGCTTATTTGCCTGACAACATAGACCTATAGCCCTTAAGAGTGACAGGCTGCAGTTTGAGTTCGTCAAACAGGTAGACCAAGAAGTTGGCAATATGTGTAATGGACGGTTCATATATGTCAACCGACTGATCTGTACACAAACGGAAGAAAACCCTCCACTTCGCTGCGTAATTCAATGAAGAGGAGGTCCTCCTGCAGTTAGAAATTGCGTCCACTGCTCATCCTGTAAAATGTTTTCCGTATAAGAAGGACAGTGCAAGGGAAATACGTGAAGGTTGAGACCTTCCGGGTTGTGATGCAGTGCATGGGACTAACCCTGATACAGAAGGTCCTCTCATGGAGGAAGCTTCCGGGGAACGTCCCATAACAGATAGCTGAGAAGATTGATCCATGGTTTCTGTGATGACAGAGGTGCTACTAGCAAGATTTTGCAGTGAGACAGTTTGATCTTCAACAGAATCTGCTGAATCAACAGAACTGGAGGATATGCATATCCTATCATCCCGTCCCATGAGATCGACAGAGCATCTAATGCGTACGCTCGATGATCTGGACATGGCGACACAAACGTCGGTAACTGATTGTTCAGGTGAGTCACAAAAAGATCTATCATGGGACGATCCAATTGGTAGCAAATCTGTCTGAATATTCGCTTGTTGAGGGTCCACTCCAATGGTAACAGGCGACCTTTCTGAGAGAGCGAGTCTGCTAATATGTTCAGATGACCCAGAATATGACGGACTGCGAGATGAACGTGATGATTCATAACGAACAGGAGAATTAATTCGCATATTGGAATCGAGTGAGTGCCGCCTTGGTTCCTGAGGTAAGCAACTACTGTCGAATTGTCCGACAGAATTTGAACATGGACGTTCGCTATTTGGCAAATCCAGTGTTGTAGTGCTAGCCATATTGACATCATCTCTTTTTTGATGTTTATGTGCTTCTCTAGGAACCGAGAGTCTCAAAGACCCAGACACTTCAAGTCTGCGGGACTTGGGGTCGCGCCCCAGCCCATCTGACTCGCATCCGTTATAATCGTGAAAGCCGGATCCGGCAGTTGAAGCGGAACAAACTCCTTGAGTTAACCACTGAAGATCTGCCCAAATCTGAAATTTTTGTTTTACTAGGTCCGTTAAAACAAGAATGGTTTCAAGCGAATGCACCTTCACACTCCAGTTCTGGGTAAAGAATACCTGGAGGGGACGCTTGCGCAGACGGCCCATCAGAATTAGATCCACAACCGCTTCGCACAGCCCCATCAGGCACATGAACTCCCTCGCTGTTATTGCGTCTGAATTTAGACAAAAGTGAGCATAACAACTGACTAATTTCGCTCTGGGTAACGGCAGATTGTTGTGAGTCTTGAAGCTCATTCCCAAGTGAGTGTACGACTTGGACGGAGCTAGATCCGACTTTTTCTCGTTTACTATGAAACTCGGCGGAGCAATTGAAGCAGACTCTGAACATCGCTCTGAAGAATAATTCTGTTGCCATATCTCTGAAGAATGTCATCCAAGTAACCCAACGTTACTGCAGATGAATGAGCTCGGAAGTAAGACATTACTGAGTTTATTATTCAAGTGAAAACCCATGGAGCCAGGTTTAGAACAAAGCACATTGCTCTGAACTGATAAACCTTCCCTTGCATGGTGAATCGCAGGTACTTTCGGAATGCCAGATGTTCCATGACATGAAAGTAAGCGTGCTTTAGATCTATGCTTGCCGCATAGTCGTTCACTCGAATGCTCGCTCTTACCGACCAAATGGTTTCCATATAGAACTTTGGAGCCATGATTAACTTGTTTATCCAGCTCAAGTCTATTACCAGTCGGAACGAGCCGTCTGGCTTCGGTACGAGGAACAGGTGATTGTAAAAACCTTGAGAATTTTGATTCTCAATGACCTCTATCGTTTCCTTTAATAAGAGAGCCTGTACCTCCACTAGGCAAGACTCTTTTTTAAAAGGATCGGCCAGAAGATTTGTTCAACGTGGACATTTTGTTAGTGGGGGGGGGGGGGGGGGGGGGGGGGGGGGGAGGGGGGGGGGGTTCCCTTGAAACGACAGCTGTAGGCTTTCCAAGACTACACTTCTCACCCACTGATCTTCCATGACTGCTATCCAGTTTCTCACGAGGTTTGATAACCTTCCACCAAGTGGCAAGCAATAGAGGTCTTGACCATCACCTGTATGACTAACGAGGCTTACGGGAGGAGAAACTACGTCCTCCCAGCAAAGAACCTCGTCTCGTCAGCTTAGGAGCATCTGACCTATAAACCTGATCAGACCTACGCCCCTTTCCTGAGTCGCTGTACTGACGACTTTCAGAGTAATTATAAGAGGGTTTCTTGTTCCCTCACGAGGAGTTCCCTTTAGATACTTAGATGCGGAACGTCCTCGCTTAACCCGGTCAGCTGATGCATGTTGTTGAGATGCCAACTTCAAAAGAAGAGAACTGGAAGCTTTCTTAGTAGCCTGCTCATAGACTAACGGAAGCATGTCGTCAAACAGAGTATGTCCGGAGACCAGGGCAACTCGGAGAGAGCTTTTCACCTTGTCATCTATAAGTGATGATGACGCAAGTGTAGCATCACGTCTGATTAACTCCAAATTTGCCACTGTCAGGGCGAAGTTGCATGTGGCATACGTGACTGCCCTGGAAAGAACTCTAAGTGAGGAATAAACATCCTCAAATTCCTTCCCATTAAGACATTGTGCCATAGCTCTGGTAAGGTGATCTGTGTATGACATCACGTCCAGATTCACTCTATTTGATGAAATAGCACATTCCATCACATCTGAGCGTATGTTGAATGAAGCAGGTAGGGACATATCTAAATCCCAGGCCTGCTCATCTAAATGCTGAGGAGCTCTCTGGAAATCTTCTCCAAATGTTTTAAATGAATGTGGTCCAAGGAACGGTATATTTATGGAAGATGTCGGTAAGAAACCGCCTTTCCTCTTAGCACTAGAGAGGTTAAATATGGCACTGTCGATATGGCCGAAGGCCTGCAACACCTGTCTGGACTGTATGGGGAAGGAAAGAACTTCCTCTTTCCTCCGCACGAAGTCTGCGTCTAAAAACGACAGCGGTTTCTCTCTAGTTGTCACAGCTTGCTGATCAGGTGGAACAAATTCAGGATAGTATTGATGGATAAAATCCATCGCTACAATATGCTGTTCCGAAAAGGGAAGGGTGATCCTCTTCCTTGTCCCTTTCACCATCCGACTGAATCAGCTGTGAAGTTCGGTCTACCGCATCTGCATGTGAAGATGACCGGACCGACCCAGCACCATCCGACAGCTCACTACCGGAGTCTGCGGGAGGCTGCTCTTGCACTTGCTGGGATGAGCGATCAGCTGTGCAATCTGTGACAGCAAGTCTATTTTAAAAGTTATTGAGTTTAAAAACATGTTGGTCATAGACCGACAGACAGATGCTCGACTGACATAGACATATACAGAACTGCTCCTCCAAGCTACATGAATAAAATAAATTTATACTTTTTTGTGTGGACAAAAATTTTCAGTATTCCTTGACTGAAATACAATGAAATCCTGTTAACCGAATACAGCAGAAGCTGTCTTGAGAGACCATACTTTATGTCAGGCAAAAGTGGTCTCTCAAAACAGGTAGTCTCTCATGACAGGTCCATCAAAGAGTAAAACAATCAAATGGTACAAGGTCACAGTAGCCTCCCAAGACAGATGGACTCTCAAAACAGGTTTTACTGTAACCACACTAAGACAGTGGAAAATATTCAGTTAACAGAGAAATTCAGAGAATGCGGATATTTTCCCACAAGCTGATCAAGAATAAAGCATTTAGTTTATTCTGTCTTATTTGACTTAGCTCTATGAACTTTGTCAGACAAGATATAATAGATCATATGCCTATATCAGGTGTACCCAGGGCATAGAGATATGCAAACCATTAAACTTGGGGATTCAATAATAATCAGAATATTTCAGGGCATCACAATATTATTTTTATTAACTAGATGTGTGCAGGCCTGAAAATAAGCAGTCTGACGTTTGCAGAATGAGATCCCAAGAGGGTGAATTTGATGATGCTATCCCATACAGTGGGTCAATTTATCCTCTGGGTACCTCTTTCTGTTTAGTTTTGCGACCCTGATTCAGACTGAGGTTCACATAGGGTAAATTAAGTGATGCTACCCTGCCGTGCAGGGCAGAATCACTAAATACACCCTCTGGGGACCTCATTCTGCAGATGACAGTCTGCTTGTTTTCTGGCTTGGGTGTGTGCTAGAAGCCACTATCATGGCTCTATTGAAAAGAGTTGAAAGCCACTTTAGAGGCTTTACACTTGATGAATTATCTTGTTGCTTGCTCTGCAGGAGAAAAAACAAGAGCTGGACTTTCGTCCGGTGCATACCCCCACGTGGTGTACCGCCTAGTGTGGGCATACCTATGACCAACAAATATTATTTATGAATATTCTCGTACGGACTGATGGACGGATGCACAGATGGACGGACGCAATCCAGTATACCACCCCCCCCCTTCCATTTTCTTCGAAAGTTTTCAACAATTTCCAACAATTTCCAAGTCAAAAGGTATGGTAAATTGTTTGGTGTTTGGAAGTTTTATGCAATGAGGCAGAAGCCTTTGTCACAGGCAAACTGCATGCCATATTTCACTGAAATCCAATAACCCATACCTGAGATACAGACTGAACAGACAAATAATGTCTATTTCCTACAATTTTTAAGTCAAAAAAAGGGGATAACTCTAAAAAGGGGAATGTGAGAAATATCGTTGAATCCTTTTTTTAAAGCCTATACCATAAGCGGTGTTCATGGCAAATTTCATTGCAATAGAACATTCGATACCCGAGATACAGGCCAAACAGACAAAATTTGGCTCGGACAGACACAGTTTCTAAGTGAACAAGTGATAAAAAAAAAAAATAATAAAAAAAAAAAAATAACTAGTGTGGGCATACCTATGACCAACAAATATTATAAAAAATAATAATTTACTTAAGTTATGAATATTCTCGGACGGACTCACACATGGACGCACAGACGGATGAACGCATGTAATCCAGTATACCCCAATTTTCTTCGAAACTGGGGGTATAAAAATGTTCAAATACAGTAAAACCCTTTTTGAGAGACCATTGTTGTGGGAGACCATCTGTCTTGAGAGACTGCTGTGGCCTTGTACCATTTGGTTGTTTTACTCTGTAATGGACCTGTCAGCCAATAGCAATTAATGGAATAAAAGAACACTGGAGAAATTTCTTATTCCGGAACTATCTACTGGAGATTATATAAATAACCTCTATCAACAGAATTCAGGCATTCTTTTCATATGCACAGCATTGGGAAGTCATTTATTTATACATTCAGTATTCATTGATTATTGGAGATTATTGTTACAGAACAGTGCATTATTATAGTCAGCAGCTGAGAATTTAGTATATATTCTGCAGAATATTATTCTACATTTTTTGTATTTGAAAAGGTGTTTCCAAATCTCTGAAGTGAATTAAAATTAGCTGTACTTATACTTATCGGATATTAATTCCATTTGAATTTCAGTAAAGGCAGTGTTGGATTTATTATTTGGATACTGTTTCTGCAGACACAATCTTGTGTCTGATAATCTAAGACCAGCTGGAAATAGACAGAACAGCATTCGTGTTCAAACTGTCATTTTTTACCACACAAGATCAGTTTGGGCAGACTTCTCATTCAATATTATCCCCCCACTCAAATTGATCTTGTGTGATAAAAAATGACAGTTCGAATGTGTATGCTGTTCTTTATTTATTGCATGCCTACAGTTTACTAAAAAAATATTTATTGACTTTGGCAGAGGAATACTACTGAACTCAAATCCTTCGGCTTCATGTTCAATAATATTATCCCCCTGCCAAAATCGATCGAGTGCGGTAAAAAATAGCAGTTCAAACACGTATGCTGTTCTGTATTTATTGCACACCTACAGTTTACTAAAAAAATTATTAAAAACAGAAATTATTGCCCAAAATAACCAAAAAGTAAAAAAAAAGAAATAGTTAAATAGTCTGCACACATGATCCGTATTGTTCAAGGACAATATAAAAAATTATATACTCACCCAAAAAAGAAAGTGTGCATTGCAGAAATTGATCAAACTCCAAAAAAATAATTTTGTAGGTGTAAAGAGTGTTAACCTGTTCATGAATAAGTTATATTGAACACAAAAACAGCTTTCCCCGTTAAAATTGCATTAACGTTAAATGACGTGCTGCACGTTTGTGAAAAGGCATGTTTTGCACGTGGAGAGTCTGAAAATTCATGCAGCAGTGTGAATCCTTGGGTATTTAAACACTAAAGTAAGGCCTTCCTATCGTTCACATTCAAACTTGCGCTGCTGTTAAAACGACTCCACATTAGCATGCCAAGAGCGACAATGAATCAACGTCTCCGTGCCCTGGGTATGATTAGAGCTGGCAGAACACACAGAGAGGTTGCCCAGCATTTGAACTGCCACCGTAACACTGTAGACAGGCTAGTCCATCGACATGCACAACATGATGACGTTCGAGACCGACCCCGCTCCGGGAGACCCCGAGTTACCACCCCTGCACAAGATCGGTATATCCGTGTCGTCCATCTCCGGAACCGGCAACAAATGGCAACGACGACAGCCAGGAATATCCCTAACCTGAGACGGATACATCCTCAAACAGTAATCAACCGGCTGAGAGAATACGGCTTACGTCCTCGAAGACCTGCAATTCGTCCGATTTTGACATTACGTCATCGTCGTGCTCGACTGCAGTGGTGTAGACAACATCTCAGGCATCCCTTACACTGGTGGCGACGTGTTTTATTCACAGATGAATGTCGTTTCCATCTTTCTTCATCAGATGGCTGCCAGAGAGTGTACAGACGTCGAAACAAACGTTACGCATATCCATGTGTCATGGAGCGAAACCGTTATGGGGGAGGATCTCTCATGGTGTGGGGTGGCATCACTACCCGTAACAGAACTGAGCTGGTCATTATTGATGGCAATCTCAATGCAGCCAGATATCGTGATGAAGTGCTTACACCTGTTGTTGTCCCATTTCTGCAACGTCACGGCCCCGGCGTCATTCTACAGCAGGACAACGCCCGACCCCATGCAGCTCATGTTGTTCAACAGTATCTGCAGCAACAACAAGTGGATGTTCTTCCCTGGCCTGCGAATTTGCCCGATATCTCACCCATTGAGCACGTATGGGACGAAATGAAACGTCAGCTACGCCGGCTTCCTCATGCACCGTCAATGCTTATGGAACTCCAAAGACAGCTTATCAGAATATGGAACAACATCCCACAACACTTCCATGCTAACTTGTTCGCTTCCATGAGGCGTAGATGCACAGCAGTAATCGATGCAGACGGAGGTCATACCAGATATTGAGTGTGTGACTTTTGTGTTTGACCCTTAATGTCTTTGACTCTCCATGGCACCAAGAGTATTTGTCGTAGCGTAATGAAATTTCTCGTGTTGATCACAAATTGATTCATCTGTGATTGAATAAAATTTCCATGAATGAAAATGATATATATCTTTTTTTAGTGTTATTTTTTTAGCATGCACACTTTCTTTTTTGGGAGAGTATAAATTTAAAGTAATTTGTATATTTTTTATACTTACCAATGGCCCAGACTAGCTGGTGCAAACTCAAAGTCATCAATGACCAAACACAATTCTGGACCTCCCAATCCCCAAAATTTGTTTGCAAAACCGAAAAATAAAAGTCCTATCTGGTCCTCCATACTTTTACTCTCCGCGCATGTGCAGCCATCAGGAAGTGACCGGAATTGGTGCCAACATCATTCTTTGTAGAAGAGAGTACTACATAATAACTCAGCAGGGAGGTATGAGTGTCCACTCATGGGAGTGCCATACCCGTCTGGGCCATTGGTAAGTATAAAAAATATACAAATTAGTTTAAATTTATCATATTTTTATACAGTGGAGCCCACTGAATTGGATATCTCTTAAATGTATATCCCTGTTAATTGAATATAATTTTCAAACACAAAACCATTTACCATACCTACAGTACAAATTTGATCTGTTAATTGCATATGGGTTGTAGAGTAAACTCCTGTTAATTGTATATAAATTTTTGTAATATGCCAAAAAAATTACTGTGACATGCACCAAATTCCCCTGATTTATCAACCTTTTTGGCCTCACTACATCCAATACAGGCATTTATTCTATTATATCTTGTTTGACAGAGCTCTATGAGCTCTGTCAAACAAGATATAATAGAATAAATGCTCAGTTTACCTCCAGAACACAGGAAACTGACCAAATCCCTGTTAATTGTATACTCCTGTTAATTGAATAATTTTCACTGGCAAAATGGATATTCAATTAAGTGGATTCTACTGTACTATAAACCAATGGCCCAGACTAGCTGAATCATAAAAAGGCGGAGGGCCTAGGACTTCAGAATTAGTAGACCAACATAGTTCCAAGCCTGTAATCCAAGGTGAAAGGAAATTAAATTTAAAAGGAATTACATGTATGTCTCTCTATACAGTAATAGAGAAGACATATCATAAATAAGGAGCCAAATTCAAGTAATTCCGTATTCTTAGCATGAAGACTATGCTAACTGGGTGTAACAAGTTCCAAATTTTTAAGGCTAGTCCGGACTAAGCCCCAAAAATTAGGATGGCGTATATGAGAAAGAGAGGATATCCCCCACAAACATACACCATATACAATAAAACACAAGCTGTAACCAGGATATAATCAACAGACAAAACAGCTTCACTCACAGTTACACACTTACCAAGCCGGAGGAGAAGTAAAAAATCCCCCCCCCCCCTTTTTTTGAAGGAATCTTCTTCAAAAAGAGAGAGGGGAACGCTCTGGAATCAGTAAAAGCGGTACCAAACAACAATATAAATATTCGTCGAACAGGCTCTCAGGTATTAATTATAATTAATAAATTGGTGCTCAATGCCACTTCCGAAGCTAAGGCTACAGTGGCGATTCCGGTAATTAATATCGCCCGCTTGTAACGTATACCAGAGTCAGCATAAGTCAATAGGTCGAAAACCAGTGATATAATATATAACATACCCATGTCCAATAAAATCACAATGGACGATCTCTGGAGAGTAAACACCCTTCCGAGGTAACCCACAGACGACCCCATTCATGTGGACAAAAAATTCCAGTAAATAACACTCCCAGATGTGTTCTATCTGATATCTGTTTCTAGAAACTTGTCTTTACACTCTCGTGCGAATATACGAGAGTGTAAGGACAAGTTGTATTCGATTGGGTACCGAAATTAATAGAAACCTGGATCTAGAAATGGAACGAGCTATGATTAACAGACTCGTCACAGACCGCCCCCAAAATAATTAATTGTTTCAGAGGTCCATAACATACAATAATGTGTCTGCCTCAAAATCATATCGACCCCCTCCCCCCCCCCCCCCCCTTCACCTGCATTACTTGAATCGTTCTTGTGTTAGTCATCAAATAGTACAGGAACCACAATCGCAAGTCTCCCTCTCATCTGACCGACTCAATAATGCCTCTAAGGGCGTAGAAGATTGATCCAAGGTTTCTGTGATGACAGAGGTGCTACTCGCAGGATTTGCAACGAGACTGTTTGATCTTTAACAGAATGTGCTGAATCAACGAAGTTGGAGGATACGCATATCCTATCACTAATTCCCATGGGATCGACAGAGCATCTACTGCATACGCTCGATGATCTGGGCATGGCAACATGAACGTCAGTAACTGATTGTACAGGTGTGTCACAAACAGATCTATGATATGACGATCCTACTGGTAGCAAATCTGCCTGAATATTTGCTTGTTGAGAGTTCACCCTGATGGCAACATGTGACCTTTCCGAGAGAGCGAGTCTCCTAGTACATTCAGACGACCCGGTATATGATGGACAGAAAGATGAACATGATGATTCATGACGTATAGGAGAATCCTCTTTGTTAATTCGAATAATGGAAATGAATGAGTGCCGCCTTGGTTCCTCATATAAGCTACTACTGTCGTATTGTCTGACAAAATCCGAACATGGACGTTCGCTATTATGTGAATCCAATGTTGAAGAGCTAGCCATATTGACATCACCTCTTTGATGTTTATGTGCTTCTCTAGGAACCGAGGGTCCCAAAGACACTGACACTTCAAGTCTGCGGGACCTGGGATCATGCCCCAACCCATATTACTCGCATCCATCATAATCGCGAAAGCCGGATCCTGCAGTTGAAGCGGAACTCCCTGAGTTAACCACTGAAGATCTACCCAAATCTGAACCCTTTGTTTTACTAGGTCCGTTAAAACAATACTGGTTTCGAGCGAATGCGTCGTCACACTCCAGTTCTGAGTAAAGCCTATCTGGAGGGGATGCGTGCGTAGACGGCTCATCGGAATAAGATCCGTAGCTGCTCCACACAACCCCTTCAGTCACATGAATTCCCTCGCTGTTAATGTGTCTGAGTGTAGACAAAAGCGAGCATAACAACTGACTAATTTCGCTCTGGGTAACGGCAGATGAACCAGATTGTTGTGAGTCTTGAAAGCTCATCCCCAAGTGAGTGAACGACTTGGACGGACTAGATCTTTATCTTTATCTTATCTTGGTTACTATGAAACCGAGACATCGAAGTAATAGAAGCAGTGTCTGAACATTGTTCTGAAGAATAATTCTGTTGCCGTATCTCTGCAGAATGTTGTCCAAGTAAGCAGACATTACCACAGACGAATGAGCTTGGAAGTATGACATTACCAAGTTCATAATTCGAGTGAATGCCCAGGGAGCCAGCTTCAGACCAAAGCACATTGCTCTGAACTGATAAACCTTCCCTTGTCTGGCGAACCGTAGGTACTTTCTGAATGCTGGATATACCAGGACATGAAAGTACACATCCTTTAGATCTATGCTTGTCACATAGTCAGTCACTCAAATGCTCGCTCTTACCAACCAAATGGTCTCCATATAGAATTCTGGAGCCACGATAAACTTGTTTATCCAGCTCAAGTCTATTACCAGTTGGAACGAGCCGTCTGGCTTCGGTACAAGGAACAGGTGACAGTAAAACTTTGAGGATCTTGATTCTCAACGACCTCTATTGCTTTCTTTAATAAGAGAGCCTGTACCTCCGCTAGGAGATACTCTATTTTGAAAGGATCCAACGGAAGAATTGTCCAACGCGGGTATCTTGTTAGTGGGGGTTTCACTCCGAATGATAGCCATAGGCCGTCTGAGACTACACTTCTCACACACTGATCTTCCGTGACTGCTATCCAGTTTCTCGCAATGTTTGATAATCTTCTGCCAACTGGCAAGCAATAGAGGTCTTGAACATCACCTGTATGACCTGCGAGGATTACGGGAAGAGAAACTACGTCCTCCCCACAAAGAACCTTGTCTCGTCGGTCTAGGGGGTGCCTGACCGATAATCCCGATCAGACCTACGCCCCGTTCCCGAGTCGCTATATTGACAACCTCCAGAGTAATAGTAAGAGAGTTTCTTGTACCCTCGTGAGGAGTTCCCTTTTGACGTTTAGATCTGGAACGTCCTCTTTACTCTTGTCTGCTGAAGCGGGTTGTTGAGACGCTGACTTCAATAGCAGAGCACTTGACGCTTTCTTAGTAGCCTGTTCATAGACTAACGAAAGCTTGTCATCAAAAATAGTATGTCCGGAGACCAGAGTGACCCAGAGAGAGCTTTTCACCTTGTCATCTATAAGTGATGATGACGCAAGGGCTGCATCACGTCTGATTAACTCCAGATTAGCCACTGTTATGGCGGAGTTATACGTGGTATACATAATTGCCCTGGAAAGAAAGGTACGAACATCCTCAAATTCCTTCCCATTGAGATGTTGCGCCATAGCTCTGGTAAGGTGATCTGCATAAGACATTGCGTCCAAATTCGCTCTACTTGATGAAATTACTCTCATTGAAATGCAGAGGAGCTCTCTGAACATCTTCTCCGACCATTTTAAATGAACGTTGTCCAAGAAACAGTATGTTTATGGAAGATGTAGTTAAGAAACAGCCTTATGCCTCGCACTCGAGAGGTTGAATATGGCGTCGTCTACATGGCCAAAGGCCTGCGACACCTGCCTAGACTAAAATGGAAAAGAAAGAACTTCTTCCATTGTCCGTATAAAGTCTGCGCCCAACAACGCAAGCAGTTTCTCTCTTGTTGTTGCAGCATTCTGATTCATCGGAACAAATTCCGGGTAGTATTGATGGATGAAATCCATTGCAACTATGTGCTGTTCCGAAAGGGAAGGGTAATCCTCTTCCTTATCCCTTTCACCATCCGAGAGAATCAGTTGCGAATCTCGGTCCATTGCATCTGCGTGAACAGATGACTGGCCCGACCCAGCACCGTCCGACAGCTCAGGTTCTGAGTCTGAGGGAGGCTGCACCTGCACTTGCTGGGATGCTGTGATCAGCTGCGTAATCTGCGACAGCAAGTCCGTCATCGAGGCCTGAGCTGAGGAGCAGCAGTCTTCTGTTTGTTAGCCGCTTGCTGCTCCTGGGATGGGGTGTCGGATATGGATCTCTTCTCCAAACGTCCCGATGATCGAGGCCTCGTCTCCCTAGCTACCGGATGGTCTGACTTCACGGCGAAGAGTGGTCCCTTCTTCACACAGCAGGCTGGATATCCAAAGTCAAGTAGCTAGGATGCAGTCATGTGTGCTTTAATAATGTAGCAGAGGAAGCCGTGACTGAAGCCGACCCCAGCTGCAGACTAGACAGAGCATCCCGAGCGGTGGGCAGACGTATGCTCCGTCTTGTGCAAGTTTCCAACCAGAAAACTTCGGCTTGTGAAACGTAGCGGAGGAAGCTGTGACTGAAGCCGGCCCCGGCTGCAGACTAGACAAAGCATCCCGAGCGGTGGGTGGACATACGCTCCAGCTTGTGCAAGTTTCTCGTAACAACATTTGGCCCCAAAAGTTGTTAGGTCAGAGAGGGGCCTCTCCTGCTCACAGTCTATAGACCTCGCAGAGTACAATAAACTTGCCGACTTCCTCCCTATTTCCGTCATCGCTGGGTGAGCTTATTTATATTCAAGTGCTCGCTCTACCGACATCTAAACTTCCTTCGATTGCAATGGACTTACCCGGTGTCGCGGCTCCCACGGACGGAGTAACCACTTCACCAGTCGAGTTAGCTGCTTGCAAGAGATTAAAACCCTTAACAAAAGGTTTTAACTCTTGCTGTCATGAGCACTGCAGCTAGCTCTATATGCTCAACGGAGCGCGACGACGGTAGCACACTTGGATGGGTGTCAGAATATCATCACCATGTTCATGTTCCTCTGAAACAGAAACTGAAAAAATGAATTATAACACGGTGAGAGGCCTGGCCTCAGAACCTCACCGCCAACAACATACCGCAACACCCATCTTCAACATAAGTCATCCCAGTGAACACAAGAATGACAAGAGTCCGTAGGAGTGCATTGACTAAAGTCGATATCAGTCATCCAAACTCCACAACAAAATATACAATTACGATACATGAATAATAGCAATCAAAATTTAATTCAAAATATTTTGGAAAAATTTTAAGAGCCCAAAGGCATCCCGACAGAGCCTAAGTGTGGATAAAATCCAAATTATTGAGCTACACTACCGGAATAATAATCCATGTATCCTACAGAGAATCTACCGTAATAGAATATAAAATACTACCTATATATGAGGACACTGTCAATGTAAACAACGTCAATGAAAACAAGATGCCCCAAGCGGCCTTAATCGCTCACCTGCCAAAGTATTTGGGGTCACATTCAGTTAGACATGGTTCATCAACACTACAAAGGAATGAAGTCATGAAAGGCAAATTTTATGGAAAAACACTAAGGAATGGAGTTGAACAAACCTGAACCTAACATGCACCTCCCGGCCACCCCCTCACCCCACCCATAGAAAGCCCCAATATTAAGCCGGGGACTCAAAATGAACAAACTTGAATCTCATCCCTTATGGATGCTGCATACCAAATATCAAAAACTTCTGATTGGTGGATTGGAAGAAGAAGGTTTTTAATAATATTCCTCATATTGCACTAATCTGAACATTTGGGCTCCCATAGAGAGCCCAAATATGGACCCAGGGATTTCATTTCAACAAACATGTGAATGAATCTTCCAAAGATGTTATATGTGAAATATAAAAGCCTTTTGAGCAGTGGTATGGGAGAAGAAGATTCTTTAATGTTTTTCCCATTAATCACAGTGTTAAAAAATGAATGATGGCAATTTTTTTTTTCACCATTCCTTTCTGCTGTTCCTAAGGAAGCTTCACGCAAAATAAAAATTGTCAGTGCTGTGTAGTTTTGGAAATACAGGCGTTTTAAAAATTTTTTCTATTTTTAGCTCTTGCAGTTCCAATGGGGTGACGGGAAAAATGTTTTTGGCATAAATTAGGTACTTATGACCCAATAAGCCCTCATATCAAATTTGGTTCAAATTGGCCTCTCAGTTTGAAAAATAGAAATTTTGGTACAATTCGGGCTTCCACAGGGAGCCCAAATATGAACCCAGGGACTTGGATTGAGCAATCTTGAATCTCACCACCCAAAGGATGCTGCATACCAAATATAAAAAAATTCTGACTGCTGAATCTGAAGAAGATTTATAAAGAAAATTCCTCATATTGAACTAAGTTATAATTTGGGCTCCCACAGTAAGCCCAAATATGAACCAAGGGACTTGGCTTGAACAAACTTGAATCTCACCCCCCTAAGGATGCTGCATATCAAAAGATACTGATTGGTGGAGCTGAAGAAGAAGATTTTTAAAGAATATTCCTTATATTGCATTAATTTGAACATTTGAGCTCCCATAGAGAGCCCAAATATGGGCCCAGGGAATTGATTTCAACAAATATGTGAATCAACCTTCCAATGATGTTATATGTGAAATATGAAAGCCTTTGGATCAGTGGTTTGGGAGAAGAAGATTCTTTAATGTTTTCCCCATTACCCACAGTGTTAAAAAATGCTGACTCAGCACTTTTTCAAAGTCCCGAAAAAGTACTCTATGATAAAACCGACAGCAATTGTTTTTTACCATTCCATTCTGTTGGTCCTTAGGAAGCCTCACACCATATAAAAATTCTCAGTGCTGTGCAGTTTTGGAGATATGGGCGTTTTAATTTTTTTCTATTTTTAGCTCCTGTGGTTCCCATGTGACGGGAAAATTTTCTTTGGCATAAATTAACTACTTATGTCCCAAAAAACCTCATATCAAATTTGGTTCAAATCAGCCTCTCGGTTTGGAAAATAGAAATTTTGGGCAGGGCAAAAATTCTTGCCCCTCTCATAACGATGGCAAATATAGCCCCCCAGAACTTCTCTTGAACAAATCTGAGTCTACACCTCAAAAGGAAGCTGCACACCTAATATCATGTCTCTGCTACTGCTGGTTCATGAGAAGAAGATTTTTTAAGATTTAGGCTCACTTTTGGGGCGTGGCCCTACCAACGGGCGAGTCAACTTGATTTGAACAAACTTGAATTGACATATGATAAGGAACATGCACAGCAAATTTTGTTGAATTTGGTCCAGCAGTTCGTGAGAAGTCGTTGATAATATAAAGTTAACGACAGATGATGTACGGACGACAGATGGAAAGTGATCAGTAAAGCTCCCCTTGAGCTTCGCTCAGGTAAGCTAAAAACAGAAACAAGACATCAGGCCACAAAAAGGCCCAAAGTCAGAAACCAAATTAAATGCTACCAGATGCAAAGCTAGATCTTCATACGAAGAAAAAACGATACATCGGATAGAAGATGCAAGACTAAACGACCTAACACCCCTCGGGTGAGGGTGTAACCACGGGGAAAAACAGAATATGTATTCTAGGGCTGAAACGGTTGACTCATTTTCACAACCGACTAACCGAGAGCTATAACCGGATAATATCCAGTTAACCATAGCCATTATTTCACCAAATCTGGGATCAAAACTATTGGAATTGGAAAGCAGTATTCTCAGAAACTATTCCGTAGAGTGTATTCAAATGAACGTTGTCGAGTACTCGACAACGTTCGTTTGTATACATACTACGGAATAGTTTAGTACTCATGGAAATTGCCGATCATTAACAGTCTTGAATGCCAAAGTCGATCATTTCTCGATATATACAGCGCTGCTTCAAACCGGTTATCCATTTCAGTACTAATATATTCTGTAATACATGTTATGATGTTAAACTCCCAAGACATTTAATAAAAAATTTCAATAAAAAAAAGCCAAAAAAGCTTAAGAGTTTAACAGGAAGGGTTCATGGAAGGATAGGGAAGGAATACTTAACAAACAGTGGAATAATCATTATCAAAAATGATGACGACAGGCGTATGTCCCGAAATTGGGAAACATGAAATAATTTTATAATTATTATAAAGTTACAGCCCTGAACATCTAAAACCATTGTTGAACACTTCCATCATCCAATAACAGCCTTGGATCCACCAATTCTTGCCTCGATTTGTATCTGGCATCCTCAAAAAAAGGAGATTTTAAAGCACAGATGTCAGTTCATTGTTGCTGACTTTAGGGCCAAACAAAGAATGATGTTTGCGCCAATTTCGGTCACTTCCTGTGGCTGCACATGCGCAGAGAGTAAAAGTATGGAGGACCAGATAGGACTGTTACAGTATGGAAATATTATTGATATTGGTAACAGAAAGAAATCTGAGAATCAGCAACAATAACTATGAATTTAACTATTCTGAAATTTAATTAAAAAAAAATTAATAATAAAAAAAAAATGATACAGACATGACAAAGATCTTTTACACTAATTGGTTTACAGAAAATAAAATCAGTGGTACTTATCAATTATTGAATTAGTCCAAAGAACAGTTTGACAGAATCCAGTAATCCAGTGGTGAAGAATCTTGTGAAGAAAGTTACCAGCTGGTACATGTAGTATTAAATCAAAGAATGTCTCTTCAGAAACAGTATCCCGTAGATTTGTAATAAAATTTTCACTTAGAAATTTCAGCAGTCTCCAATAAAATATAATAAAATGCTCCACAAAATTCAAATGGACTAAAAATCCACGAAGTATTGGCGCCAGAGGTAATTTCCAAATAATCCAGTAGAATTCTGGCTTTTCACAAAATATTATTCTGTTTCACAGAAAGTATAAATTTTGTTTTCCAAGATGAATGATTCTTTTCAAAATTCTCTTTTGGAATCAATCTTCCAAATTCACAAAGAAGCTCTGCTTCTATAATAAATGCACTGTTCTGAAACAATAATAATCTCCAATGGAAACAACTGAAGTGAGTCTCTCTGAAATGGCTTTCTAAAAAATGAGTTTTAGAATTCTGTTGACAAACTTTTATATAGTTAACAGAGAGAAGGTTCCAGAAGATGAAAACTCTACAAGGTTCTAACAGTTTCTAGGTGATTCTGTCATAGTTCAAGTAAATAAGGTCCTTGACCTACTTAAACAATCAACAGCTACATGTACAATATATTAGTGTTACAAAGATGTAAACAAAGGTCACTCAGTGCAAATGAGTCAGACCAGTCAGAAAATGCAGAAAAAAATATCAATCTCATAGTATTATCAATTAAGGATATATATATCAATCTCAATATAATATAAGGGCTATATAACACACCCCGCCTTAAAAGAAAAAGTTTGAAGGTGCTGAAAACTTTTTAAATAACTTTAGCAGACTCTGACTGGTTTACAATATACACACGATAATTTTCACAATTTTTTATTAAACATATATATATACACTTAAAGTGAAGGGGGACCGATCAGATCATTTTAAATTAGGATATTCTGGAAAGAGCATCAGCTACATTATCTCTTCCCGAAATATGCCTAATCTCTAAATTATATTCTTGAAAGGCTAAACTCCACCGCAATAATCTTTGATTCTTGTTTTTCATTTTATTGATAAAAGTTAAGGGGTTATGATCGGTGTAAACTGTAATTGGGCATTGGGTGGTTCCTAGATACACATCAAAATGGGTTAATGCCAAAATTAGAGCCAAAGTTTCTTTTTCAACTGTAGAGTAATTCTTTTTGATGTTTGAGAAATTTCTGGGAGAAATAACATACAGGGTGATCAATGCCTTGGGAATCTTCCTGGGCAATATACCCACCTGCTCCATTGTCACTCGCATCTATAAATAATTTGAAGGGCTTTTCATAATTGGGACTGGCCAAGACAGGGGAATTATTTAATAATGTTTATATTTTGTTAAAGGATTTCTGGCACTCCTCAGTCCAAACAAACTTAACCCTTTTGCTCAATAAACTGGTCAAAGGGGAGACAACATCTGAGAAATTTAAACAAAATTTCCTATAATATCCACCAATGCCTAAGAATCTCATGAGCTCTTTTTTAGAGCTTGGTACTGGAAAATTTACAATGGCATCACCTTTTGCTGCAATCGGTCTCACCTGCCCCTGACCCACAACATGACCTAAATAATTTACAGTTGCTTTGCCAAATTCTGATTTTACCAAGTTAATAGTTAGGTTGACTTGGGTCACTTTGTCAAAAAATTCTTGAATGTGTTTTAGGTGGTCAGCCCAATTTGTATCTGTGTGTATAATAACATCATCAATATAAGCTTCACTGTGATCTAGGTCTGCAATTAGATGGTTAACCATGCACTGGAACGTTGCCGGAGAATTTTTCATGCCAAAAGGGGTAACTTTATATTGATACAACCCAAATGGGGTAACAAAAGCAGATATTTCTTTTGCTTTTTTTGTTAAAGGGACTTGCCAATAACCCTTTAACAAGTCAAATTTTGTCACAAATTTAGCATGGCCAAGTTTGTCAATGCAGTCATCAATTCTTGGAATTGGATAATTGTCTGTTTTGATGAAGCTGTTCACCTTTCGGTAATCCGTACAAAATCGGTAACTCCCATCAGGTTTTGGGACGAGAATACAGGGCGAACTCCAGTTGCTATGGCTAGGTTCTATGATATCATTGTCCAGCATATACTGTATTTCCTTTCGCATGATCTCAGCTTTGAAAGGGTTCAATCTATATGGATGCTGTTTGATGGGGTTTGCTCCTCCCACATCAACATCATGAAAAATAACTGATGTCCTACTAGGCACATCTGGAAATAAGTGTTGATACTTGAAAATTAAATCAACTAAATTTTTTCTTTGGTCAGGCAGTAAATAATCCATCTTATTTTGTAGATCTCTCAGGACATCTGAGTTCTGTAACTTCAGAGGTACATTTTCGCTGCCTTCATGAATATCCTCCACAGGAATTTCCACCTCATCCATGTGACTGCTGAGACTGGTAGAGAGCTTGGTTCTCTCTCATAATATGTTTTCAACATATTTATATGGCACAGCTGAGTATTTTTGAGTCTATCAGGAGTCTCAACAACATAATCAGTATCACTGATCTTGTGCTTAACGATATAAGGTCCTGAATATCTTGCTTGTAAAGCATTGCCCTTTAAAGGGAACAAGTGTTTGACCCCCGAGGTGGTATTAGTCCCCTACGGCGCTTTTGTGACATAAGGTGTTTTTGTCACAGAAGACACAAGAGTATATAAGCATCTTGGATTTTGAAAAAAAAATATTGAGCGTGCATAATCCCCTCACAACCCTTTATCCATGTACCATATATGAAAGGCATAGCTTGAACCATGTTGGAGGGAGGGGTGGTAACATAAAATAGAGAAAAAAGCTTTAAAAACATAACAAAAATGGCCACCATTCTGCCATCTTGGATTTTGAAAAATAAATATTGACTGTGCATCATCCCTTCAGAACCATTTATCCATGTACCAAATATGAAAGGTGTAGCTTGAAGCATATTAGAGGGAGAGGTGGTAACATAAAAACAGACAGACAGACAGACAGACGGACAGACAGACAGATGTTAGATTTTGAAAAAAAAAATATTGAGCGGATATAATCCCCTCACAACCCCTTTGTCCATGTACCATATATGAAAAGTGCAGCTTGAACCATGTTGGAGGGAGCAGTGGTAACATAAAATAGAGAAAAAAAAGCTTAAAAAACAGAACAGAAAATGGTTGCCATGGCGCCATCTTGAATTTTGGAAAAAAAATATTGAACGTGCAACATCCCATTACAACCCTCCATCCATGTGCCAGATATAAAAAGTGTAGCTTGAACCATGTTGGAGTGAGGGGTGATAACATAAAATAGAGAAAAAAGCTTAAAAAACACAACAAAAATGGCCGCCATGCCGCAATCTTCAATTTTGAAGAAAAAATATTGAACGTGCATCATCCCCTCCCAAATCCATGTGCCAAATATGCAAAGTGTAGGTTGAACCATGTTGGTGGGAGAGGTGATAACATGAAAATTGAGAAAAAAAAGCTTAAAAAACACAACAAAAATGGCCGCCATTCCACCATCTTGGATTTTGAAAAAAAAAATTTGAGCATGCATCATCCCCTCAGAACCATTTATCCATGTACCAAATATGAAAGGTGTAGCTTAAAGCATGTTGGAGGGAGAGGTGGTAACATAAAAAACAGACAGACGGACGGATGGAAGGATGGATGGATGGACAGACGGACGGACAGACAAACAGAGTGCAATCCTATAGTCCCCTTACAGTTCCCGTAGGGGACTAATAATACAAGCACCTTGTCCCCAGGTTTAAAGGTGTGATATTTCGCCTTTTTATCATACCAGGTCTTCATATGACTCTGGGCTTTCTGTAAATGTTTATCTGCCATTTCTCTGGTGTGGTGCAATTTTTCCTTAAAAGTGGACACATAGTCCAGAAGAGAAATTTCAGGTGGCTCTTCCTCGAGCCATTTCTCCTTCAAAGCAGTGAGTGGACCCCTCACTGAGTGTCCAAACACTAATTCAAAAGGGCTGAACCCCAGAGATTCCTGTACAGTTTCACGGACTGCAAAAAGGAGGAGATGTACTCCTTCATCCCAATCCTTCTCATTATCCTCCCCATAGGCCTTTATCATGGTCTTCGGTGTTTGATGAAAGCGTTCAAGAGCACCTTGACTTTCAGGATGGTAGGCACTTGAAGTGTTCTGCTTGATTTTGAGCTCATACATCGCCTGCTGAAAAATGTTTGGCATAAAATTTGAGCCTTGGTCTGATTGCACTGACCTGGGTAGACCGAAAGTTGTGAAAGATTTTATCAAGGCCTTAACTACAGTCTTAGTTTTAATATTTCTTAGAGGTATAGCCTCAGGAAATCGTGTAGAAGCACACATGATGGTAAGAAGATATTCATTTCCAGATCTTGTTCTAGGCAATGGGCCAACACAATCAATAATAATTCTACTAAATGGCTCCTCAAAAGCAGGGATTGGTTGAAGGGGAGCAGGAGGAATCTTCTGGTTGGGTTTTCCTATAATTTGAAAGGTGTGGCAGGTTTTACAAAATTCAACAACATCCTGTCGAAGCTTGGGTCAGTAAAAACATTGCTGAATACTAGAATAGGTCTTCCTAACTCCTAAATGTCCAGCCATTGGATTTCCATGAGCCAGGGTTATTATTTCATTCCGGTATTTAGTAGGGACAACTATTTGATAAATGACCTCCCAATCACTATTGGAGGGCACTTCTGGTGGTCGTCATTTACTCATGAGTACATCAGATTTTTTTAAATAACAGACGGGTGAGTTTTGGGCCTCAGCCTCTGTTAGAGCCCTTTCACGTGGCTCGGCAAGGTCAGGATCACTTTCCTCTTCCTGAATTAAAGATGTCCGGGAAATGACATTCAAGGAGGTCCCCCCATCTCTCTCAGGTGTAGTGGCCTCTTTACAATTTCTGGAGGAGTCATCACACTGACTCAAAAATGTCTGAGTAAATCAATGTCTTCAGAATCAGTAATTCTGCGGCTGTTCTTATCCTCAGCTTTGCTGTTTAAATCAACACAACCGAGGTTGTGATCAACCTCAGCTTTCTTTGCCATGGACCGAGTCACAGCACATGCTGGAAAGGCAAAAGGAAAACATTCCTTCAAATTAATAATACTTTCATCAGTGCTTGGCTCATCCACCACTTGAGGTGCTACAGTGACTTTGTCACCAGCTAAGTCATTTCCCAACAATAAAGAAATACCTTTTACAGGTAGAGTAGGTCTGATTCCTACTGCCACAGTCCCATTTACTAAACTACTTTTTAAATTCATTTTATGAAGTGGGACATTTAAAGAATTTGGCTCAATACCCGATACTAAAACTTGTGCCCCTGTAGCACTTTCTTCAGAAAATGGCAAAATGCCTTGTAACATCAATGACTGAGTAGCCCCTGTGTCTCTCAGTATCTTTATTGGTAATAAGGAACAGTGCTTATCCCCCTCAAGGGAAACAAAGCCTTCAGAAATAAATGGCTTATAATTTTCTAAAGCATCTTGCTTTATTACATAATTTTCAGGGCATGGAGCACATGCTAGTGCATTCTGTGAAGTAGAGGACTCATTTTTCCTTTTTAGCAGCTAGCAATCAGATAGTAAATGTCCTGGTTTCTTACAATAATTACAGGTTTTAGTTGAACTGTTGGGTTGTAATGGTGTAGGGCTGGCATTAGAGGTTTTGTTTTCACCAAATTTCTTATTAAATTTGGGCGGTGAAAAGTTTGGAGGATTGGAAGGATGACTTTTATCTGAAATTGCTCTAGGTCCACTTTGGAAAGAATTCTTGTGGGGCCAAAAATTTGTGGAGTTACGACTCATTTTATGTGTTAAGACATAGTCATCTGCAAGTACTGCTGCTCTGTTTAATGTGTCAACTTTTTGTTCATCCAGGTGGGTTTATATCTGAATGTATCTTTCCTTTAAACTCTTCTATCAGCATCATTTCTTTTAATTTAGAGAAATCTTTCCCAATTTCTTTGGAATGGCACCACCTGTCAAATAAATTTTGCTTCTCTCTGGCAAATTCCACATGAGTTTGATTTTCGCTTTTGTAATTATTTCTAAATTTCTGCCTATAGGCCTCTGGAACAAGTTCATATGCCTTAAGTATTGCCTCTTTAACAGTGTCATAATTATTGCTTTGCTCAGAAGAAAGAGTGGAATAGATTTCTTGGGCCTTCCCTTTCAAAACACTTTGCAATAGCAAAGTCCAGACGTCCCTTGGCCATTCTAAACTTGTTGCCACTTTTTCAAAACGTAAAAAATATTTATCAACTTCTTTTTCTTGAAAAGGGGGAACTAGCCTAACATGTTTAGTGGCATCAAATTTTCTTTGTGAAATTACATTTGAGCCTTGACGTTGAGATTCTAATTCTGTTATTTTTATTTCCTTTTGGGCCTGAATTTCAATTTCCCTCAATTTTAATTCCCTATCCTCTTTTTGAGCCTCAATTTCTTTTAATTTAATTGCATTTTCTCTTTCTTCTTTTTCTTTTTGAGCCTGAATTTGTTCCCTTTCTTTTTGAGCCTGAATATCAATTTCCCTCATTTTTTGTTGCATTTCTAACTTTTTTAATTCCAATTCTAACTTTTTGAGTTCAAGGGCATCAGTATGTTGTGGTTCAGAGGGGGGAGTTTCAGACTGAGGCAAAAGACCTTCTTCCATATAAGGATTAACAATGAGCTGTTTAAGTTTATGTTTGTTCAGACCAGGGATGGCAAGTAATTTTAGATAATGAGCAAGTTGGAATAAATCCTTCTTCTTAAGAGATTCTAAAAGGGCCAAACTAGGAGAGCTTTCAAATTCAGATATAAATTCTGTCATAATAAACACCATGATGAAAAGGTTTGCTGGTTCTCAGATTATATACGGTAAATAGTAATACTGAGATTTTCTACGAAAGTTAAAAAATTTATAGTAATTTATATATTTTTTATACTTACCAATGACCCAGACATAGCTGGTGCTAACTCTTAAAATATAGGGCCAAACACAAATTTTGCCCCCAATCCCCAAAATTTGCATCTAAAACCAAAGAAAACATGTCCTGAATGGCCCTCCACACTTCACCTCTACTGCGCATGCACAGTGTCAAGGACGTTCCGAAATTGGCGCCATTAATCATTCTTATAACCAGTGCCTGGTAAGTGCTATGTACTCAGTGGGGAGGTATGAGTTCCCAACTCCTGGGAGGGCCATCCCCGTCTGGGTCATTGGTAAGTATAAAAAGTTAAAAAATTTATAGTAATTTATATATTTTTTATACTTACCAATGACCCAGACATAGCTGCTGCTGCTAACTCTAAAAATCCAGGGCCAAACACAAATTTTGCCCCCCAATCCCCAAAATTTGCATCTAAAACCAAAAGAAATCATGTCCTAAAGGACCTCCATACTTTGCCCTTACTGCGCATGCGCAGTGTCAAGGACGTTCTGAAATTGGCGCCAATTATCATTCTTACTGGCAGTGCCTGGTCAGCGCTATGTACTCAGCAGGGAGGTAAGAGTTCCCAACTCCTGGGAGGGCCATCCCCGTCTGGGTCATTGGTAAGTATAAAAAATATATAAATTACTATAAATTTTTTAACATTTTTATACTGTACCAATGACCCAGACATAGCTGAATAGTAAAAAGGCTGGAGGGCCTAGGACATAGAGGAAAATCCAATAAGCTCAACTACATAATATAGAGGCAACCCCTCAAGGAGAAAAGGAGTATTAGGCTTTACATGTATCTTTCTTATTTTATGTTAAATTAGAAAGATACAATACCCTTCATAATTGAGCACAATAACATTCATGTTCTCTATTAACATCCAGTATAACCCTTTATACTAATTATTTTTAAAGTAAGCCAATAAATAAAGTTAGTCCAGAGAATTGAGACTCTTTATATTCTTTAAAAGTGTCCGAGGATTGTATATTAACGCCCGTTTGACATTTGACATATACAAATGCTTCACACCGAGCTACACTTTAAAAATATGACATGAATGAATTTTAACATTAATATTACACTTTAAAACCATCCCGGAAACGACTCTGAAATACTGACTTCGGAGGAGGCATTCCCTTGCTTTTCACTATAAAGCAGGTGACCTAAGGGAACACCCTCCCCCCCCCCCTTCCCCTTGCCCTGGGTCAAATAGCCCAGAGCGAAGAGGGCAGCCGGACGGAGTCACTGCCGGAACAGAAAGCCTGCATAACTATAGTTGCAACTGTTTAGTGGACGACATTCTGAGCAACAGATAACGGACCTAAACAATGCAGGTCTCCAGAAATGGACTCAATATTTCTGAGATAAAAATTCATGAATGTGGATGGCTGAGACCAATAAGCAGCCTTCATTAAATCTGTAATAGCAATACTATTAGCGTAAGCCCAAGAAGTAGAAAGAGCTCTTACTTCATGAGCCGAAATCTTAAGCACAGACTGCTGAGAAGAAGATAAATTTTCATAAGCAGTACGGATAGTTAATTGAATCCATCTAGCAAAAGAATGGACCGAAATGTCCTTTCTATTAGGCATCAGAGACAGAAAGAAAGGTTTTCGTCCCTTTCTGATAAATTGAGATCTCTGTTTATAGATACGTAATGCTCTAACAGGACAGAGTAAAGGCCTACGCCCGTCTGAAGACGGAAGAGCCTTAATAACAATAGGTTCCGGATATTTATTAGGAGCCTGATTCTTAGCTAAAAATCCCACATTAGTAGTGAAGGTGATAGTGTTCCCGACACTACGATAGTAAGAATCATCCACCGACAGTGCATGAAGCTCACTGACTCTTCTAGCAGAAGAGAAAGCTAAGAGAAAAGCTGTCTTATAAGACAAGAATTTGAAATCTACTGTCCCAAGAGGTTCAAATGGCTTTTCCTTCAGTTTAAGAAGAACCCAAGCTAAATTCCACTTAGGAATTAACCTAAGAGTTCTGGGTCTATTTATCAAGAAGTTTCTAACTAACTTAGATAAAGAGACATTAGATCCAATTTGTAAACTATCATGATGTGCATAGGTATCAGATAACATAGACCTATAACCCTTAATAGTAACAGGCTGCAGTTTGATTTCGTCAAACAAGTATACTAGAAAGTTTGCAATGTCTGGTATGGAGGGATCAAAAATATCAACAGAATGATCCCTACACCAACGACGAAAAACCTTCCACTTAGTCGCATAGTTTAGTGAAGAGGAGGTCCTCCTACAGTTAGAAATCGCGTCCACTGCTCGTCCTGTAAAGTGCTTGCCATGCAAGAAGGACCGCACAACGGAAAAACGTGAAGGTTGAGACCTTGCGGATTGTGATGGAGTTGACGCGATCTCCCCTGCGAAAGAAGATCCTCCCGTGGAGGAAGCTTTCGCGGTAGGTCCCACAACAGACACCTGAGTAGATTTATCCACGGTCTCTGTGGAGACAGAGATGCTACCAACAGAATCTTGCATTGAGATTGTTTTATCTTTAGCAATACTTGCTGAATTAACGGCGCTGGAGGATACGCATATCCTATCATTCCGTCCCAAGGGATCGACAGAGCGTCTACTGCAAATGCTCTTGGATTCGGACACGGAGACACATACGTCTGCAACTGATTGTTGAGATGTGTCGCAAATAAGTCTATCATTGGCCGTTCCCACTGGTAGCAAATCTGATTGAATACTTGTTTGTTGAGAGTTCACTCCGACGGCAACAAGCGACCCTTTCGTGAAAGGGAGTTTGCTAGAACGTTCAGACGACCCGGTATATGACGGACCGAAAGAAGAACATGATGTTCTAGGGCAAACAGAAGGATTCTTTCCGTTAGATTGAACAACGGAATTGAATGAGTGCCTCCCTGATTCCGTATATACGCCACTACTGTCGTATTGTCGGATAGGATTTGGACATGAGCATTGTGAATAATGTCCATCCAATGACGTAACACAAGCCAAATTGACATCATTTCCTGAATGTTTATGTGCTTGCCCAGGAATTGCGGATCCCAAAGACCCTGGCATCTCGAATCCATTGGGATCAATGATGCACCCCAACCTGTTTGACTGGCATCCGTCATAATGGTAAAACTCGGATCCGGCAACTGCAGCGGAACTCCCTGAGTTAACCACTGAATGTTTGCCCAAGTCTGAATCTCTCGTTTCACTTGATCTGACAAGAGAACGTCTATGTCGAGCGAATGAATTTTCACACTCCAATTCTGAGTCAAGAAAATTTGGAGAGGACGCGTGCGTAACCGTCCCATCGGAATGAGATCCGCAGCGGCTCCGCACAGACCTATCAGTCTCATGAACTCCCTCCCTGTAACTTTGTCTGCGTGCAGACAATAGCGAGCGTAACAACTGAGTAATTTCACTCTGGTTAACGGCAGACGAACGAGATTGTTGTGCGTCTTGAAGCTCATTCCCAGATGTGTGAATGACTTGGACGGCACCAGATCCGACTTCTCCTCGTTTATTATAAAACCGAGACGTCGGAGCAATAGAAGCAGATTCTGCACATCGTTCTGAAGCGTTAACTCGTTGCCGTACCTCTGAAGAATGTCGTCCAGGTAGGCCGACGTTACCGCAGACGAATGAGCTCGGAAATACATCATTACCAAGTTCATTACCCGAGTGAAAGCCCAGGGTGCTAGATTCAATCCGAAGCACATCGCCCGGAATTGATACACCACCCCTAGGACTGCGAAGCGTAGATACTTTCTGAATGTCGGATGTACCATGACGTGAAAGTACGCATCTTTGAGATCTATGCTTGTTGCACAATCGTTCACCCGAATACTCACTCTGACCGATCGAATCGTCTCCATATAAAACTTCGGAGCGACGATCAGCTTGTTTATCCAGCTCAAATCTATGACTGGACGGAACGAGCCGTCTGGTTTCGGAACCAGAAACAGATGGCTGTAGAATCCCGGTGTCTCCTGGTTTTCTACGACCTCTACCGCGTTCTTCATTAAAAGAGACTGCACCTCTGATAACAGAGCGTCTCTTTTCTGCGGATTTGGTGGAAGTTGAGTCCATTTTGGACTTCGAGTTAATGGAGGCTTTCGTTTGAAGGATATCTTTAGACCTTCCGAAATCACCCCTCCCACCCAAGGGTCGTCCGTAATCGACGCCCACTCTTGTGAAAAACTCGACAACCTTCCGCCAACCGGCACACGATAGAGGTTGAAGCCATCACCTGCGAGGCCTGCGGTAGGAGAAACCACGTCCTCCACGACCCGCACCTCGTCCCGTCGACCTCGGGCGTCCGACCGGTTGTCCCGGCCCGAAGGACGTCCCGCACGTGAGTCGCTGCCTTGACAGTCTCTTGAATAAGACCAAGAGGACGCACCGGAACCTCTATAGGAACCTCTCTTGGGCGCATAAGACCCAGAAGTGCCTGTCTTACTCTTATCTGCCGTGTCCGACTTCTTAGAAGCAGATTTGAACAGCAGAGAATCCGAAGCTTTCTTAGTAATTTTATCATAAATTGCAGAAAGCTTGCCGTCGAAGAGAAGTTCTCCGGAGACCGAAGCGACTCGGAGAGAGTTCTTCACCTTACTATCCACGAGTGTGGATGTAGCTAGGGCTGCGTCACGTCTAACCAACTCCAGGTTTGCCACTGAAAGGGCGGAGTTACACGTGGAATAAGCTACTGCCCTTGAAAGAAGTCTTAAAGAGGATTGTATATCCTGGAATTCTTTCCCTTGAAGACGCAGTGATAACGCCTTAGTAAGGTGGTCTGCGTAAGATAAAGCATCTAAACTGGCTCTGTTAGACGAAATAGTAGTCTCCAACACCGCGGTTGGAATAGACGCAGACGACGGTAACGACAATTCTAAGTCTTCCGCCTCGTCGTCCATACGCAGAGGAACTCTCGGGATACCATGTCCTGCCGAATCGAATTTATTCCTTGCATTAATGAAAGGCAGGTTGAGAGTATTGTTGGACAAGAAACCCGCTTTTCCTGTTTTGGAAGCAAGTTTGAATATAGCGTCGTTCAACAATTCAAATGTTCTTGCAACATTATTGGACTGAGACGGAAACTCGGGAGCGATGTCCCTGAATCGCTCAAAGAAATCAGAGTCCAATGACGCTATAATTCTCTTGTCCGGAACCGCAGCAGTCTGGCCCGATGGAACAACTTGAGGAAGAAAGTGCCGGATGAAGTCCACGGCAGCTTTATGTTGTTCCGAAAGAGATAGCTCCAAGTCATCCGTATCCCTTTCACCATCCGGTCGGACCTCATGATGCTGCCGGTCGTCCGCCCCCGATGCTTCGGCGGAGCGTACCGACCCAGTGCCGTCGGTTAATTCTCGATCCGACACCGTTTCTGTCGGTTGCTGGGATGCTGCGATAAGTTGTGCTATTTGAACAAGCACGTCCGACATCGAGGCCTGCGGAGGCGCAGTCTTTCGCTGCTTCGCCGAGGGCAGCTCCGCATCTGGTGACTCCCGCATACTCTTCCTATGCGAACGTCCACCGGCCTCGTGTCCCTGGCTACCGGATGGTGTGACCTGGTCGCCGAAGAATCCCTGATCGGCGAAGCTGGCAAAATATCGGCGGTCATGTAGCCAAGGTGCGGTCGTGTGCGCTGGTGAGAGGAAGAAGCCTGAGCAGTCTCCGCGGACTGCCTATACAACAGAGCGTCCCGAGCGACGGACGTCTGCTCCACTTGCGACACATTTTGTACCACAACATCTGGTCCCAGATGTTGTTGTACGAGAGAGGGGCCTCTCTCGCTCGCGGCCCGGCTGGACCTGGACGAGCTAGGAACCGGACCCGAAGGCTTCCTCCGATCTCTCCTACTATCCGCCGTCACTGGGTGTGCACGTTGAATGTTTATAGTGCTCGCATCACCCAACATTTCCTCCTGGACCGCATCGGACGAACCCGGCTGCCAAACCATTCGGTGAATGGACGCTACACCGGGTGAGCTAGCGGACGACATTTGTCTTATCTCCATGAGCACTTTTGCCGCTAGCTCTGAATTCATTTGTGACGACAGAAGCGCACTTGCGGAAGATAACATGGAAACATCACCCTGTTCTTGTTCCTCTGAATTAGAAACTGATAGAGTAGAGTGACCCTGCGGAGAAAGAGCCGGCATAGCCCTTTCTCCACTAACAACATATCGTGACACACGTTTCCAATGTTTGTCATCCCAATATTGACATATAGAACAGGGATTAGTGCGAGTACACTGACTACAATTAATACAATGATCATGAAAGTCAGAGGAAGACTTCTTCCTATTACAATTTGAACAATATCCTTTCATTGTGAAAAGTCAACAACAAGTCCTAGTACTCGCACAAACCCCTAAACACAAAGATACATAATAACATGATCCATTAATATAGAAAAAACAATTGAAAATCAAAATAATTTTTGAAAAATATTTTTTCAGCGAAGCCCAAGTTTCTGAAAAGTAACGTTGAGCCCCAATGGATCCCAAGGCTAAGTGTGGTCAAAAATTTTAAAATTATATTAAATAATTAATGCAACACTTACGGATAATAATAATGTATCTTATAGTGAGATAAACTACTCCAAAGGCAAACAGCCCCCCTCAAAAGAGACTGTTGCCAATGTAAACAAACAGTGTAAAAACACCAGAAAACATGACTCCAGGCACTGACAAAACTGGCCCGAAATCAGTCATCAAATTTACACTCTATCTGATGCAAGACAGAGACTCCCAGGGGAGAATCTGCAGAACATCAGGTGGAAGATGCAGAACACAACGTTTATACACCCATGGGTGAAAACGTAACTATGGGGAAAATAACAGAATACATTCTGTAACCAAGCTAACTCTCCCAAGAGAATTTAGAAATGATCTTTCTCAAAAACATGCCAAAAGCATGGGAGAATAGCAAGGGGGGACCTAGAAGACCAGGGGAGAGGAAACACTGAATAAGCAGTGCAACTTTATAGCAAGAATGACAACAACAGGCCCATGCCTCGAAAGTTAAAAAATTTATAGTAATTTATATATTTTTTATACTTACCAATGACCCACACTTAGCTGGTGCTAACTCCAACAAAACCAGGGCCAAACACAAATTTTGCCCCCCAATCCCCAAAATTTGCATCCAAAACAAAAAGAAATCATGTCCTAAAGGACCTCCATAGTACGCCTCTACTGCGCATGCGCAGTGACGCAGTCGTCCCGAAATTGGCGCCAATTATCATTCTTACTGGCAGTGCCTGGTCAGCGCTATGTACTCAGCGGGGAGGCAAGAGTTCCCAACTCAGGGAGGGCCATCCCCGTCTGGGTCATTGGTAAGTATAAAAAATATATAAATTACTATAAATTTTTTAACATTTTTATACTGTACCAATGACCCAGACTTAGCTGAATAGTAAACAGGCTGGAGGGCCTAGGACATAGAGGAAAATCCAATAAGCTCAATTATAAATAAAGAGGTAACCCCTTAAGGAGAAAAGGAGTATTAGGCTTTACATGTATCTTTCTTATTTAATATTAAATTAGAAAGATACACTACCCTTCATAATTGAGCACAATAACATTCATGTTCTCTATTAACATCCAGTATAACCCTTATACTAATTATTTTTAAAGCAAGCCAATAAATAAAGTAGTCCAGAGAATTGAGACTCTTTATAATCATTTAAAAGTGTCCGAGTATTGTATATTAAAGCCCGTTTGACACTTGACATATACAAATGCTTCACACCGAGCTACACTTTAAAAATAAGACATGAATGAAATTAAACATTAATATTACACTTTAAAACCATCCCGGAAGCGACTCAGAAATACTGTCTTGGAGGAGGCATTCCCTTGCTTTTCACTATAAAGCAGGTGACCTAAGGGAACACCCGCCCCCCCCCCCCCCCCCTTCCCCTTGCCCTGGGTCAAATAGCCCAGAGCGAAGAGGGCAGCCGGATGGAGTCACTGCCGGAACAGAAAGCCTGCATAACTATAGTTGCAACTGTTTAGTGGACGACATTCTGAGCAACAGATAACGGACCTAAACAATGCAGGTCTCCAGAAATGGACTCAATATTTCTGAGATAAAAATTAGTAAATGTGGATGGCTGAGACCAATAAGCAGCCTTCATTAAATCTGTAATAGCAACACTATTAGCATAAGCCCAGGAAGTAGAAAGAGCTCTTACTTCATGAGCAGAAATCTTAAGCACAGACTGCTGAGAAGAAGATAAATCTTCATAAGCAGTACGGATAGTTAACTGAATCCATCTAGCAATAGAATGGACTGAAATGTCCTTTCTATTAGGCATCAAAGACAGAAAGAAACGTTTCCGTCCCTTTCTGATGAACTGAGATCTCTGTTTATAGATACGTAGTGCTCTAACAGGACAGAGTAAAGGCCTACGCCCGTCTGAAGACGGAAGAGCCTTAATAACAATAGGTTCCGGATATTTATTAGGAGCCTGATTCTTAGCTAAAAAACCCACATTAGTAGTGAAGGAGATAGTGTTCCCAACACTACGATAATGAGAATCATCCACCGATAGTGCATGAAGCTCACTGACTCTTCTGGCAGAAGAGAAAGCTAAGAGAAAAGCTGTCTTATAAGATAAGAATTTGAAATCTACTGTCCCAAGAGGTTCAAATGGCTTTTCCTTCAATTTAAGGAGAACCCAAGCTAAATTCCACTTAGGAATTAATCTAAGAGTTCTAGGTCTATTTATCGAAAAGTTTCGAACCAATTTCGATAAAGAGACATTAGATCCAATTTGTAAACTATCATGATGTGCATAGGTATCAGATAACATAGATCTATAACCCTTTATAGTAACAGGCTGCAGTTTGATTTCGTCAAACAAGTATACTAGAAAGTTTGCAATGTCTGGTATAGAGGGATCAAATATATCTACAGAATGATCCCTACACCAACGACGGAAAACCTTCCACTTAGCCGCATAGTTTAGCGAAGAGGAGGTCCTCCTACAGTTAGAAATCGCGTCCACTGCTCGTCCTGTAAAGTGCTTGCCATGCAAGAAGGACCGCACAACGGAAAAACGTGAAGGTTGAGACCTTGCGGGTTGTGATGGAGTTGGCGCGATTTCCCCTGCGAAAGAAGATCCTCTCGTGGAGGAAGCTTCCACGGTAGGTCCCACAACAGACACCTGAGTAGATTTATCCACGGTCTCTGTGGCGACAGAGATGCTACCAACAGAATCTTGCATTGAGATTGTTTTATCTTTAGCAATACTTGTTGAATTAACGGCGCTGGAGGATACGCATATCCTATCATTCCGTCCCAAGGGATCGACAGAGCGTCTACTGCAAATGCTCTTGGATCCGGACACGGGGACACATACGTCTGCAACTGATTGTTGAGATGTGTCGCAAATAAGTCTATCATTGGCCGTTCCCATTGGTAGCAAATCTGATTGAATACTTGTTTGTTGAGAGTCCACTCCGACGGCAACAAGCGACCCTTTCGTGAAAGGGAGTCTGCTAGCACATTCAGACGACCCGGTATGTGACGGACCGAAAGAAGAACGTGATGTTCCAACGCAAACAGAAGGATTCTTTCCGTTAGATGGAACAACGGAACTGAATGAGTGCCTCCCTGATTCCGTATATACGCCACTACTGTCGTATTGTCGGATAGGATTTGGACATGAGCATCGTGAATAATGTCCATCCAGTGACGTAACGCAAGCCAAATTGACATCATTTCCTTGATGTTTATGTGCTTGCACAGGAATTGCGGATCCCAAAGACCCTGGCATCTCGAATCCGTTGGGATTAATGATGCACCCCAACCTGTTTGACTGGCATCCGTCATAATGGTAAAACTCGGATCCGGCAACTGCAGCGGAACTCCTTGAGTTAACCACTGAATGTTTGCCCAAGTCTGAATCTCTTGTTTCACTTGATCTGACAAGAGAACGTCTACATCGAGCGAATGAATTTTCACACTCCAATTCTGAGTCAGGAAAATTTGAAGAGGACGTGTGCGTAGCCGCCCCATCGGAATGAGATCCACGGCGGCTCCGCACAGACCTATCAGTCTCATAAATTCTCTCGCCGTGACTTTGTCTGCATGCAGACAATAGCGAGCGTAACAACTGACTAATTTCGCTCTGGTTAACGGCAGACGAACGAGATTGTTGTGCGTCTCGAAGCTCATTCCCAGATGAGTGAATGACTTGGACGGCACCAGATCCGACTTCTCCTCGTTTACTATGAAACCGAGACGTCGGAGCAATAGAAGAAGATTCTGAACATCGTTCTGAAGCGTTAACTCGTTGCCGTACCTCTGAAGAATGTCGTCCAGGTAGGCCGACGTTACCGCAGACGAATGAGCTCGGAAGTAGATCATTACCGAGTTCATTACCCGAGTGAAAGCCCAGGGTGCTAGATTCAATCCGAAGCACATGGCCCGGAACTGATACACCACTCCTAGGACTGCGAAGCGTAGATACTTTCGGAATGTACCATGACGTGAAAGTACGCATCTTTGAGATCTATGCTCGTTGCATAATCGTTCACCCGAATACTCGCTCTGACCGATCGAATCGTCTCCATATAAAACTTCGGAGCGACGATCAGCTTGTTTATCCAGCTCAAATCTATGACTGGACGGAACGAGCCGTCTGGTTTCGGAACCAGAAACAGATGGCTGTAGAATCCCAGCGATTCCTGGTTTTCTACGACCTCTACCGCGTTCTTCATTAAAAGAGACTGTACCTCTGATAACAGAGCGTCTCTTTTCTGTGGATTTGACGGAAGATGAGTCCACTTTGGACTTCGAGTTAATGGAGGCTTTCGTTTGAAGGATATCTTTAGACCTTCCGAAGTCACTCCTCTCACCCACGGGTCGTCCGTAATCGACGCCCACTCTTGTGAAAAACTCGACAACCTTCCGCCAACCGGAACGCGATAGAGGTTTAAGCCATCACCTCCTGGACCTGCGAGGCCTGCGGTAGGAGAAACCACGTCTTCCACGACCCGCACCTCGCCTCGTCGACCTCGGGGCGTCCGACCGATTGTCCCGGCCTGAAGGACGACCCGAACGAGAGTCGCTATCCTGACGGTCTCTCGAATAAGACCAAGAGGACGCACCGGAACCTCTATAGGAACCTCTCTTGGGCGCATTAGACCCAGAAGTGCCCGCCTTATTCGTGTCTGCTGTATCCGACCTTTTAGGAGCGGATCTGAACAACAGAGAATCATTAGCTTTCTTTTTAATATTATCATAAATAGCGGAAAGCTTGCCGTCAAAGAGAAGTTCTCCTGAGACCGAAGCGACTCTAAGAGAGTTCTTCACCTTAGAATCCACTAGTGTGGATGTAGCCAGGGCTGCGTCACGTCTAACCAACTCCAGATTTGCCACTGAAAGGGCGGAGTTACACGTGGAATAAGCTACTGCCCTTGAAAGAAGTCTTAAAGAGGATTGTATATCCTGAAACTCTTCCCCTTGAAGGCGCAGTGATAACGCCTTAGTAAGGTGATCTGCGTAAGATAAGGCATCTAAATTGGCTCTGTTAGACGCAATAGCTGTTTCCAACACCGCGGTTGGAATAGAAGCTGACGACGGTAATGATAGCTCTAAGTCTTCCGCCTCGTCGTCCATTCGCAGAGGAACTCTCGGTATACCCTGTCCTGCCGTGTCGAATTTATTCCTTGCATTAATGAAAGGCAGGTTGAGAGTATTTGCGGACAAGAAACCTGCTTTCCCCGTCCTGGAAGCAAGTTTAAATATAGCGTCGTTCAATAATTCAAATGTTCTTGCAACATTATTGGACTGCGACGGAAACTCGGGAGCGATGTCCCTGAACCGCTCAAAAAATTCAGAGTCCAATGACGCTATAATTCTCTTGTCCGGAAGCGCAGCAGTCTGGCCCGACGGAACAACTTGAGGGAGAAAGTGCCGGATGAAGTCCACGGCAGCTTTATGTTGTTCCGAAAGGGATAGCTCCAATTCATCCGTATCCCTTTCACCATCCGGTCGGACCTCCCGATGTTCCCGGTCGTCCGCCCCCGATGCTTCGGCGGAGCGTACCGACCCAGCGCCGTCGGATAATTCTCGATCCGACACCGTTTCTGTCGGCTGCTGGGATGCTGCGATAAGCTGTGCTATCTGCACTAGAATGTCCGACGTCGAGACCTGCGGAGGCGCGGTCTTTCGCTGCTTCGCCGAGGGCAGCTCCGCATCAGATGGCTCCCGCATACTTTTCCTATGCGAACGTCCGGAGTCCATCGGTCTCGAATCCCTGGCTGCCGGATGGTGTGACCTGGTCGCCGAAGAATCCTTCACCGGCGAAGCTGGCAAAATATCGGAGGTCACGCAGCCAAGGTGCGGTCGTGTGCGCCGACGAGAAGAGGAAGCCTTAACAGTCTCTGCGGACTGCTTATACAACGGAGCGTCCCGAGCGACGGACGTATGCTCCGCTAAAGACACATTTTGTACCACAACATCTGGTCCCAGATGTTGTTGTACGAGAGAAGGGCCTCTCTCGCTCGCGGCCCGGCTGGACCTGGACGAGCTAGGAACCGGACTAAAAGGCTTCCTCCGTTCTCGTTTACTATCCGCCATCACTGGGTGTGCATCTATTATGTTTATAGTGCTCGCATCACCCAAAATTTCCTCTTGGACCGCATCGGACGAACCCGGCTGCCGAACCATTCGGTGAATGGACGCTACACCGGGCGAGCTAGCGGACGACATTTGTCTAATCTCCATGAGCACTTTTGCCGCTAGCTCTGAATTTATTTGTGACGACGGACGCACACTTGAAGAAGATAACATGGAAACATCACCCTGTTCTGGTTCCTCTGAAATAGAAACTGAGAGAGTAGAGTGACCTTGTGGAGAAAGAGCCGGCATCGCTCTTTCTCCAGAAACAACATATCGTGACACACGTTTCCAATGTTTCTCATCCCAATGTTCACATATAGGACAGGGATTAATGCGAGAACACTGACTACAATTAATACAATGATCATGAAAGTCAGAGGAAGATTTCTTCCTATTACAATTTGAACAATGTCCCTTCATTGTGAAAGAACAACAATAAGTCCTAGTTACTCGCAAAAACCCCTGACACAAAGATACATAATAACATGATCCATTAATAAATGAAAAAACAATTGCAAAACAAAATAATTTTGAAAAAATATTTTTTCAGAGAAGCCCAAGTTGCTGAAAAGTAACGTTGAGCCCCGATGGATCCGATAGCAAAGTGTGGTCAAAAATTTTAAATTTATATAAAATAATTAATGAGACACTTTCGGATAATATAAATGTATCTTATAATGAGATAAACTACTACAAAGGCAAACAGCCCCCCTCAAAAAAGGCTGTTGCCAATGAAAACAAACAGTGTAAACACACTAGAAAACATGACTCCAGGCACTGAAAAAACTGGCCCGGAATCAGTCATCAATTACACTCTATCTGATGCAAAACAGAGACTCCCAGGGGAGAATCTGCAGAACATCAGATGGAAGATGCAGAACACAAACGTTATACACCCATGGGTGAAAACGTAACTATGGGGAAAATAACAGAAAACATTCTGTAACCAAGCAACTCTCCCAGGAAATTTTAGAAATGAAACTTCTCAAAAATATGCCAAAAGCATGGGAAAATTGCAAGGGGGGACTTTAGAAGGCTAGGGGAGAGGAAACACTGAATAAGCAGTGCAACAATTAGCAAGAATGACAACAAGAGGCCCATGCCTCGAAAATAGGCAACTTAACATAATTTCAACAAAAAATTTTAAGTACAGCCCTGATTATTTTTTGCCACTTCTTTTTTCCTCTCCTCCTTCTATCCTCCTTAGAATCACATTTTCTCCAAAAATTACGTGTCTGGCATCCTTTAAACTGAGATTTACAAGCACAAAGATCAGTGAGATGTTGACTGATGAAGGGCCAAACAGAGAATGATAATTGGCGCCAATTTCGGGACGACTGCGTCACTGTGCATGCGCAGTAGAGGCGTACTATGGAGGTCCTTTAGGACATGATTTCTTTTTGTTTTGGATGCAAATTTTGGGGATTGGGGGGCAAAATTTGTGTTTGGCCCTGGTTTTGTTGGAGTTAGCACCAGCTAAGTCTGGGTCATTGGTACAGTATAAAAATATAGGCAACTTAACATAATTTCATAAATAATTTTATATACAGCCCTGATTATTTTTTGTCACTCCTTTTTCCTCTCCTCCTTCTATATCCTCCTTAGAATCACCATTTCTCCAATAATTACGTGTCTGGCATCCTTTAAACTGAGATTTACAAGCACAAAGATCAGTGAGATGTTGACTGATGAAGGGCCAAACAGAGAATGATAATTGGCGCCAATTTTGGAACGTCCTTGACACTGCGCATGCGCAGTAAGGGCAAAGTATGGAGGTCCTTTAGGACATGATTTCTTTTGGTTTTAGATGCAAATTTTGGGGATTGGGGGGCAAAATTTGTGTTTGGCCCTGGATTTTTAGAGTTAGCACCAGCAGCTATTTCTGGGTCATTGGTACAGTATAAAAATATATATAAATTACTATAAATTTTTTAACATTTTTATACTGTACCAATGACCCAGACATAGCTGAATAGTAAAAAGGCTGGAGGGCCTAGGACATAGAGCAAGTTGGAATACGCTCAATTATATAAAATAGAGTCATCCCCTCTAGGGAAAAAGAAGTATTAGGCCTTACATGTATCTTTCTTATTTATGATAAATTAGAAAGATACAACACCTTCCAAAATTGAGCATCATACATCCGTGTACTCTATTAATATCTAGTATAATCCTTATACTAATAATTTTTAAAGTAAGCGAATAAATAAAGTAAGTCTAGAGAATAGAGACTCTTTATACTCCTTAAAAGTGTCTGAGGATTGTATAATAACGTCCGTTTGACATGTGCTATATTCAAAAGCTATACTTTAAAAACTAAGACCTGAATGAATTTTTAAAACATAAACTTCTCACTAAAAAACCATCCCAATAACAGCTCAGAATTACTAACTTCGGAGGAGGTATCCCCTTGTTTTCATAGTAAAACAGGTGACCCAAGGGAACACCCTCCCCCCCCCCCCTTTTTCTTGCCCTGGGTCAAATAGCCCAGAGCGAAGAGGGCAGCAGAACAGAGTAACTGCCGAAACAGACAGCCTACCTAGCTATAGTAGCAACTGTTAAGTGAATGACATTCTGAGCAGTAGATAATAGACCTAACAATAGAGGCCTCCAGAAATGGACTCGATATTTCTGAGATACAAATTCATGAATGTGGATGGCTGAGCGCAATGAGCAGCCTTCAAAAATCTATAATAGCGACACTATTAATGTAAGCCCAAGATGTAGAAGAACTCTTACTTCATGAGCCGAAATCTCAAGCACAACTGCTGAGTCAATGATATACCATAAGCAGTATCGATAGTTAATTGAATCCATTAGCAATAGAATGGAGCGTAACGTCCTTCTATTAGGCATCAAAGACAGAAGAAGCTTACGCCCGTAGTAATAAACAGATATCTGTTTATAAATACGTAAACTCTAACCGGACAGAGTAAAGGCCTATGCCCGTACGAAGTAGGAAGGACCTTAATAACAATAGGTTCCGGATATTTATTAGGAGCCTGACTCTTATGCAAAAATCCAACCTAAATAGTAAAGGAAGTAGTGATTCCGAAACTACGAAAGTGAGAATCATCCACCGATAGTGCATGAAGCTCACTGACTCTTCAGTAAAAGAGAAGCCAACAGAATTACTGTCTAAAAGGTCAGAATTTGAAAACTACTGTTTCCAGAGGCTCAAGTGATTACATAGCTAAATAAGAACCGAAGTTAAATTCCGTATAGAAATTTAATCTAATGATTCTAAGTCTATTTATTGAAAAGTTACTAACTGACTTAGATAAAGAGACATAAGACTCAATTGTAAACTATCATAGAGTGCATAGGTATGAGATAACATAAACCTATAACCTTAATAGTAACAGGCTGCAGTAGATCTTGTCAAACAAGTATACTAGAAAGTTGCAATGACTAGTATGGAGGAATCAACAATATCAACATAGTGATCCCTACACCAACGACGGAAGAGCCTCCACTTTGGCCGCATAGTATAGCAAAGAAGAGGTTCTCCTACAGTAAGAAATCGTGTCCAAAGCTCGTCCAGTACAATGCTTACAATGCAATAAGGACCACACAACGGAATATGTGAAGGTTGAGACCTTGCGGGTTGTGATGAAGATGACACGATTTTCCCCAGCGAAAGAAGATCCTCTCATGGAGGAAGTTTTCGCGTTAAGTCCCACAGTAGACATCTGAGTAAATTTACCCACGGTCTCTGTGAAGACAGAGATGCTATCAACAGAAATGTATTGTGGTTGTTTATCTTAGCAATACTTGCTGAAACAACAGCGCAGGAGGATACGCATATCCTATCATTCCGTCCTATTAGATCAATAGAGCGTTAACAACATAAGCTCAGAGATCCGGACATGTAAACACATACGTCTGCAATTGATTAGCAAGTTGTGTCGTAAATAAATTATCATTGGGCGCTCCCATTGATAGCAAATCTGATTGAATACTTGTTTGTTGAGAGTCCATTCTGACGGCAACAAGCGACCCATAAGTGAAAGGGAGTCCGGTAATACAATCAGACGACCCGGAATATGACGGACCGAAGCAGAACTTGGTGTACTATAACAAACAGAAGGATTCTTTCCATTAAATTGAATAACGGAAACGAATGAGTGCCTCCCTGGTTCCGGAGATACGCAACTACTTTTCGTATTATCGGACAGGATTTGGACATGCGTTTCTGAATAATGTTCATCCAATGACATAAAGCAAGCCTAAAAAACATTATTCCGTGGAAGATAAGTGCTTGCCTAGAGACTGCGGAACCCAAAGACCCTGGCACTTTGAATCCGTTGGGATCAATATTGTATCCCAACCTGTTTGACTGGCAACCGTCATAATTATAAAACTCGGATCCGGCAACTGCAGTGGCACTCTCTGAGCCAACCACCGAATGTTTGCCCCAGTCTGAATCTCTTGCTACACTAGATAGACAAGAGAACGTGTAAATCGAGCAATTCATGGATTGCTGAAAAGTTGCCGTCGAAGAGAAGCTTCTCCGAGACCGAAGCGACTCTGAGAGAGTTCTTCACCTTACTATCCACACGCGTGGATGAAGCTAGGGCTGCGTCACGTCTAACCAACTCCAGGTAGCCACTGAAGGGCGGAGTTATACGTGGACAAACTACTGCCCTCAAAAGAAATCACATTGAGGATCATATCCCGGAATTCTTTCTCTTGAAGACGTAATGATAACGCCTCAGTAAGGTGGATTACGTATGATAAAGCGTCTAAGTTAAGTCTATTAGACATCATTGTCGTTTCCAACATTGTGGTTGGAAAAGACATAGACAGCAAAAAAGATAATTTCCAGTCTTTAACCACGCCGTCTAGACGCATATGAACTCTCGGTATGCCCTGTTCTGCCAAAATAAATTATTCCTAGAAATGATAAAAGGCAGAATTGAGCAGTGCGGACAAGAAACTAAACTATCATGCTTGGTAGCAGGCTTATATATATATATAGTGTCGATAAATAATACACATGTTCTAATGACATTATTGGACTGTGTCGGTAAGTCAGGGACAATGTCCCTGAACCGATCCAAAATTCCGTGAGCAATGACGCTATAAGTCTCTTATCCAACATCGCAGCAATGTAGTCCGAAGGAACAACCACTGGAAGATAATGCCGGAAGAAATGTATGGCAGCTTCCGATGTTCCGAAAGGGAAAACTCGAAATCGTCCGAATCCCTTTCGCCATCCTATCGGACCCTATAAAGCATTCGGTCGTCCGAACCTGATGCAACAGCGGAGCGCACCGACCCAGCGCCTTCGGATAATTCCTGATCCGACCGAGAAACTGTCGATTGCTGGGATGCTGCGAAAAACTGTGCTAACTTGGATAGCACCTCCGTCACTGAGGCCTGTGGAGAAGCGGTCTTACGATGCATTGCCGCTGGAAGCTCCGTGATCGTTACCCCGTGCATACTTCTATTATGCGAGCGAACGGAGTGTATAGGCCTCGTGTCCCTTGGCTACCGGATGGCGTGACCTGTTCGCCGTGGAATCACTGAATGACGAAGCTGGTCGGATACTCGAGGTCACGTAGCCAATGTGCGGTCGTGTGCGCTGCTGTGAGGATGAGGAAGCATTATCAACAGTCTCTCGGACTGTCAATATAACGGAGCGTCCCGAGCGGCGGACATATGCTCCGAATGCAAAATATCTGAACCACAACATGCGGTCCCCTATGTTGTTGTACGAGAGAGGGACCTCTCTCGCTAACAGCCCGGACGGACCTGGACGAGCCAGGAACCGGACTAACAGGCTTCCTCCGATCTGTCCTCAATCCGTCGTCACTGGGTGAGTACTAAAGTTATTATAGTGCTCGCATCACCTTCCTAGACCGCAACGGACGAACCCGGCAGCCGAACCATTCGATGAATGTACGCTACACCGGGTGAGCTAGCGAATGTCACTCCGTTGATCCTACAAGGGACCTCTTAGGCGATAGATATATTCCATGAGCACTTATTGCCGCTAGCTCTTCATTAACTATGACGACAGAGGCACAATTTGAAAGACATCTCCGTAACTTTGCGAACAAGAAACCAGAAATGCTTGGTAATAGCAAGCATATAATAATATATATAGCGTCGTTCAATAATTCGAAAGTTTGTGTGACATTATTGGACTATGTCGGAACAGAGGGACGATGTCCCTGAACCGAACCAAAAATTTCTAAGTCCACCGACGCTATCAGTTTCTTACCCGGCATCGCAGCATTCTGGTCCGGCGAAAGAACCTGTAGAAGATCAAGTCAGATGACATACACAACAGCATATGTTGTTCCGAAAGGGAAAGATCGAAATCCTCCGAATCCCTTTCGGTATCCCGTCGGACCGGATGAAATTTTCGGACGTCCGTACCTGCTTCCGCGGAGCGTCCGGACCCAGCATCGTCGGATAATACCTTATGCGACAGATTCAGTTGTTGCTGGGATGCTGCGATAAGCTGTGCTATTTGGGATAGCACGTCCGTCCTCGAGGCCTGTGCAGTAGCGGTCTTACGATGCATTGCCGCCGGAAGCTCCATGTACGTTGACTCCCGCACACTTTCTTATGCGAACATCCGGAGTCTGCAGGCTTCGTGTCCCTGGCTACCGGATGGTGTGACCTGGTCGCCGATGATTCTCTGATTGGCGAAGCTGACTGGATATCCGAGGTCACGTAGCCAAGAGCGGTTGTGTGCGCTACCATGAGAATGAGGAAGCCTTATTGACAGTCTCTCCGGACTGACTATATGTCGGAGCGTCCCGAGCGGCGGACGTATGCTCCGAATGCGAAACATTTTGTACCACAACATCTGGGGCCAGATGTTGTTGTACGAGAGAGGGGCCTCTCTCGCTCGCCGTCCGGATGGACCTGGACGAGCTAGGAACTGGACTTAAAGGCTTCCTCCGTTCTCCCTCTAATCCGCCGTCACTGGGTGTGCATTTGGTTGATTTATAGTGCTCGCATCACCCCAAAACTCCTTCTAGACCGCAACGGACGAACCCGGCTGCCGAACCATTCGATGAATGGACGCTACACCGGGCGAGCTAGCAGACATCAAAGGCCGTCGAACCTACTAGGGTCCTCTTAGGCAATTGGCGTATTTACATGAGCACTTTTCCGCTAGCCCTTCATTAATTGTGATGACGGAGGCACACTTTTGGAAGACATCACGGATACATCACCCTAATCTTGATCGTCTGAAATAGAAATTGATAAAGTAGAGTGACCCTGCGGGGAAAGGACCGGAATGTCCAATTCCCCACTAACATACCATGACACACGCTTCCCATGTTGTCATCGAAATCATCACATACAGAACAGGAGTTAGTGCGAGTACACTGACTACATATAGAATGATTATAAAAGTCAGAGGAAGATTTCCTCTTATTACAATTGATCAAAATCCTTTCAATGTGAAAATAAAACAAAGTCCTAGTACTCGCACCAACCCCTGACAATGAAATACATAATAATATGATCCATTGACATAGAAAAAATAATTGAAATCAAAATATTTTGAAAAAATATTTTTTCAGAACAGCCCAAGTTTCTGAAAAGTAACGTTGAGCCCCAATGGATCCCAAGCCTAAGTGTGGACAAAAATTTTAAAAATATTTTAAACAATTTATGCAACACTTACTAACAATAATAATGTATCTAGTTATGATTAAATTAACATCAAGATATTATTTTCAAGAAATCCCCCCTCACACAGAGGGCTGTTGTAAATGTAAACAATAAGTGTAAAAACACTAAAATAAGACTCCAGGCACCCAGGCCCGAAATCAGTTACCAATAATACACTATCTGATGCAAAACAGAGACTTCCAGGGAAGAAACTGCAGAACATCAGATGGTAGATGCAGAACACAACTCCTAACCACCCATAGGTGAAGACGTAAACATGGGGAAAAGAACAGAATTCATTCTGTTATTCAGCTAAAACTCCCAAGAAATTTTAGTAATAAAATTACAGAAAATATGCCAAAAACATGGGAGAAAGGCAAGAGGGGACTTAAAGGAAAGGGAGAGAGGAAAACACTGAACAATCAGTGTAACTTAATAACAAGAATGACAACAAAATGGCTGCTGCCTCGAAAATAGGTAACTTAACATAATTTCATTAAAAAATTTTAAGTTACAGCCCTGATAATTTTTTGTCACACATTTTTCCTCTCCTCCTTCTATATCCTCCTTAGAATCACCATTTCACTAATATTTATGTGTCTGGCATCATTTAAACTGAGATTTACAAGCACAAAGATCAGTCAGATGTTAAATGATGAAGGGCCAAACTAAGAATGATTAATGGCGCCAATTTCGGAACGTCCTTGACACTGCGCATGCGCAGTAGAGGTGAAGTGTGGAGGGCCATTCAGGACATGTTTTCTTTGGTTTTAGATGCAAATTTTGGGGATTGGGGGGCAAAATTTGTGTTTGGCCCTACATTTTAAGAGTTAGCACCAGCTATGTCTGGGTCATTGGTACAGTATAAAAATATTTAAATGTTTTGAAAGTGAGCCAAAATAATAATTGCAATATGCAAATAAAGCTTTCTCGTTATCTGTAATATTCAATCTCGGCAACGAGCCCCCAATTTCTTTTACGGTATGGAAATATTATTGATATTGGTAACAGAAAGAAATCTGAGAATCAGCAAAATAACTATGAATTGAACTATTCTGAAATTTAATAAAAAAAAATTAATAAAAAAAAAAATGATACAAAGATCTTTTACACTAATTGGTTTACAGAAAATAAAAACAGTGGTACTTATCAATTACTGAATTAGTCCAAAGTACAGTTTGACAGAATCCAGTAATCCAGTGGTGAAGAATCTTGTGAAGAAAGTTACCAGCTGGTGCATGTAGTATTAAATCCAAGAATGTCTCTTCAGAGCAGTATCCTGTAGATTTGTAATAAAATTTTCACTTAGAAATTTCAGCAGACTCCAATAAAATATAATAAAATGCTCCGCAAAATTCAAATGGACTAAAAATCCAAGAAGTATTGGCGCCAGAGGTAATTTCCAAATAATCCAGTAAAATTCTGGCTTTTCACAAAATATTATTCTGTTTCACAGAAAGTATAAATTCTCTTTTCCAAGACGAATGATTCTTTTCAAAATTCTCTTTTGGAATCAATCTTCCAAATTCACAAAGAAGCTCTGCTTCTATAATAAATGCACTGTTCTGAAACAATAATAATCTCCAATGGAAACAACTGAAGTGAGTCTTTCTGAAATGGCTTTCTAAAAAATGAGTTTTAGAATTCTGTTGACAAACTTTTATATAGTTAACAGAGAGAAGGTTCCAGAAGATGAAAATTCTACAAGGTTCTAACAGTTTCTAGGTGATTCTGTCATAGTTCAAGTAAATAAGGTCCTTGACCTACTTAAACAATCAACAGCTATATGTACAATATATTAGTGTTACAAAGATGTAAACAAAGGTCACTCAGTGCAAATGAGTCAGACCAGTCAGAAAATGCAGAAAAAATATCAATCTCATAGTATTATCAATTAAGGATATATATATAAATCTCAATATAATATAGGGGCTATATAACAAGGACGTTTAATTTTCAGTTTTGCAAGCAAATTTGGGGGATTGGGGGGGGGGGGTCAAAATTTGTGTTTGGCCCTTGATAACTTTGAGTTTGCACCAGCTAGTCCAGGCCATTGGGTTATAGTATAAAAATAATTATTGTTCGCTTCAGTTTTTGCAGAAAAAAGGTGTATTTTATGAAAATAAAAGCATTGGCGCGCATTAAAGTTTCTTCATCACTGGATCACTGGTTTAAAAGCATAAAGTTTCTTCATAATTGGATCACTGGATTCTTTTGAACTGTATTTTGGACTAACTGATAAGTATTTCAGATTTATTTTTCCTGTAAACCATACAGTGAAAAAGATTTTATATCATTTTCGTCTCAAATTACTTTTATATTCAATTTTAGAATGGTCAAAATGAAGTTATTGTTGTTGATTCTCAGATTTCTTTCTGTTACCATTATTGTTATTTTCACACCCTAGCAGGTTGCCTTCTTAAAATACATGCGACATACATTCGATGCACGTGCAGAAGCAAAACCTGAATATGAAAGTGGCACGTTGCATAACACAAAAACTGTGGAACGGTAGTCATATAACAGTCTATTAATATTTTCATGTTCTGTGTGTGTTTGACACTTGCAACCTTGAATAATTACTGCAGCAACAAGAGCATTCAGGGGAATAAATGGACTTTTTATACTATAGATAAGATAAAATATTAACATTGTGGTTATCCTGCTGATAGCTTTTTCAACTGGCTACATTGGTAACCAGTTTGTAACCGGATATCCGTTCAGCTGTTTCTTTTCCCTACATGCTCCACAAAAAGGAACCCAACATTTTATCCCTATGGGAAACACTGCATTAGGTAAAGAGTAAAACCCTGTCTGAAGTCTGTTGATACCTTTCTTATGCTTCACACTCATTGAGGTCTGTTGATAAAACATTTCTTGTGGCTTCAAGACTTGCCAAAAAACAGCAGAAAAGTCACAGGTTGTAAACTGTCAAAGTGTAGCAAAGATATGTAAACATCTCTACACCCTTAAGGGTTAAGTACAATTCTCTTTTGGGGAGTTTCTCAATGAGACAAATAGACAAATAAGAATAGGTGGGGGGAAAAAATGATCCCACAATTACATGTACTTTAGACAATTAATTTTAAAACAGTTGCAGAAAATTAGATGTGCAATTGGAGTTGAAGAGGTGTAGAGTAGGATTTTCTTTATTCCACTCAGCATGCAACTCTTTTCAGTCAGCTCAGTTTGAAGAAAGATCGAATACAGAGTGCGTAAGGATACAGAAATCAAGTTCACAAGCATGTGTCCCAATAATTACACGCATCAAAGACAAAATCAGTGGAGCAATGTGTAACACTCTTCACAATAATTCCAGAGCAATACTCAATAATTGACCCATACATGGAGATCTGACTGACATGTAGATACTAGATAACCTGTACTTCCACATAAAATCAACCATCATTTTTGTATAAAGAATCTGAGAGTTATAATGTAGGTAGAAACTTCACTCTGTCTGCAATTTAATGACAACCCACTCTTCACTCACTTGTAACTTACCTGGCTATCAGTACAATTATCCTTAGAGGATCTCTAACAATTGTAAAACAAAATAATGCAAATGGTGATCCAAATGAGATGAAAGTACACCCAAAAAATTCCATCAAAGTCATTGTGGTATTTTATTCCTGTCTGATTCTGAAAATATAAACAAGATTGTTAGCCTTTTTTTTGATGAATGATTTATGAACTAAATCAACAAAGGTAACAAGGCTGAATACTATCATTCAAATTTGGTTATTCTCATATTTTTCATCATCCAAAGTTCCAAACCACACCACATATCCCAGATTGTGGGTAATCCAAACTATGCTTATGATCAGTGGCGTAGCCAGGGGGAGGGGGGTGTGTTGGGCTGAGGGGGCAAATTTCAGTGATGCCCCCAGGTGATGTTGCTTGATTATTGATGCCTTTCACAACTTATAAATTTTGGACACAAATAGACTCCGAGTCAAGGAAATTGTGTTTATTTGTCTCAAATTTCAAAATTTTTCCCGGGGAGACCCCTCTTCAGCAATATAGGGGTCCCCCATTGTACTCACCTCATCTTTCCGGTAACATGGCTCGGGTAATGCTGCGCATCCTATTCTCTATGCCCCTATTAGTTCAGTAAGCTGAACATAGTGGCTAACCCCCAACGTTGGGCAGGGGGGGGGGGGGGGGGGGGCGCTAGGTGCAGATTGCTGAACTGCCCCCCACCCCCTTCCCAGGTATTACTCTTGCCACCCTGACTTTGATATCCTGGCTACGCTCCTGCTTATGATCCATGACTGGTTTAACCCTTTACCCAACGAATCGCCCGCATCCACCCACATAATGTGCAAACTCAGCAGTCTTTCGATTTTGAAAATCATAGGCGCGTTATACATTGCTCGCTACTATTTGAAGTGAGGCGCACTATCCTGTATTCAGCCCCGTCGAGTGATGGTCGTGTTGTCGGCAAGAACAATTAACATGCAAATTGCAATGAAGAATGCATCCACAAATTGACAGCACTGTGCATTCAGTACGGTATTTGGGCACATCCATATTGAATGGCAACATGAATGCTGGACGATTGGTGCTTTCATGGTTTTCATTAACCCTTTACCAAACGCTAGTAGCAGATGACTGTCGTCGATACTCGTAAAAAAATTCTCGTATAACTACATATTTTCATTGTTTGCTTCCAAAACATAGGTTGTGACCCCTCATTGGAATGAGCGCGACGTGCTCGTTCCAATGAGGAGTCACAACCTATGTTTTGGAAGCAAAAAATGAGAATATTAAAAAAATTGAATGGCGATTTCATGTATAGCGCAGGCAGGTTTTGGCCTTTACGTTATGTAAAGTGTTAAAGGAATCCCAACTTTTGGGTCATGACGATGTATTAAGCTCCAAGTAACAAACAAAAGAGCACACTGCGACTATAATTTATGCAAAGCTAATAAATTTGCTCCATTGTTGAATACGGAATAGTGATTGGTCCAGGGAGCACGAACCTCTCAAAGAACACCATGTTTTTCCAAACAGTAGAAGTAAATGGGATTTGTGCTGAATACATTCACACTGTTACTAAAGCCCACTGCCAAATAAATATTCGTCCCTTGTTACCTAATAAATAATAATTGGCTGTTCACACAGAAATGATATCTCAACTGGAATGAATTACCAGATTTTGATCACTCTCTTAGCAGAGCCGAGGCGCGCTGCTGTTGGCTCGTAAGAAGTTAACATTGCAGGAGGCGCCATGGCGCGCAAGAGCAATAGCGCGCCTCAAAATCGAAAGACTGACTCAGCAGTTGAAAAAATATTATTTTTCAAAAATGTTCAACAAAACCATATCATGTGACCCCTCGTTGGAACGAGCTCGTTCCAACGAGGGGTCACATGATATGGTTTTGTTGAAATTTTTTTTTAAATTTTAAAAAATGATATTAAAAATAAAAAATTTTGATATTGTCTGTGTTGGGTAAAGGGTTAACTCTTAACCCGCTGAGTATTTTTAATAAAACTTCATCAGTTATGAAGCCATGACTCGATTTGATAACATATTTGAACATCAAAATTTAACTCAAGATATAATTGCTCAAATAGTTGTCTATTTTTGGGGGGTGTTGTTGTTGGCTCAGTTGGTACAGTGACAGAGCATTTATGACCATGCGATTGAGTGTCGTAGACCTGGGATCAACTCCTGTCGAGGCCACCTGCCAAAAATGTTCAGTTTCCAATCTAGTGGAGCAGTGTTAGGACAAAGCCTGGTGGAATTCCTGCTTGACACAGGCGATATAATATTATAATAATATATATCTGATTTCTGTCTGATATAACTAAATGGACATGTTTGGTGAAACATTGTGGACTATTTACTAAGAATCGGAAATTATGTCTTAAGAAAGGTGTTGGTAAAAGACTTCATGATTCATAGCATTCTGTGGAATCAGGGAGTAACCCTAAATGCCACTTATTGAAAGACCATGTGAAGCATGAGCCCATCCCCTAGAAACTCCCAAAATCCTGGGCCCCTAATGCCCCCTTGCCACCCCCCTCCCAGCACTAGTGACGCTAGTCAGGAATATAGTTACATGGCCTCGAATATTCAGAATTATAACCAGTTTTCCATCTTGAAACCATTTTGCTACCTCAAAAATAGGTAACAAGAAATTTCTACATCAGAAAAAAGTGATTTTCTACCACAAAAAAAAGCAATTTGGACTGAAAAAGTTTACTAAAGTTACATGTATATAGTGATGAATGGAGGAAAAAAATACCCAAAACCCAAGAGAAGTCAGTATACACATGTACATGATGTCATCCAAGGTAGACCTATATCCAAAGATTCTGACCTAGTTGAAGGCTAACAACCAGAGGAACTTTTTCCACTGATGAACATTTACCAGCAGATGTGAATAATAGAGCGTAATAAGAAACCTTTACATGTAACAAAAAGAAATTTGCCAACTGCAGCAAATCGAGAAATGTAACTCTTAAAGCATTCTCCTTAACTACAAATGGGACTCGATGTATGTGGATTATACCTAATGGACACATCATGAAAATAGTTACATGACCTCGAATGTAGACCATTAAGACAAAGTTTTTTCGTTTTGGGAAAATTTTGGTTCCCTGAAAATGGGTGACTGAATAATCTTGAAAAATAACTCAAAGTTTTAATTTTGGAATTGAAAACCTTAACTAAAGGTAAATAGTGATGAATGAAATCCATAAATACCAAAAGGCCAAGTTTCAAAACCAGAGATGCTGAACCAGGTTTTAACCCTTTGAACCCTTGTTTCCTGGATTGGTATTGCCTTTGTGTACACTTAACCCTTTACCCAATGAATCGCTCATCGAGCTCGTTCCAACAACGGGTCACATGATATGGAATTGTTGAAATTTTTTGAAATGAAAGTGTCAATGACACTGTAGCTCAACTTGTCAAGACAAAGACATGCACATGTATAGTATGTGACACAGCAATGACAAACATCTAGGTAATGACCTGATAACAAAGGTACATATAAAGTATTGTAATGGTCTGTACATAAATACTGACCGTGGCCTGTAACAAATGTATAGGTAAAGTATTGTAAAGGTGGGTGACAGTCAGATGCTAAACTAGAAAAGAAATCTTTGAGTCCCAGAGTGGGTCTGACTGAACCCCAAAATATTTGTTCTCATAGCACAGTGATAACAAAGGCACCCCAAAACACACTCGTTCCTGTCCCAAGGTGAAAACAAAGGTACCCAAGAAGTTTTGTGAAGATCAATTCATAAATACGAGCTGTATAGAACTTGTGACAAAAAACTGATTGGACCTAATTTTGGTACAAAATGGCCACTGGCAGCCATCTTGAATTTTGGACCGTACCCAGAAACACTCATTCTCGTCCCAAGGTGATAACAAAGGTACCCAAGAAGTTTTGTGAAGATCGGTTCATAAATACAGCCTCTACCCTGAGCCGTATTGACATGTGTGCTCACATTGTGCAAGTAGCACTGAATAAGTCAAAGTTCATCTAATTTGCATAATTTCTGCACGAAAAAAAAACCCTTAGAATATGTGATGTATTCCATGTTACTAAACATTCATACAAAAATTTATTCAAATCAGAACTTTCATACAGAAGTTCTGTACAAAAGACTGATTGCACTAATTTTGGTACAAAATGGCTGCTGGTGGCCATCTTGAATTTCGGACCACACCCAAAAACACTCGCTCTCATCCTACGGTGATAACAAAGGTACCCAACAAGGTTCGTGAAGATTGGTTCATAAATATGGCCTCTAGTCTGAACTGTATAGAAGTTGTGTACAAAAAACTGATTAGACCTAATTTCCGTACAAAATGGCCACTGGCAGCCATCTTGAATTTTAGACCGCACCCAGAAACACTTGTTCTCGTCCCAAGGTGATAACAAAGGTACCCAAGACATTTCGTGAAGATCAGTTCATAAATACAGACTCAAGTCTGAGCCGTATTGACATGTGTACTTAATGTGTGTAAGCCGCACTGAAATATCAAAGTTCATCTAATTTGCATAATTTCTGCACGAGAAAAAAACCCGTATTATATGTGATGCATCCCATGGTACTAAACATTCACACAAAAAATTATTCAAATCAGCGCTTTCATATGGAAGTTCTGTGCAAAAATCTGATTGCACCTAATTTTGTACAAAATGGCTGCCATCGGCCATCTTGAATTTCGGACCGGACCCAAAAACACTCGTTCTCGTCCCACGGTGATACCAAAGGTACCCAAGAAGTTTCGTAAAGATCGGTTCATAAATACGGCCTCTAGCCCGAGCCGTATTGGCATTTGCACTTACAGTGCTGAAATTAACACCAAAAAACATCAAAATTAGTCTAATTTGCACAATTTACGCACGAGAAAAAAAAACGTATTATATGTGATGTACCCCATGGTACTAAACATTCATACAAAAAATTATTCAAATCAGAGCTTTCATATGGAAGTTCTGTACAAAAAACAGATTTCTGCATCATCGGTACAAAATGGCGGCTGGCAGCCATCTTGAATTTCGGACCGCACCCAAAAACACTCGTTCTCGTCCCACGGTCATAACAAAGGTACCCAAGAAGTTTCGTAAAGATCGGTTCATAAATACGACCTCTAGCCCGAGCCATAGCCAATTGTTGACGTACGGACAGATGGACGACGGGCCATGATAATAGCTCAAATTTGACTTCGTCAAAGTTGAGCTAAAAATGATATTTAAAATTTACTAAAATAAATTATTTAAAATAATAAATTTTGATATCGTCTGCGTTGGGTAAAGGGTTAAAGTGAGATGGATCAGTCCAATATCAGTATACGTGGAGGATAAAATAATAACTGCAGTTTTTATTTTATCATCAAGGTCCTGTGTATAGACCTCTTGCAATAAGACAAAAATGGGACCAAATTATGCCTTGGACCAAAAAATCGGTCTTACAGGTTCAAAGAATTAAGACAAACAGCTGATGGAAAATGTGGTGCGTTCTATAAAGTTTCATAGACCAGAAAACTTAACCTTGAAGTAGCATTCTCATTTTTAATAACTGCAACCTTGACTTTCAAGCTACTGGTATTGTTTTAATTGTGACATATCACCTTCTGGTAGTCCAAAACACCATAAAGTTTCACAGAATTATCTTCAAGTTTAAAGAGTTACAGCTAATTGTTGAGGGACATCCATTGAAATTGCAAAGTCGGTTTCCAAAATATCTCAAGGTAAGTTTCACATAACATGTTAAAACTTTGGCCACATTCAACTGTCACAAAAGTGAAGAAAGGCATCAGCAAACCTCTTATTCACTCGCAGAACACTGAATTGTGCTATATTTTCTTGGGAAGGTCCCCCCAACCACCACCAATGGAAAATTGATACACTTTCTCATACTCTCTTAGGACTTGGGGTTTCCTGATATATGTCAACAGCATAACATGCTGGCCTGGAGCCCCCATATACTGGTTATCTGCCCGACTAAGTGAAAGACAGTCTTGGCACTAAATGAGATCTTGGTTGAACATTGGAAACATACTACAGTGGAGCCCACTTAATTGGATATCTCTTAATTGTATATCCCTGTTAATTGAATATAATTTTCAAACACAAAACCATTTACCATATCTTCAGTACAAATTTGATCTGTTAATTGCATATGGGTTGTAGAGTAAACTCCTGTTAATTGTATATAAATTTTTATAATATGTCGAAAAAATGACTGACACGCACCAAATTCCCCTTATTTATCAATCTTTTTGGCCTCACTTCATCCAATACGGGCATTTATTCTATTATATCTTGTTTGACAGAGCTCTATGAGCTCTGTCAAACAAGATATAATAGAATAAATGCTCAGTTTACCTCTAGAACACAGGAAACTGACCAAATCCCTGTTAATTGTATACTCCTGTTAATAGAATAATTTTCACTGGCAAAATGGATTTTCAGTTAAGAGGATTCTACTGTATTTTTACATCAATGCATTTTCATATGAAATATTTTATGAAAAAACACACTGAAATTATTGGACGAATATGGACCAAAGTAAATTCATGCAAATGTGGCTGAACTCAACAAAACTAGGGATTTAATGACTTGAGGCGAGGTGAGTGAAGATGATTTCACAAAATATTTGTCAAATGAATAAAATGAAGGCACTTTTTTCACACTTTGTTGAAGACTGATGGGCATCCTGTAATGGTAATACGAATGTAAAAGAGGGATCAAAGGTCAAATAGTATTCTTTCTATGGGATAGGGAGGAGCTAAATATGGATAGCCCAAGTCCAATAAGATGAAGTCACTACAGCTAAACAGCTGTAGAGTGTAAACATGTAGACATTATGTGACAAGTACGAGTGAGTGGTGTGTGGTGGGGGTGGGGGTGGGGGGGGGGGGGGGTGACTTTAAAATCCTTCTATTTCTCAACTTTTTGTCAATATCTTCATGTGCATTTGTCCAAAAACAAACAGAATTACAGTAGATAAAGAAATTCATTCAACTGAAAAAATGCACATCTGTGAAGATTTAGTCATTCTGGAGAAGAAAATTCTAAAGCAGTTTGAGGTCTGAAAACATCTCCATCTTTTGATATCACTTCATTGTGGACATGAAGCGAGTAAAACATTAGTTTAAATTTGTCATTTTATATTAAAAAATAAAAGAGTCAATAGAAGAAAAATAACATTTTGGATAATCCTTTCAGAAAAAGGAAAAAAAAACATTTAACTGAAGGGAATAGCGAATAGTTTTTTATGCTCCATAAGAAGATGCTGCAAGGGATCATCTTAGGTGGTATCAGAGAAAAAAGCTGAAGGAGGGAGGAGGTGGAGGTCTTGCAAACCGGCATCGATAGTCCACAAATTCCATCAGGCCTGGCATTCTTTAGAAGTGCTGCATGCCTACTGCACGCCTAGAAAAGATTGAGGAGGGCAATTTTTGGCACCCCTTGATTTTTTAAAATCTATTATCATTTCGCCCCCTGAGTTCCAATGTGTTCTCTGTGCCTACTGGCACAGAGAACACATCAGAACTCAGGGGATGATTGGTCAATGTTGCATTGATTCACAATAATTCATGACCCATTCTGTGCCACATTTCAATTTATTTTGAGTGTAGAAGACAGCCACATAAGAACTGAATGCAACATTTTGAATAATGAGAAGATGTGTGTGCCAATTTTTCAACTGTGTAGCTGAATGTAGTACAATTTTTCAGTTACAATAATAATACCTTGCAGTGAATATAACCAAGATAGCATACAAGTTTTAGCATTGAAAATTTCAGGTGCAAGTGCACTCCCAAGCAATCTGAGGAGGGCAACTGTTTTGCACTCCTTGATTTTCTAGATTGCCAGGCCTGTATTTATTTATTTATTTATTGGTGTTTAAGGTCACATATTTATGCACAATGGCTAATCATGACCGTTTTACAGGTGGAGGAAGCCGGAGTACCCGGAGAGAACCACTGAGCAACCGCAAGCAACTGTCAGCTCCCCAACATACTAACTCCACACAAGCAGGGTTAGCACTGGTTGAAGACAAGTGCACCATTGACGTGCAGTACGCCTTATTACACAATGCCACCGTGCCCCCAAGCGGCAATGGAGATGAAGTGTATTGCCCAAGGACACAACGCAGTTGCCACAGGTGGGATTCAAACCGAGGACCTCTCGGCTTGCAGCCTGCACCTCTCTACCTACTAAGCTACCGCGTGCCAGGCCTGTTCCATAACATTTTCCCTGATCGCACAATATGCCAACACTACGTATGTAATATGGCATGATATAGGGGTAGTAACTACCGGCTTGAATAATCACCAACTCAAAAAGTAAGTCTGTTGGTATTGAGGATGATGACATTGGAAGGCCAAGCAGTTTAGTGTATATACACATGAGCTGGGTTAATAATAAGAGCATTGTCAAAACTCATTCGCTAACTATTTTCAAAAATTTTCAACATTGTTGTCCAAAAATGTAAGAGGGTGCCCCCTCCATTCCCGGCCCTTGAAAGTCACTGAAATGACTAATAAGAATGTAGCTTCTTCGCAGACAAATTGTTCAGGATCAGCTTGACTTAGGGATTTAGTGATAAATACAGCCTTAAAGCAATGCTTCAGGTACCAGCAGTGTTCTTTTCAAAGGAAAGTGAAAAGAAATCATGTTTTGTGCACAGATTTCACTTTAATATGATGAAAATGTGTGTGTCATTTGTTACACAAATCTTTTCCAGACAAACAATGCCATGAAGTCAATGACTGGACAAAAGTTGGAATACACTTTGAAGAGTTTGAAAAATGAAGGTAGGAATTCTGTGTCCCCCATTGTGTTATATTATAGTGAATGTTGTTTGAGCCGTGTGCAGCACGGCTCACAAAGTGAGCTCTGTAGATAATGCATGAGATTTTTCAGTACTTCCATCAGATATTCCTATAGGCTATGAAATAAAAAAATGTGGGTTTTATTTTTTATGCTGGCGGCCATGTTGAATCTCTCCAGAAGTCGGGTGCAAATTTTTCAAAAAATAGCTTTTCGTATATTTTACTAATCTTTCAAAATAAAGATAATTTAAAAGTAAATATAGGACATGTGTTAACTATCCATTTGTTTTTTTGTTATCTTTTTGGTTGCATTAACGAAAGTTTAGGAGAAATGCAAACTGCTAACCAGTGACCTAGAGGGAGGAGCTAGGTACCATCGAATGTTTGAGTGTGCTAAATTGGCGGAGATATTTGATATTGACGTTGTGATGACATATCACAGAGTGCTGACTTTTACATGATTGTCATCTACACTGTTTGTCAACAAACACCGAGCCTCGGAGGACGAGTGATTAGCAAAATTTTTGCTGTCAACAGTAAGTTTATTATAATTTTATGAAATGATCTACTCCCCAGCTCACATTCGAATAGGATGAATGACAATACTTCTTTATCATTAAGATATTTAAAAAAACACTAGGCATAGTCCATATATTTTGCCCCATTTCTTATGATTCAGACATTAATTTATATTCAAATTCATTTCTGTATTCACCCATCCACCACGTCTGGCTCACCGCTGTTCAAAGATTTCTAAACCTTTCTTTAAGTCGGCCAGAATCTCCAAACTATGGCTTTTGCATCAAAAGACCAAGACGACTACTGATGAAGCACCATTTCATAGAATTAGAATCACCCTAACTAGCAGAAATGTGAAAAAGTCTGGAAAAGGTTTGTGCTGATTTGATTAAGGGGGCAAAAGAGAGGTCACTGAAAGTCAAAGGACTTTTGTGAAATATATGGTTTTATATAGATCTGAGAAAAGGACGGATGTTGTGTATACATGTAGATGTTCCGGTATCTGTATCATGTGGAGCGAAGCACCTGTTAAAGGAAGATAACTGAGTATGGAATAAAGATGAATGGATGAATGGCATGGTCTTCATTTTTTATATATTGTGTATTGATATGAATACTATCTCAGGACAGGGACATAACACCCACCTCCACAAAAATAAAAATGTAAGAATTATAAAAATATTTGATCTATTTTCGGGCCCCTATGGATTAACACTTTACCAAACACAATTTTTTTTAAGGGGGAGGGGGGAATTTCTAGGCCTATTTTTTTTATCTCATAAGTTAAAAACTGTTCGATTGTAGATTGCACCAATGTTCATATTATATTTATAATAGGGGTATTCAGATACGCTTGCCAATGTTATCTATTATTAAATCATTGTTTGTAAGGAGCCCTTGTGCTGTGGTTCTACAGGGAAAATCGATGCAGTCCTTGGTCCTGCCTCCTGGACAATTCTCTTTCAACTTCAAGGACCAAGGCAAGAATAACTCGTGATCCCTGACATTACAAGTTACATAAGTCCGATTAGGTCATTCCAGTAGGTTCTACTGCTCTAAAGATGAAATTAAAAGATGTGTAGTGATTAGAAGTTCCCAGGTTGGGAGCCTCAGTGAAAAATGAAATACGATGTATTGACTCACACAAAAAAAATCTCATTCACAAATCTAAGAAAATTCGTTTCACTTCCGCACACTTGCTCGATGCGCGTTCTGCTGCACTTTTTTGTCATGAAAGGTTGAATTCCAAAAAAGAGACCGAACAAGGATTTGGAGATGTTTGCGACAAAAGTCGAGCTGTGCACTGTCGTTATCCTCTTGACAAGACCCTTCTCCTTCTTGTTACTGCCCGCAGTGAGTATTACTGGAAGTCTGGATGACATTACAACACAACTCAAGATATTTAGAGATAGTGTGGATGACAGCTAGTGTATTGACAATTTGACACAGAAGTAGACATGATGATGATATAGTTTTATTTTGTTATTTTAAATGTTTTATTAAAACACATTAAATACCAAATTACATGATGGTGAGACTACTTACCGAGAACAAATCAAAATAATAAATAAAGGTAAAAATAAATATTAAATGTTAGCATATAGGTACTCTATTTATGTAAAAGCTAGAAAAAACAACTTTAGACCGACCAAATCTATGGTGTTAATGTGGTTATTCATCAATCCTTTGCATTCGGCGACGAATCGAGAAGAGACTACTTGCCGAGAACAAAACAAAATAATATATAAAGATCGAAATAAAAGTTTATTGTTAGCGTATAAAGCATGTATGTACTCTATATTGTGTACAAATTAGTAACAAAACAATTTTAAACCAGCCAGGCCTATGGTGAATGGGATTATTTATTAATTCCCACATTCGGCGCCGAACCGAGAAGAGGCTACTTAATAATGATAACACTTTGGCCGGCCGCTGATTGTCGCGGTTCTCGCCCCAAAACGACCCCAAACGACCCAAAACGAACCCAAAACGGAACTGAAATGGACCCGACATTGGTCAATGACCAGTACCTGACGGTACGTTATCTCTCGTTAACGAGAGATAACGCGCCACATGTGCTAGCCAATGATTAAAACGAAAATATGACAATGTGGGTTATAAGTGAACAAATTTATTTGATAGCACTGTAAACGGGATTTGATCAAATAGTACCACGGTCACTTCGCATTGTTTGGAAAGTCTGGAATATCTTAAAGGTTTCTTGAAGAAACTATGCCAAGATGGATGTCATTGGAATTTGGAACCGATTTCCATCACGCTGCTTATTTTTGGGCCAGGTAAAAGGTTATAAACCAATTTCCTGTGTTTGTTTACTTAATTGGTGTGTGTGTGTGGGGGGGGGGGGGGGTATATTTGAGATAGGGCCAAGTCTTGCTATATGGGGAAAAAAGACACACTTTTCTTTTGTTGTTACGGGTAATTTGTTTTATTTCCATCATGGTTGTTCATCAAACCATAACATAATATCAATGAAACATAAAACACTACAAGTACAAATAATACATCACAGCAGAACATGGAAAATGTCAACAGAACATAAAACAATACAAGCACAAATGATACATCACAGCAGAAAATAAGGGTAATACTTTTTGCCGGTAAACAGGGCGGTATCCGGTAAAAAGGATGGTAAGTAGATAAAAACTACGTTTTAAAGTACTAAATGTACCTCTAAATGTGTGAAAAGTGATTATTTAAGGAAGCTTACGCAATAATAAATATACAGAAGGAAGAACGTTTTACCTGATTTATTAATTTAACATATTCCAAGTATTTTTTGCCATCTCGGGTTTCCAAGTATCTTTGCGAACATCTGTGTTTCTTCTTGATTTTTCTCACTGTATTTTGTTCCAATGGTGTGAAATTATGTTTCCTCATTAGGTCTACCTTTCTTGTACTTAATTCCGGAAAATTTTCATCAACCACATCTCTCTATTTAGATAAAAACTTGGTGTACAAATTTTCAAGATCAGATTCATCCAATAGTTTATTCCAATCAATTTGGAATTCAGAATTCATTTTTTGGTAATTTCCTCTGCTGTAATTTCTGCGGTTACCTGTAGATTTCATCTCTTCTGGTTTACATTTAAATGAAAATTGGAGAACACTGTGGTCACTCTTTCCAAGGGGGCTTTCATATTCAATATTATCTATCATCTCCTCTTCATTTGTCAAAATGAGATCTAGGATATTTGGTTCATTATTTCCACGGCATCTCGTAGGTTTACTTATATGCTGCGTCCAGAAGCAATCTTTAATGCATTCCACAAATAAATCTGCCTCTCTGTCTTTTGCTGTTTGTGTTGTCCAATCAATGCTCGGGAAATTAAAATCACCAGTAACCAATATATGTATAAAACCATTTTTTAATGGTTGGCGTATTTAAGCAGTTCTCTGAGATCAGTCTGAGCCATTTCATCAGAATTTGGATTTTTGTATATACATCCTATCAATATTCTGTTTGTAGTATTGCTTTGGATTTTGATCCATATACTCTCTTCAAATTGTTTAACCTCTTGGGGTCTCACTTCTTCTGCAGCCAGCTCTTTTTTTAAAATACATTGCGACACCTCTCTTCTTATCATTACAGTCTGTTGTATTCATCAGCAAGTCGTACCCATCAATTTGAAATTCTGCTAATGTTGGCTTTATTCTGCAGTGCTTGGGAAGAGTTTCCGTTACTGCTATAATATCAAGTTGAACTTCACAATCTTTAATTCTTGTTTTCAATTCGTCCAGTTTGTTCAACAAACTGTCCGCACTTGTATACATACATACTAAATATTTTGGGGTAGTTTTTGATTTACTTGTGTTAAAACCATTTCTTTTGAACGTATATACATTTCTCTAATTTAATTGGTAAAAACATCTCCCATCTGTTGTGTTAAGCTTCCCTTTTTTTACTTTGACCACTCTTCTTTCCCATGGTCGACCCCGGACTGAAAATATGTATTCCCCCGATTAGTTTTCTTCATTTAATCTTTTAGCTTCTGCTCTCTTATCTAGATAAATAGCTCTTTCCTTCTTCGTCATATCATGCTCGATACTTATTTTCTGATACTTATCCTCTGCACCCTTCAATTTTCTTAAGTTTTTCATCAATCTTGTTTTACCATTCTCTTCTTTAAATTCCACTTTCACTGGTCTTGGTCTTGTGTCTTCATCCTCTATTGCGCGTTTACCAAGCCTAGTTACATTTTTAATGGAATTTGATTCAGACTCCAACAGTATGCACAAGTTGCGTATAAATTCAGTATCCCCTTCTTTTCTCTCTGTACTGACAGCCGAATGCCTTTCCTTTATGCCATAGATGATTAAATTATTCTTTCTTGCCTCACTTTCTCTTAGTTCTGTAATTTTAGAATCAATATCCGCTTGCCCTGTTGTGTATTGTTTTTTCTCGTTGGTGGTGGAATTTGCTTTGATAATTTCTGATACCTCATTTTTATCCACTTTTTTTCAATCTTTGTTTCCAAAATGGAAACCCGTTCCTCCATTTTCTCCAGAAAGGCGTCAAATCTATCTTTAATTTCCTTCTCTAGTCGTACATTTTTCATAGCCTTTTCCTCGCACTGTTGAGGACAGAACCAGTGTAAGTCTGATCTTTTTCTTAATAATTTATATTCAGCAGACGATATTTGCAGACATCTTCTGCAAAAATTGTCCGTACAGAGTTCACATTCTAGAAGCTCAGCTTTGTCCTCATTATATTTGTTTTTACATTTGGCATAAGTCCAACAATCACTAGTCTTTTCTTTTTTTGAGGCCATTTTGAATCCAGAAGAAAAGATGAAGTTATGTAAAACAATGATTCTAGTGTTTATTTATTTGTATGGGAAAAGGAGCAATCTCGATTTCCCAGGATCTATAAACAATGAACTTTTTTGTTATGTTGTTTTTTGTTTTGTTTATTGTGGAAAAAGGAGCAATCTCGATTTCCCAATGCCAATTAGATTCGTCGTATCAATCTATAAATTCTAAGTAGCCATAGTCTTGACATCAGCTTATTTGGGTGAATACCACCCAGAAGTAAATTCGTATTAATATGTTTTTTGGAGTTATTCCTTTTTGATTTCCTTACTTCCACTTGATCCTGACTTATTTTTGGTGCTTGGATCGAGTTTAGATCTTTTGATTTACTATTGAGTATTTCTATTTGGCGAAATAATTCTTGGTCTTCATCTCTAGATGTAGAGTACCATCGATCAATGGAGGAGTATGGACATTCCAAGAATATATCTCTGTGTTATGGTTGACTTGGAGAACTTTGCGCCGTAATCCCCTGTATCCTTCCAAAATTTCATCAATTGAAATGTCAGTTTCGATAGTTATATGAAAATTTATTTTTTGGTTAGTTCACAAGTGCCATACCAAAAAATTACAGTTGGTTTTCTACTTGACCTGATACAATGAAGTAGATGCTGAATATTATTTGTTCTCCTCTTTGGAGTCGAGCCACTTTGATGAAAAATCTTGAGAGAGACAAAGTCATGTCGTCTTATTTCATTTCTAAGATACTTTCCCTTACTGTCTGTTACTAAAAATGTTTCTTTTCTTCTCTCCTGCCACTTGTCCTCTTCTTCCCTTTCCTCCAATTTCTTCAATTCCTTTCTGACTTTTTTTCGAGTGTCATTTGTACCAGATGAATGATGATTTTGAATGATTTTGGTCAGGTTAAATTTTCGTGACAACTTCTTCGCCGGAACCGGAAGATGTTTCTCTTCACTACGAGGGGATTTAAGAGAAAGTTTTTTGGAGAGAAACCATTTATAATTTGAAAATAGTCTGCAATAAAACAAACAATACTTAATCTTCGTTTTATATTGCGCACGCTTCATCAAATTGTCACTTCACACTTTCAGCTGTACATTTAGTAGTACTTTAAAATAGTTTTTACCTGTCTGTATCTGTATCTGTTACGTTGTAGTTACCAATACTGGCTTTTACACAACGGGAGAGAGAGCGCCCATCGTGAAAGGTGTGCTTTTTGAGTAATAAGAATATCGACTGGATACAGTAAGTGATAGGGGTGGGGGGTGTCCTACAGCGTTCATTTTGAATATATATTCGCATGTTCATGCCTCCCCCAACATTGTTTGGAATAGTTCCATAGATTTAAGTAATAAATTAATAATCACGACGTGATGTATTGCAATCTCTATATTTCTGTCTCCTTTTTCGAGTTGTGATTTACGATATGGAGTAGTACTTTAACCAAGCATGGCAGCCACAATGAAGAACCAGAAGGTTTATGTGCTTGTTTTTTTATATTCCCACTTTTTATTTTCAACTGTTTTCTCGTTTCAAAGTCGTTTGGGGTCAGGTGGGATTGGTTTTGGGTTTGTTTTGGGTCCGTTTTGGGTTTGTTTTTGGCCCGTTTTGGTTCGTTTGGGGTCAGTTTTGGGTCGTTTTGTGTCAGTTTTGGGTCGTTTTGGGTCTGTTTTGGGTCGTTTTGGGTGAATCGTGCTGTCGCTCGGGTGAGAAGGCCTTGGTTACCCCTGTACTCCCAATTGCCTCCCTATTTCCCACGCTTCTTCTCTCCCCCCAACACTCGGATACGAACTGTTCGATGGCATCCTTTGTCCCATTCTTCCCAATCTCTCCGATTAGCATATTAACCCTCTCCTTTGAGTCTCTCACTAACAACATTTCCTTCATTCTCCCATTCCACTTCCCCATTATACTCCAGTATATTTTGCCGAGAACAAAACAAAATATGAGCCTTTGGCTTGTTGCTGAATCCATTTCCACGTTTGTTCCTTTTTTGTCAATTTATGCTTGTTACTGTATAATTTAAACATACTTTTGGAAATAAATATTGTTTAAACTAAAACAAAATAATATTTAAAAATGAAACTAAAAGTTTATTGTTGGCGTATAAGGCATGTATCTACTCAAAATTATGTACAAATTAGCAACAAAACAATTTTAAAGCAGCCAAGCATATGGTGATCTTTGATGTTGAGTTATTGATTATCAGTTTTCTTTGAGGTGATGTCCTGTTTTCATATGCACTAACTTCAAAGGCAAATCACCCCGCCGGTAATGAAAACACGCACCTGCCGTAAAGGAGATACCTGAGTTAATGCTATGAAAATCCGAAAGAACGGAATGTTTTTTGCGCGCCGAAGGCGCGCAGGGACACTATGGAGCAAGCCCCTTTCGACCCTCATTGGCTGTTTATGATCATTTGGATTCATGTCAAGGCGTGTTGTAAGAGGAAAAGGTTCAGGTACTCAGTAGATTTCTCTGGCAAAGGTGTCACGGGTGGAGGGTTGACTTCGTTGACTGATGTTGATCAAACCCTCGGGTGAGGACCCGTGTGAGAGGTTGGGTCCTCTCACAAAGGTACTACCTCTCCCCGAGGGTGCTATGGTGTTTTGTTTTCAGGCAAGTATAGTCTACCACTTCGGAGATGATTTCGATGACGGGCCATCATTGGCAAGTATAGTCTGCCTCAGGTTGTCTTAGTCGGTTTTCATGCTCGTGGAAGACATCTTTGCAAGGATAACAACAACGACCCCTTTCAAGGACCACCAGTAAGAAGACCCGAACTTCCCTGGTTCGGGGGCAGACCTGCATTATGATCCTATTTGGTTGGGACAGAAAATGCGCAATGTGGACGCTTACAAAAAGGGCAGAGGCGGGACGCAGGACCTCCCCTGAAGTGACCACTTTTAGGGATGGAGCAGAGGATGTTCAATGTGTATTGTTTAAATATGGCAGTCAAACTGAAATCCGAGGTAAAAATTGGGGAGCAAACAATATTTTCTTGCAACACACTTATCAAGAAGACACATGGGAATAGTAGACGAAGCATAGGAGGGATTGGTACAACCTACCTTTCTGTTAACATACACACGAAACCACCAAATACCAAGCAAAGATTGAAACAAGCTTGCCTGGCTGGGACTAGTGTATATTTTATATACATCAACATTTGAATAAAGATTTAACAGCCCTGTTAAGGGCTTTTGGGTGTGTGTCTGTGAGAGGGTGTGTGTGTTGTGTTTTTCCCCCTCCAATCACCCCGTCATCTGTTCCCCCTGAAGGCAGACCAGATGGCCAAGACTCAGCATCCTCTCTCCCGTATATGTTGATGGATGGCTCCCAGCTTTCAAAAACACATATTGGTTGATTTTTTACTTTTTGTAACCGTTAAGGATAAAATGCTGGGGCTGCTCCCAAACCAGCGACTGTTTGGGTTTCTTTTTCTTTTTTCCAAAATAACCACCAAACTGCTGTTTCAGTATTACCATAAATATGCCCACTTCTCTAAGCAAACACGGGGCAGAACTGTTATAGTTAGGCAAAATTCCTAACCATCTTCCAGTTCGAGGTTCGAGGTGATCCCAACCCACTAACCTACTGCCAGTCGCACACTCACACTCAATAAGATTATTGGCTCTCGCTTCCGACTCTCGTGGATTTATATGCAAATAAAGCTATAAAGCAAATAAAGCTATTCGGGTCTTAAGGGATTTCAATCCCAGATCGTCCCTGTGTGCCTTCGGCGCGCAGAAACTTTTCATTTCATTCATTCAATCTGCAGTCAGATCATCGATCCGATTATTAGAAGCATTCACACCTGACAATTTCACATTTTCTTAATTTTAAATTCTCTTTATTTCCAATGGCGTTTTCCAAACCGCTGTATCTATGTGGAGCCTGTGGTGAAGAGTGCTACAAAATCAGAAGCATAGCTTGTGATGTTTGGTATCACTTGGAGTGTGAGAAACTGAAAGTTAAGGAGTTTTCTCATTTGTTGAAGTCTTCCCTGAGTCACATTTGTCTGAGTTGCTTGTACAGGTTTGGTTCTTTTGACTGGGACAATTCTGACTTGAGGCTCACGGCAGCGGCCAACAATGGGTCAGTTTTTGATACTGCAAGGAGGGAGAAAATCTTCTTGTGCGATGAAAGTCCGCAGTTTGAAGCGGTTGAAGGCAAGTGGACCATCAATGTTCTTAGTGCATAGCGCCAACGATCCATCACATTGCCAATTGGGATAAAATGTATTACTCAAGGACACAATGCAGATAGCGTAGATCAGAATCGACCCGTCGACATTTCGGTTTGAAGTTCTCTGCTCTAACCAACGAGCCACCGTGCTCCCGATGTGTGGTGTAGTGTGGATAAAATGGAACTGACCAATAAAATACATTTCATTAATGGGTGTTTTGTGTGTTCTCGTATACTCCCCAAGCAAGAAAAATCCTTGTTTTCTTTCATTGGGATCTGGACTATTCAACGAAAGACAAACTCGACGAAATGGACTATTCGACGGAAGACAATTCGACGGAAGACAATTTCGACGAATTTTTTTTAAAAGGGTCAATTCGACGAATATATTTTTAAAAATGATATTAAATTGACCAAGCTATTTGTTTCTTACCTTTTGTTAAATCGCTCTTTGAAGAACAGTTTCCAAATGTCATTATACAGGGTTGCGTCTTTCATTGGACGCAGGCAGTCTGGCGAAATGTGCAACAATGTGGTCTTTCAGAGACATATAGAAAACGCACCAACACATACAAGTTTATTCGACGTTTGTTATGTCTTGCATTTCTACCATCAACTCATGTTGTTAGTTACTTTAATTCAATGAAAGAGCTTTGTAATAACACATCAAACAGTCCCCTAGCCAAACTGCTGGAATATACTCAAAACACGTGGATCGGTAATCCTATGTTTCCTGTGTCAACTTGGTCTGTCTTTGACCAGCATGTGAGATCTAATAATGACACAGAAGGCTGGAATCGTCGCCTCAATACAAAGATTTCCAGGCCTGGCATGAACTTTTATCTTCTGGTAAATTTACTTTGGTAGGAGGGTGGGTTAATCCCGACACAAGCACAGCTGGTTTCTGAAGAGTTGCTTCAAAGACATCAAAAATTAAGTTCGCATAAGCGCGAAAACAGCATACAAACATTATTAGGAGAATAACACGTAAATATCAAAACTATAAAATTAGCTATTCTCCGCTGGAATTCCAGCAAATGGCATCCATGTCATTGATACATGGTCCAAAAGAAAAATAAATGTTGTACTTTTAAATTATTATGTTGCAGTTGTAATTGTGCTAAAAAGTTCTCCCAACAGAATTGTGTGTGTGTGAGTGTCTCATAAATATAGGCTATGACACCTTAATTAAGTGTCCATGGATACCAATAACCACAATGGCAACGCAATAACCGTTATGGCTTCAGCACATCCTTCACTCCATCCTTGGAGGTGGGCATCCACCCCCAGGGAGGCGAGCGTCGGTCCTGCGCCCCAGTTTCTTAGTCCCTTTTTGTAAAGCGCTCCTCTAGCGCACAATATGCCCCGACCCTACGATAATCGCAGGCCTGTTACCTGAACCAGGAATGTTCAGGTTGGGTGGCACCTTGTTAAGGTCCGTTTTGTTTGTTTCAAATTGTCAATCGCCGAAACCATGCATGCCAGCTAAAGAGCCCAAGGCAGACTATACTTGCCGATGAAGGCCTATCTTCACTACAAAACCAAAAGCGGCAGACTATACTTGCCTGAAGAACAACAACCAGAAACATCAACTCCCATCCTCTTCCTCCTTTGCACCGACATGATGCTGTCTCAAAAATTAACGGAAATATATTACACAGTTAACGAGGGTCGAAAGGGGTTTCTCCCAAAACGTCCCAGCGCGCATGCGGCACGCTAAAACTATTCTTTTGGATTTGGATTTGGATAATTAAGTGTAATTTACGAGAAAATTTTTCAGCTATTCATGCACACACACTCTTGCCCCCACCCAATAAGTTCTGAGATAAAAGACGCTATCTTACAACATACTCTACTCAACGATATATTGGGTGGGGTATGTTGTAAAAATAACTTCTTTTAATCTGCTGGGGAAATAAAAAGTTTTTGTCGAACTTGTACTTTTTTATCGTCGAACTGTCCAAAGTTTCATCGAATCGTCCAAAGTTTCGTCGAATCGTCTAAATTTTCGTCGAATTTGTTCAGAAGTTTTGTTGAATCGTCCAAAATCTCGTTGATTCATCATAAAAAACATTCGTCGAATTTGTCTTTCGTCGAATAGTCAATTGATGCTTGAAGTCTGACATATGGGAATTACCCACCCAGTATAATGATGGACGGGGCAGGCCTTGTGTGACGGGGCGGGCCTTGTATGTTATATGTATTATAAAAAAATAAGCAATACCAACAGAGGAAAATGGAATATATTGATGATATAATAAAGATGTATATAAAACTGGATATAATAAAGATGTATATAAAACTGTAGCATTCGTTTCTCACAGGATCTCATCATCATTCGCACCTCTGACTTCAGATTGTGAGCACCTCGACACCTTAGTTAGTAATCATGGAAGCACTGGAATTACCAGAACGACTTGTCAAGACCATCACAGCTCAGAGCATCTCTTGCCCTGTCACCTGGACTGTCCAAGAGACAGGCAAGAGGGTCCACCTGAACTTGGAGTTCGTTGTAGAAGATACAACTCCTACTCCATTAGATAGAGGTAGTACCTTTCGTGAGAGGAACCCCTCTCGCACTGGTCCTCACCTAAAGGAGTCCGGAGGCCCTGAGAAGAGACTGAAGAGGAAAAGGAAGAGCCTGTCTACCAAGCGAAGGAGCACCCGACGCCTGGAGGTTTTTTTGGAAAGGAAGAGAGAGAAGAGTGAGGAAAGGAAAGGGTCAGAGGCGGCCGCCAGTTCACCTCCCACTCCCACGGGCTCACCCGACCGACTTCCGGCTCCTGAGCCGGAACTGTTGGATGCGGACAGTCCTGTGGAGACTGAGACGGAATTGGAAGTTCCCCTCTCGCCACTTCCTGACCCTCACTTGCCTCTCCCTTCAGCGCCAAAGAGTCTGGACTTGGAAAGCCTGGAAGACAAATACGAAAGAGAAGCCGAAGAGTGCAGGATCGAAAGAGAACGGCAAGATTGTGATGGAATATAATTTCCAGCGTAATATTTGTTCCAAAGAAAGTTTGTCACATAAAAGAAGTTCCAATGAGAACTGTCATTATACAATATTTTATCCAGTGTCATAAGGAAATGTCCAACATAAAGGATAAAATATTATGTAATAAAATTTCTCCCTAGAACTTTTGTTATATAAATAAATTTCCTAGGAATAAATGTTATGTTGGAATTTAAATTATAGTTCCATAAGGAAATGTCCAAGAATGAGGTTAAAATAATATGCAATATAATTGCGTAGTTGAACTTTTGGTATATAACAATAGTTCTTTGACATAATTTAATGCTGGAATTTATATTCCAAAACATTTGTGCCAAAGAAATTTTGTTATATAACAGAACTTCCCATGGGAACTTTACTTATGTAATATTGTATTTAGTATCATAAGGAAATGTCAAAGACACATGATTAAATTATTATATAAAGGAAATTGTTGGTGGAACTATGTATATATATAAATATAGAGACGTCACATTTTCGACCCCTCAAGGGCAATCTGTAAGTCAAACAACATATATAGGGACATCATATTTTTCGACCCCTTAATGCCAGTGTGCGTGTCAAAGTAGATACCTGTGCCAAATTTGGTGAAAGCCATGCAATGACTTAATGGGAGGCGTAGGTAGACAAATAGACACACAGACAAACAGTGCTCAAATTATAGTATGATATAAGGAAAATTTAAATTTGGAATATGTGTTATGCAAACATAAGTTACAATTAAGAATGTTTGTGTTATGTAAGTGGAGTTCCCTGGTGGAATATTTGTTTTGTAAGGGAATTTCCATATTGGAATATATGTTATATAAGAGAAGTTCTATATTGAAAAAAATGTTAGTTAGGCCGAGGAAATTCTACACTGGAATGTTTGTTATGTAAGGGTAGTTCCATAATGGAATATCATTTTCATATTTACAATTGAAATTAGATATTAGCATATTCTTACGATCATAAAATTCTATATTGGTTAGGTGTGGATAATTTATATTGGAATATATATTTTTAAGATAAATAGATGTATATGCACTGGACTGAGCAGAAATCATTTGTCCAAGTTTCGTCTGTTGATAACAATGTAAGCTTGTGTCTCAAAAAATAACATTAAAACAGAATCTAATACTGTATAATTGATAAATTCTTACCTTCAATGTATGTTCTATCATTCAGATAAGTAAAGATTTTATTGAATTCTTCGGAATCCATATAAAAAATTCACCATGTATTCAACAGGAACCAAGTTCAAACTGTCCTTGCATGAGCAATAACAGGCTATTGTTTGAAGGGTAAAAAAGCATTCAAATGTGTCTGAACACATGACAAACTGGCTCAAAGAACTATGATAATATTTCTTGCTGCATTAATTAAGGGTATAATAGTGTTCGTGTGTGTCTGATCACATGACCTATCTGTACACAGAACTATAATATTATTACCTCTACAATTAAATATAATACATTTATATACGAGGAAAAAATTATTATAGGTGAGGAATAAATATTAAATAATATTTATCTCCAAGAACTTTGCTTATATAGTAATTTGTTCTGGATGGAACATATAATATGTCGAACAAATACACACTCACAAGATGAAGTACTAAGGGTAGCATTCGCAAACCTTGACGGCAAATCAACAATATAAATATGGCAGCACAACATGCAACACCACCACAGACATCACCAGCAACATCACCTAATGCAGCTCGGACTAGACCATTCCAATTCCATCCAGGTCAGCCAGCTAGCAGCCCACCAACTACCACTGTCTCTCCTTCCAAACCTCCACCTCTGAAAAAGAAGCAGAAACGACATAAGCGCCGCTAACAACCCACAACTTCTCCTCCTTTACCACGGTCTGACATTACAAAATTCTACAGCTAAAGAGGGTCGAAAGGGGCTTGCTTCCCAAACCGTCCCTGCGCGCCATCGGCGCGCGAAACCATTTGATTCGTCTGTAGCTCTATCGTTTACTTGAATTGTAGTTATATCACACTATTTCGTCATAATTAGTATCACAAAATAGAATAATTATGGAGATGTGTGAGAAAATGCAGTTTTTGTTTACCATCGAAAATTCTAGCAAGTGCTGTTGTGTACTGGCATTTTCAACGGTAAAAAAAGACTGCTTTATCACCTTTTCTTTAAATAAAATCGCAGTATTTCGCCAAAATGACGATCACAAAATAGAATAATTATTGAGATCTATGAGAAATCAGAGGTGGGAATACATTGGTACAGATTTTTACATATTGGATTTCCAATTCCATGTCGGAATTCTATTTCTAAGTCAGTGCTTGTGAAAGGGCTAATGAAACAGGCCCTACTCAACGGAAAAAAGTTACTAATTTGGGACATGATAAACTTGAAAGGAAAATAAGTGTTTTGATCTAAATTTGGATGGTGTTGTTAAATACATGTAGGTTTGTTGTTAGTTGTAGTTATTTATTTTGGGTGTATTTAAAAATTCCAATTACCAATTGTGAAAACTATGAAATCATGAAGTCACGATCGATGAATTTTTGTTTTTCATCGTCTGCTGCTAAAAATAGTTGCAACTTGCGTAACTTTTCCTTGTGTAAATTTATTGCCTCTTGACTTGGGACACAGGCTTCTGGGGACCTGATCTAGAGCGATAAATATTACCTAGATGGTCTAAAATCACCCAACATCAAAATACCCCTACTGTATTATAAATATATAATATATTTATAATACAGTAGGGGTATTTTGATGTTGGGTGATTTTAGACCTTCTAGGTGCTATTTTATTTATCGCTCTACATCAGGTCCCCAGACGCCTGTGCTTGGGACCCACTAAAAGTTGTAAACCGGAACAGAGTCCGAGCAGAAAAAATGTGTTCAAGAGTTTATAATTAGGCTATATAAGTAATGGAATTTTGTTTATTTGGAAATTCTCACCTCTAAGAACAAAGGGATCCAGACTTGGCAATTTCAGGAGAGCGATTTTTTAGCTCACCTTACTGCCCTCCTGAAGGAATTAGGGAGAGCGAAAAATTGCCCTCCTAAATATTTTGGTCTGGGATGATTGAGATTACATGTATTATGCTCACATTAAATTTTTGTTGTAAAGCAAAAATGTAATTTAACTTCGAAGTCACATAACATCACGTAATTTCATTTTGAAAGTGGTTTAGTGGTAAAAGGTAATGGCTGCAACCATACCCAAACACAGCTGCAATCATTTGAAGCAAAATGGGTCACAGCAATATTTTTTTTTCTGTCAGTTTCAAGTTCAACAACTGATATCACAGTTTGAGGGGTAATTATTCAAGGAATATTGACACTATAATATACTACCATTACTACTATCCTGTCACTTGAAGCACTTGCACCAGGATGTGACTGTAGATTCAAGCAGACCTGTTGTCCAAGAAAGTCATACGCCTACCACTACCACCTTCAACCCCCCTTGGTAGGCGTATGACTTTCTTGGACAAGTCTGGGTACACACACAGGTCTTGTCAAGTGTGTGTTTGGTTGTTGAGTGAGACATCTAGATGTCTAAGAGATTTCGCTTTACCTCAGTAAAGTTAATAAAATCACTGATGTAGTCTGTTGGTTTCAGTTTCAATGAGTTCATTCAACTGGATACTTAAAATGCTGTGTAAAGCTAATTGCTCTCCTGAGCTGATTGAGGAGAGCGATTTTTTGCCCTCCTGCATTTTTCAGAATGCCAGGCCTGGGGATCAGGGACTACCCGCCCCAGGGACAACCTGCCCCAGGCCTATTTTTAGGGCAGGTTGTCCCACATTTTGGGGCGGGTTGTCCCGATTTTTTTTTTATATTTAACAAAAAATGTTGGAGGGACAGTAATATATAAAAAAAAAGATTTCTACTCACTTTTTTATCAAAAATTACCAAATTTAATCAAAAATTATCCACAATCCACATTGATCCGATTTTTTTTTTTTTTTTGCTATTTTTACAAAAAATTTGGGGAGATGGTAATATATAAAAAAGATTTTTACTCACTTTTTTATCGAAAAGTATCCAATTTTAACGAAAATAATCCGCAATCCTCTTAACACATTCCATAATAACTGAATCAAACTAATAATACTTCTAAACTCAATTGGTAGCATGTCGACACCAGTCAGAATTGACGTGTTGTTTTAGACATGTTGTTTCAGTCGGGTACCCTCTAAGAGAAATGATATTTGTTTGGTGTGCAAAAATCAAATGACAGAACATGTTGTTTTAGCGTGATTTGGATTCATCACAGCGTTGATCTCATTTCCTTTATTTAACTAAGACTAAGACAATAAATGTTGGTTTTTTTTAGCTGCTAACAATCATCATGTTGCTTCTCTTTGAATTATACCGTATGATCTTTGCGTTGTTGTCGACCTGCATTTCTATAAACTTGTTCCAGCCCTCATGAAGGAAGCAGAAGCAGTCATTCTGAGAGTGCCGGCAGTCGACTTAGAGACTGACACCCGAGTGAGATACACTTTGCAAGCAAAGAAAATCCAAGAGTACTGCGATGATCACATGGCCAATCCTCCAAGAATGTCTACCACCAACTTCTTGAAGAAATGTGGAGTGCTAAACGCAACAAAGAGGCACGTGCCGAATCCTAGAAGCCAGAGTACCACGAAAACTGGTATCGAATGAAAAAACTCTGTTAATTATTGTTCATTCATTTCATGTTCAAACATATTATTGTATTGTTATTTGGTTATTTTTTTGTTGATGTATTTTTGGTTTTTATTAGATGTTAATTAATTAAATCATCAATTTTAAAGTTGTTGTTGTTTATCATAATTATAATTCAAATGACATTCAAGGTTGTCCTTTATATCCCGGCGCGTAGGCCTATTTATTAATATGATCGTATTATGAGTAATAACAGGTGGATAATTCATTCTGAAGTATTCACGTGTTATTACCAGTAATACAATCATAATTAAGTAAAATGACAGGTTATTAGTACTCATAATCCAATCATAGTCCAATATCATAGTCAAGAAAAATTGGGGCGGGTTGTCCCGGGGCGGGTTGTCCCACCTGGCTTGGGGCGGGTTGTCCCATTCCCACCACAAAGCTAGCGTATCAAAATTCTTCAAAACAGCGACAGAGCTGCATGGGGATAAATTCCAAAAACTTTGCTTTTGTTTACATATGAATTTACTTTCAATTTTCGGTCAATGTAATCAGACGGAAAAAGCATTTATATACAACGCCGTCTAAAATCAAATAATGAGAAAGATCGCCCTAATAGTCTTGGATATGTAAAGCACATTTGGCTACAAGTTGTTCTGGTGAAATATTATTCAATTATCAGTTCAGGAACGAATACAGTAGCAGACTTACAGGAACCAGTGGTGCCTACGGTCGACCTTATGAGTTGATTACACATGTGTTTCATGTTCTATACATCTCAGTCTTCATTTTGATGTACATTTTGTGTATATTTAATTTGAATTGAAGGAATATCAGGAGAATTTTCAAAATAAACAAAATTCTATTACTAATATAGCCCCTTAAATTCAGATTAAATATTCACAAATTATACACCAAAATGAAGGTTGGGATGTATAGAACACGAAATACATATGTAATCAACTCATAGAGTTGACAGCAGGCACCACTGGTCCTGGAAGTGTGCTATCGTATTCGTACCAGAACCGATAATAAAATAATATTTCGCGAGAACAACTCGTTGCTAAATGTGCTTCATATGTTCAATAACAAAGCTAGCATTCAAAACACTATCGGGTGCAGCGATAGGACTGCATTTTGGAAAAGGACAACACTGTCTGCATTTTTTATTGAAGATGGTTTCCATGTTCGACAGACATTCGCAAATCACTCGATACCACAAATTTCCATTGAAAGACAAAATCGCAATTCTAAGAAATTTCAAAAGGTGTCATGATACCTTGCATTGAATATGGCAACTGTGCAGACTCTATATAATAATAGTATACTGTATTAAGGCGATCTTTCTCATTATTTGATTTTAGACGGCGTTGTATATCGATGCTTTATCCGTCCGATGACGTTGACCGGAAATCGAAAGTACATTCATATGTAAACAAAAGCGTTGGTTTTGGAATTTACCCCTATGTAGCCCTGTTGCTGTGTTTTAAAGAATTTTGATACCCTCACTTTGTTCTTGGGTATGTAAAGCACATTTGGTCATAAGTTGTTCGCGTGAAATATTATTAAATTATCAGTTCTGGTACGAATATGGTAGCAGACTTCCAGGAACCAGTGGTGCCTACGGTCAACTTTATGAGTTGATGACGCATGTGTTTCGTGTTCTATACATCTCAATCTTCATTTTGATGTACAATTTGTGAATATTTAATTTGAATTTATGGAATATCAGAGGTGAAAATTTCAAGATAAACAAAATTCCATTACCTATATAGCCCATTAAGGGGCTATATAAGTAAGGGAAATGTGTTTACTTTGAAATTCCCACCTCTGATATTCGATAAATTTAAGCTGCAAAATAACTTTATAAGTAAGGGAAATTTGTTGACTTCAAATTTGCACCTCTGATCTGATATTCCATAGAGTCAAATTAAGCTATATAAGTAATAGAATTTTGTTTATTTTGAAATTCCCACCTCTGATATTCCTTAAATGAGAATTAAATGTAGACAAATTATTCAACAAAATGAAGGTTGAAATGTATAGAAGTTAGAACACACAAAAATATATGAAATCAACTCATAGCATTGACAGCAGGCAGCACTGGTTCCTGGAAGTCTGCTACTGTATTTATACCAGAACTGATAATACAATAATATTTCCAGAGAACAACCTGTGGCCAAATGTGCTTCACATATCCAAGAACAAAGCTTGGCATTCAAAACACTTTAGGATGCAGCGATAGGATTGCATTTTGGAAAAGGACAATACTGTCTGCATTTTTTATTGAAGATGGATTCCATGTTCGATGGACATGCACAAATCACTCGATACCACAAATTTCCATCAAAAAACAAAATCGTCATTCTAAGAAATTTCACCAGGTGTCATAATACCTTGCAAGCATAGAATATGGCGACTGCGCAGTTTTTATACAATAATACTATGCTGTATTAAGGCGATCATCCTCATTAGATTTTAGATGGCATTGTTTTTCAATGCTTTTTTCGTCCGATGACGGCGACCAGAAATTGAAAGTAAGATTATATGTAAACAAAACCGTCAGTTTTGGAATTCACCCCCTTGCAGCTCTGTCGCTGTTTTTTGAAGGATTTTGTTGCCCTAGCATTGTTCTTGAATATGTGAAGCACATTTGTGTACATGTCATTTGAATTTAAGGAATATCAGAGGTAGGAATTTCAAAATAAACAAAATTCCATTACTTATATAGCACCTTAAGGTGCTATATAAGTAACAGATTTTGTTTAATTTGAAATTCCGATCACTCATTTTCCTTAAATTCAAATTAAATATACACAAATTATACAGCAAAATGAAGGTTGAGATGAATAGAACACAAAATACATGTAAACAACTCAAAGAGTTGACAGGAGGCACCACTGGTTCTTTGAAGTCTGCAACCATATTCATACTAGAACTGATAAGTAAATAATATTTCATGAGAACAACTTGTGGCCAAATGTGTTTCACATATCCAAGAACAAAGATAGGCATTCAAAACACTTTAGAGTGTAGTGATAGGACTGCATTTGGGAAAAGGTCAACACTTTCTGCATTTTGTATTGAAGATGGATTCCATATTCGACGGACATGGGCAAATCACTTGATACCACAAATTTCCATCAAAAAACAAAATAGAAATTTCAATAGTTGCAACTGTGCAGTCTCTATATAATAATAGTACTCTCAGGTGCTGAATAAACATGTGGGCACATTTATTAATTTGTGAAAAAAATAGAAACCATGATGGTTATTGTGACCCATCACATTTATTTTCCACAAGTGTGGACAAGAAAAAAAAAATACCTGTGTTTAGGTAACCTGAACGACCCAAAACAAATTATGGCGACTGTAAACATTTGATTGAGTAAAAGTGGCTCATTTAGTTCATTGTTACCTTAAATTTCCACCTGACTTCAACTGTGAATTTGAAATCGATTTTGGAGTTCAGGGTTTCAAAATGACCCGTAGAAATCGAGAATCCCCCAAGAGAGCAAAAAGGGTGCTACCTTTGCATTGCACCACTCACTTTGCCAAATTCCTAAGTTTGGGCAAAATCAAAGGCGCCATGTGATTTAACTGGTTTTGTATTTTTTAGAAGTTTCCATAAGAAAAGTGGTCTGTCTTGAGACATTTCAATGCAATCCTTATGTTTACTGTTAGGTGACAAAACTAAGGACAAACAGGCCTGGACTTTTGAAAAATCTAGGGGAGCTACATGTACATGTACTACGTCGTACGGCTCCCCTAAACCTGCTCCAGGAGAGCTATTCTTTACTTAAGTCTGTTATTAATAAGGGAATTGAAGGTTTAAGGAGAGCTATTACAGCTCTTAAGGAGAACAATTGCAGCTCTCCTTAAATTGATTTATAGCTATAGCTCTCCTCAAAAGACCAGACCTGGACATACATGTAAAACTATTTGATTCTCAATCTTATGTTTGTTTTTAAAAGAACAAATTATAAACATAAAGAAATAGAATTGAAAAAATAATTCAATTCTGTAAAAAGCGAACCTCTACAGTAGAAATTTCCTGGTAGGAGAGATATTGGTGAAAAAATTGAAATCACGACTTACTTCAATAAAAGTTAACAAAATCACAAGAAATATGATTTGTGTTGTGTTTCTTGTATTTCACTGGCATTTGAAGTGGGAACAAGAAATTGGGGCAAAGAAGCAATGTCTAATTACCGACAAGTGCATATAATCCCTCCAAACCATGTTAAGGGCTTCGTGACTTCACAATAAATTCGGAAATGTTGTTTTTTGCCAAAAGGTAGCTTTTGTTGTAAACTTTGCATCTTGACAAAGCTCCAAATTTCACTGACAGAACAGGAAAATCCCACCAGTGATTGAGCCATGGTCTGAAATCCTGGTGTGGGGGAGGGTGGGGGGGCACATGCCAGTGAAGAGTGGGGGAGGGGTGGAATCTCGGGACTGAGGGCACCGTACTTGTACTGACAGGAAGTCAGAAGAAGAATTCTTTTCAAATCAAATTAGGGGTGTGAGGAGCAAGTGGGATTTGAGGGGAGGGGAGTAGGTGCTGAGCTCCCCAGAAAACCCATGGCTTCTCCACTGGATCCCACTAACTTGATTTTCAGTGTTTGTCAGTTTTATTTTAATTTAATATCATTATTTTGAAATATTAAATTAAATTCTCTTTTCATTTTTTTTCTTTAGAAATTTTACTTTTACCTCTTGACATCATGGGGGGGGGGGGGGGCATGCTTGTGAAGAGTGGAAAGGGGGGGGGGGGTGGAATCCAGGACTGAGGGCACTGTACTTTTACTGGTGGTGGGAAATCAAACAAAATCTTCTCAAATTTGTGGGTGGGAGAAGCAAGTGGGATTGGGGTGGGGGCTCCCTAGAAGTCCCATGGCCCCTCCACTGAATCCCACTAACTTGATTTTCAGAGTTTGAAAGGTCTGTTGAATTTTGAAATATTAAATTAAATCTTTTCTCAGCATTTCTTTCTTTAGAAATTTCACTTCTCTCTGAAGAGCTCTTGCTTTTCCCTATTTTTCTGAGAGAGAGAAGTCATATCTCTCTAAAATTCATTCCTAGGCAAGGCCCTGGTAGAAATAAATATATTTGACATTATAAATATGGAGCAAGTGGCAAGTTCCTGTTCTGCAAAGGAAGCCGTGTTTAATAAGCTGATGAACATTTTACAGTGCTCTACCCTTGGTGCTGACGAAGAAGATTGACTATTGAGGCCATTTATTTTTATCAAAATTTCTAATGAAAAGATAGCAAAATTTATTTTATATCGATTTCCACTGTAGTTAACAATTAAGGGTATAAATACATATTTTTATCAATGGCCAGGGCACGGTTGTCAAAGTGACTAGAGATTGTGCTTGGCAATTCCTTGGCAAGTCAGTAGCAGCACAACGGAGCAACATATTTGGGTACTCATGTGAAATTAGTCGAGTTTGCGAGCTAGCACATTTATTGTGCACCAGCACTATTATTCTTTTCAGTGTAAATTGTTACCCAGAACTCTTATTTGGCCAGCACATTTATTCGGCACCTGAGAGTATGTATTATTATTATTATTAAGGCGATCTTTTGCATTATTTGATTTTAGATGGCATTGTATATCGATGCTTTCTCCATCTGATGACATTGATCGGAAATCGAAAGTAATTTAAAGATGTAAACAAAACCTTTACAGTTTGGGAATTTACTCCATGCAGCTCTGTCGCTGTGCTTTGAAGAATTTTGATGGTCTAGCTTTGTTCTTGGATATGCAAAGCACATTTGGCCACAAGTTGTTCTCGTGACATATTATTTAGTTATCAGTTATGGTACGAATACGGTAGCAGACTTTCAGGAATCAGCCGTGCCTGCAGTCAACTATACATGTATAAGTTGATTACATATGTGTATGCGATTGCCCACTTAAAGATGACATGCCTGTTATTATCAGTTCTGGTACAAATACTGTAGCAGACTTCCAGGAACCATTGGTGCTTGCTGTCAACTCTGTGAGTTGATTTCATATTTATTTTGTGTTCTATACATCTCAACCTTCATTTTGTTGTATAATTTGTGTATCTTTAATTTGAATTTATGGAATAACAGCAGTGAGCATTTCAAAGTGAACAAATTTCCCTCACTAATGTAGCACCTTAAATTAAATATCCACAAATTATGCATCAAAATGAAGGTTGTGATGTATAGAACACGAAATATATATGCAATGAACTTACCGAGTTGAAAGTAGGCACCAATGGTTCCTGCAAATCTGCTACCATATTCGTATATGAACTGATAATAAAATAATATTTCAGAAGAAATAACTCATGGCCAAATGTGCTTCAAATATCCAAGAACAAAGCTAGAAAATCAAAATTCTTCAAAACTCAGCGACAGAGCTGCGTGGGAGTAAATTCCAAACCTCTCAGCTTTGTTTTCATTTGTCTGTTTCAGGGACCGATCAGGACTATTTAAAATACGCTCTAGCCTCGGAGCCTATTTTTTCAATTCATGCGCCAGATTTCAATTTACGGAGTCACACTGTTGTTTGTAACACACACTGCAAGTATGTAATAGCTCTCATCATTTTCATTTAGTACACTGTAGCAAACATTAATCTTCACTGTGGTTTCTGGTCAAGTCTTGGCTGCCTATTTAGGCAGCCAAGACTTGATCAGAAACCACAGTGAAGATTAATGCTTGGTAATTAAGACCTGAAGTATTAACTTAAGCACTCTACAACAATGATAAATGATAATCATATATATAATACATGTAAGAGTGTCTCTCTCGATTATCCATCGAAAGAATATCAAAATATGATCTGAGAAGTTATGTGCCAACTGAGAAGCCTATTTCTGAGATTTAAGAGCCAGGTCCTGATGTTTCAGAACCAAATACGCACTGGTGCATGCCCAGGTCGGTCCCTGCTGTTTGTTGACATTATGATCAAGGTACCTGGTCCAAAAAAGCATCGATATACAATGTCATCTAAATCAAATAATGAGAAAGATCGCCTTCATACTACATACTGTTATCAGATCACCTGACTGCAAGTCAGTGTGAGCTACATGTATTGCCATCACAATTAAATGCCCATATTTCCCAAACTACACGGAACAGAGAATTGTTATGTGGTAAGAAGCATCCTTTTGACCAGTAGAATGGATTAAAAAAAAAGGCCATCGGTTATGTCTTGTGATGAGCCGATAAGAGATTTGCCCATTTATCTGAAACCAAATAGTTTTGATTTACTATGGGCCAATACCAATGCTGATACCAAATAGTTTTGTTCACCCATATTATTTCCGTAAAAATGGTCGAAAAAAAAGTGTGGTGACAATATTGAATATACTTTGGGTGCAAGTAATAAAATAAATAAAGAAAATAAATTACGATAGCAAAACGGTAAACACACCTGTCACACCATGATCCCAACATGTATTGAGTAGTGTTGGGACGACTAGTCGACTAATTGTTACTGGTTATTTTTTTATGCAGGAGTTGACAAGAAAATCGGTAGTCGACTAGTCTTTTGATGGGTATTTTCTGTTAAATGATAGAATAAATTGGCAATTCACTTCCTTTTGCTACTCGATAAAATTTCAAGTATATTTCTTTCGTCTGAAAAAAAAGAATAAATTAAGCCACAGTTAAGTGACTGCACAGGGGACGTTTTAAGGCTGGAACCCCAAACCAGCAATCCGCCAGAGAGACTGCAATACTGGCGTCTTAAACTTCGCATGAGAGGAAAAGGTTTGTTCTGTTGTTGTGACTTGTCAGCTTAACGACACTGCAATGGTGACCAGCTTGACCTTAAAGGCTTTAATGACCAAAACTCAATAAAAAAATTGAAAAAGTTTGTGATATCGAAGTCTGAGATCACTTATATTATTTAAAATCAGCCATAGAACAAAGCAAATTAAATTTGGTGAGAGATATGGGGCATCACGTATGGCGAAAGCCCTGTCAGCAATTTTGAAAATAGCCGAGTTCTTTGATAGCTAATTTGATTACCTCCCTTAGACTAGAATTACCTTTCTACATAACAGGCATTTTTATGCTTCTGGTGAGTTCATTCGCACAGTCGTTACATCCCAATACCGGTTCAGAGTTGGTTGAGTGGTGGATGAAGGACTTTATGAAAAACTGTGCGGCAGGGGGGGGGGGGGGGGGCACACCTAGGCTCAAGTTTAGGCCTACTGTCAACCAAATTTTGAAATTTAATCCGAAAAGATGCGATTACTCGCACCCGATGCAGATATCCACAATGCACAAAAATAGCACTTGTCGCCCGGGACAAGCGATTCTAATTTTTGGTTGTCACTGGTAGAAATTAAATGTTACGTCAAGGGTCTGATCTACACAGTGTAATGCACAGCATGTTTGTTAGTTATTAGCAGAACATTAAAATGGCAGTGATATAGAGTTAGAATAGGTACCCAATAATTTTTTTCAACAATCGGCAAGAGCCGATATTTTTTGTCTATTCATACCGATTGCTGATAGACTTTTATCAGCCGATAGCCGATTGCTTACTGATAGATCGGCTCATCCCTAGTTGTGTCAGGGTGTTCTGTAGGGGCGTTTGAAAAAATGCTGAGTCAGCATATTTGCAAAAATTGAAAAACAAATTTTCTTCAGAACCGCTGACCAGAATCTTTTGATATTTGGTATACATCATCCATAGGACGGTCAAATACAAGTGTGTTCAAATTGAGCCCCTCAGTTCATATTTGGGCTCAACACAGGAGCCCAAATAATTAACTTAGGACGCTATGGGGAATAAGGCTTAAAAAAATCTTCTTCAGATCAAACAGTCAGTTTCTTTTGATACTTTGTTTGGTATACAGCATCTCTACAGGGGTCAGATTGAAGTTTGTTCAAATTAAGTCCCTGGGTTAATATTTGGGCTTATTAATTTGGTACAATATGGGGAATAATCTTTAAAAATCTTCTTCAGATCCACTAGTCAGATTCTTTTGATATTTGGTATGCAGCATCTCTAGGGGGCTTAGATTCAAGTTTGTTCAAACAGGGCTCGCCTTGAGTAAACTGGTTGGGGCCTAAAAAAAGTGCCCCACATATTGAGGTCGGGGCCTTTTCGGTGCTGATTTTCCATTTTGTCCATTATTGTTAGTGCTTTTTTGTGGAAAATGTCGGGGCTTGAAAAAAAGCCCCCAGCAAGTGCTCCTCTGGGCTGATCTCGTGGCCTGGGCTGATCAGCCCCGACTCAAGGCAAGCCCTGTTCAAATGGGATCTCTGGATGAATATTTGGGCTCTTCATTGGAGCCCAAATTTTAACTTAGTGCAATATGAGAAAATTTCTTAAAAAATCTCTTTCAGACCCACCAGTGAGAATCCTTTCTTATTTAGTATGTGGCATCTCTAGAGGTGTAAGGTTCAAATTTGTTCAAATTGAGTTCCTGGGTTAATATTTGGGTTCCCCAAGGGAGCCCAAATAGTTACTTAGTGCAATATGGGGAATTATCTTTTAAAATCATCTCCTTCAGATCCAGCAGTCAGATTATTTTGATATTTGGTGTACAACACCTCTGGGAGAGTTAGATTGAAGGTTGTTCATATCAGGTCCCTGGGTTAATATTTTGGGCTTTTTATTGAAGCCCAAAGTTTAACTTAGTGCAATATCAGAAAATGTCATGAAAATTCTTCTTCTTCAGGTCCACCAGTGAGGATTCTTTCATATTTGATATGTAACATCTCTAGGGGTGTCAAATTCAAGTTTGTTCAAATCAAGTCGCTTGTTTTTTAAAAAAATTTCTTGGGGGGGGGGGGGGCTAGAGAGAACCACATTAGTTGAAAACAAAACAGAAATTTCGTTCGGTTGTTGTTTTTAGCTCAACTTTGACGTAAATCAAATCTGAGCTTATGCCATGGCCAGCCGTCCGTCTGGCCGTCTGTCCGCCAACAGTTCAATACGACTCGGGCTAGAGGTTGCATTTATGAACCGATCTTTACGAAACTTCATGGGTACCTAAATTATGCAAATTAGACTAACTTTGATGTATTTAGTGTTACTTTCAGCACTGTAAGTGTAAATGCCAATACGGCTTGGACTAGAGGCCGTATTTATGAGCCGATCTTTACGAAACTTCATGGGTACCTTTGTTATCACCGTGGGACGAGAACGAGTGTTTTGGGGTCCCGTCCGGTCTGAAATTCAAGATGGCCACTGGCAGCCATTTTGTACAAAATTAGGTGCAATCAGATTTTTGCGCAGAACTTCCATATGAAAGCTCTGATTTGAATACTTTTTTGTGTGAATGTTTAGTACCATGGGATACATCACATATAATACAGGTTTTTTTCTCGTGCATAAATTATGCCAATTAGACTAACTTTGATCTATTTAGTGTTGCTTTCATCACTGTAACTGCAAATGCTAATACGGCTCGGGCTAGAGGCCATATTTATGAACCGATCTGTACGAAACTTCTTGAGTACCTTTGTTATCACCGTGGGACGAGAACAAGTGGTTTTGGGTGCGGTCCAAAATTCAGGATGGCCACCAGCAGTCATTTTGTACTTCAGTTAGTGCAATCAGTTTTTTGTACAGAACTTCTGTATGAAAGTTCTGATTTGAATAAATTTGTGAATGAATGTTTAGTAATATGGAATACATCACATATAATACAGGTTTTTTTCTCGTGCAGAAATTATGCAAATTAGATGAACTTTGATTTATTCAATGCTACTTATACACAGTAAGAGCACATGTCAATACGGCTCGGGCTAGAGTCTGTATTTATGAACCGATCTTCACGAAACTTCTTGGGTACCTTTGTTATCACCTTGGGACTAGAATGAGTGTTTCTGGGTGCGGTCCAAAATTTAAGATGGCTGCCAGTGGCCATTTTGTACCAAAATTAGGTCCAATCAGTTTTTTTGTACACAACTTCTATACGGCTCAGGCTAGAGGCTGTATTTATGAACAGATCTTTACAATACTTTACATGTACCTTTTTAATCAGGTTATTACCTAGATGTTTGTCATTGTTGTGTCATATACTATACATGTACATGTCTTAAACAAGTTGAGCTACAGTGTCATTGACGCTTTCATTTAATACTTCACAGAACAGAGCTTGCTAGGAAGCTTTTCTAGGACCAGCAGAAATGAATGGCCAAAAAAGTTGCCTTTTGTTGTGTCATAGCAAATCAAAAAATTGCTCTTGCTGCTGATCGCTTACTGATACACTCATCTCTTTTGACAATTTGAGCCAGGTGAGCGTTTTAGGCTCACTTGAGCCTTTGGTTATATGGAGACTGCATAGCTGCCATATTACTTGCAAGGTACATAAGTATCATGATACCTGTTTGAATGTCTTAGAATTACGCAATTGTTTTTGATGAGAACTTATTTTTGGTCTACATCTTTTAGTGGGTCCCAATTTATAGTCCACCGTACTTTGGGGACTGAGTTGTGTTTTGTATATGTACATCATAATATTTAACTTCGAAGTGTTGAAGATAGTTGCACAGCTTCAATAGTGGCGAGGTGAGGTTAACTTTTTCACACTCATTTTTTGAAAAGACCTGAGCTTGAAGAGGATTGTGCAGTGGAAAGTGAGAAGGGCATACCCCTAGGACTGGGAGCATGTTCCGATAGAAATATGGTGGAGCCAGCTCCAAAGCAGGAAAACTCCCTTAAAGTTTAAAATAGGAAATGTTCCTGCCATTCTGGATCTTCATTAAGGTGTTATATAAGTAAGGGAAATTTGTTTACTTTGAAATTCCCACCCCTGATATTCCATAAATTCAAATTTATATATAAATTAGCATTGTTGGAGTGTCTTTGACGAGGACCAATTGGTATTTTTTTCCTTCCCAGATGTCTTGCGCAGTAAAAACTGAAGACCTTGTGAAATTATTATCTGTTTACCGTTAATGCTCTACAAGTGTCAAGAGTGCTATGCGATTTTACCTACATGTACATGTATTTAGAATCGTTTTATGTATTCAGAACCAGCAAGCATATATGGATAAAACCTGATTAATACACAGACAGTATGCCACACAATTGTACGCAAACCATTGCAGTCAAACACTCATCCCATTTTGGCCAAAAAATCTGAAAGAGATTATTGTTACTCCTTTCATGTCAAGATTCGTACATACCTGTTTCTTACCACAAAACTGGGAAAGTTAAGAGACATTGATTGATGGACTCGAAAAATTGTGACGTATTAACTACATGCTATCACACAGAAATGCATATTATATGAAGTAATGGGTTTTATCAGAAGGAATAGCTGCAAACTTAAAATTGTTTGTATAGATTGCTTACACAGAATGTCCAAGTAGTGTATGTACATGTATACTGTGACATATTTGACCCTCCACTGACACAATGATCAACGCTGTCACAGTCAAACACAGGCTAGAACTGATTGGTGCGATCAAGGATGGAAGGCATTTGGTCAGGGGTACTAGAAGATAAAGCGTGGGGGAGGTGAATTCAGTGTTTGGCAGGGGTCGGGGGGGGGGGGGGGGGGTTGGCAGGGGCACCAGAAGCAATGAAGAGAAAGAGGCACAACCTTCACAAGGGCACATTTACCAATGTAAATACATGTATAAATGAGCCGGTGCTGGCTGAGGACAGGGAACATGGCTCCAAGATTGCACCTCTGTAGAGGGCTCTGGTCCAGGATGAGGGGCTCCCATAAGGAACTGTTTTTATTTGATCATTAAATAGTAGCATTTCTTGTTTGCTGAGAGACTAATTATCATGTTCAGGTGTCACAGAAAGATAAGTGAGTAGTTTCACCCCTCCCCCATTAACGTCATTCAAACATTTCTGCACATGCTACTGCTAATTTGGATACTTTTACATGACAGCAGCAACATAGAAAAAAATCTCAAACCACATGGCATTGTGGGCTTTAATTAAAAAATTTATTATCAGGTTAAATTATGGCTGCTTCTGAGCAGCCATGGCTTTGACTTGATAATAATAATGTGAAAATTTCAAAAAGCAACACCAGCAATAGATATCATTTAAAACAAAGTCATTGGTACATGTACGTGCAAGGTACATAAGGTGATTTGGTCAATGGCCACTCTTTGTAAGTGGCAGTTCTCTAGAACTTTAAAGGCTGGTTAGATCCCCCACCCCATTCATATATTGGGTGAAATGTTCAGACATATTGGATGGGTTCTGGTGAATTTTTCCACAAATGATAAGTGGTGATACCAGCATCTACTACAACTTATCATTTGTGGAAAAATTCATTCCCATCCAATATATCAGATATTATCACCCAAAATTATCAGCAATACATTACTGGTGTGTAACAGTATCCACATAAAAATAATAAAAAACTAACGAGAATTTGAGCTTATGCCATGGCCCATCGTCCGTCTGTCCGTCCGTCTGTCCATCTGTCTGTCCATCTGTCCGTCAACAATTGGATACGGCTCGGGCTAGAGGCCATATTTATGAACCGATCTTTACGAAACTTCTTGGGTACCTTTGTTATGACCGTGGGACGAGAACGAGTGTTTTTGGGTGCGGTCCAAAATTCAAGATGGCTGCCAGCCACCATTTTGTACCGACGATGCAGAAATCTGTTTTTTGTACATAACTTCCATATGAAAGCTCTGATTTGAATAATTTTTTTATGAATGTTTAGTACCATGAGATACATCACATATAATACAGGTTTTTTCCCGTGCGTAAATTATGCAAATTAGACTAACTTAGATGTTTTTTAGTGTTACTTTCAGCACTGTAAGTGCAAATGCCAATACGGCTCGGGCTAGAGGCCGTATTTATGAACTGATGTTTACGAAACTCCTTGGGTACCTTTGTTATCACCGTGGGATGAGAACGAGTGTTTTTGGGTCCGGTCCGAAATTCAAGATGGCCGATGGCAGCCATTTTGTACAAAATTTTGTGCAATCAGATTTTTGCACAGAACTTCCATATGAAAGCGCTGATTTGAATAATTTTTTGTGTGAATGTTTAGTACCATGGGATACATCACATATATCGAGAACGAGTGTTTCTGGGTGCGGTCTAAAATTTAAGATGGCTGCCAGTGGCCATTTTGTACTGAAATTAGGTCTAATCAGTTTTTTGTACACAACTTCTATACGGCTCAGGCTAGCCGTATTTGTGAACCGATCTTTACGAAACTTCTTGGGTACCTTTGTTATCACCGTGGGATGAGAACGAGTGTTTTTGGGTGTGGTCCAAAATTCAAGATGGCCACCAGCAGCCATTTTGTACCAAAATTAGTGCAATCAGTCTTTTGTACAGAACTTCTGTATGAAAGTTCTGATTTGAATAAATTTTTGTATGAATGTTTAGTAACGTGGATTACATCACATATAGTAGGGTTTTTTTTCTCGTGCAGAAATTATGCAAATTAGATGAACTTTGATTTATTCAGCGCTACTTATACACTGTAAGTGCACATGTCAATACGGCTCGGGCTAGAGGCTGTATTTATGAATCGATCTTCACAAAACTTCTTTGTTATCACCTTGGGATGAGAACGAGTGTTTCTGGGTGCGGTCCAAAATTCAAGATGGCTGCCAGTGGCCATTTTGTACCGAAATTAGGTCCAATCAGTTTTTTGTCACAACTTCTACACAGCTCATATTTGTGAACTGATCTTCACGAAACTTCTTGGGTACCTTTGTTTTCACCTTGGGACAGGAATGAGTGTACTTTGGGGTGCCTTTGTTATCTCTGTTAATATTTTGGGGTTCAGTCAGACCCACTCTGGGACTCAAAGATTTTTTTCTAGTTTAGCAACTGACTGTCACCCACCTTTACAATACTTTACCTATACATTTGTTACAGGCAACGGTCAGTATTTATGTACAGACCGTTACAATACTTTATATGTACCTTTGTTATCAGGTCATTACCTAGATGTTTGTCATTGCTGTGTCACATACTATACATGTACATGTCTTTGTCTTGACAAGTTGAGCTACAGTGTCATTGACACTTTCATATAGCTTAACTTGACAAAGTCAAGATAAGCTATTGCCATCACACGTGCGGACGTCTGTTAGACTGTGAGTCTGTGAGTCTGTTCACATTTTCCTTTAGCATGGGTTACACCCTTCAGTTCTTGTCTGATCGTCACGAAAGTTCATATGCAGGTTTGGGGTTATATCTAGATTAAAACGTCCCCTTTTCGTTTTGGTCGCGATTAGTCAACCGGTATGCCTGCCCGAGCCCAAAACCCGAAAACCATTAGCACAGTCTACAGGTCATATTTATGAAGGGATTTCATTGGTACTTGGTAGGATGTGTCTGTATAATGCCTAGATGAGAATGTCCCCTTTTGGGCATGATCTATCAACCGTGATAGCTGCCCAAGCCCGAAACCCAAAAACTTTTAGCACAGTCTGCAGGTCATGTTTAATATGGAGGGATTTCATTGTAACTTGGTAGGATGACTCCTTATGATGTCTAGATGAGAATTTCCTCTTTGGGTGTGATCTGCCAACCATGAAACCTTTAGCACAGTCTACAGGTTATATTTATTGAGGAATTTCATTGTAACTTGGTGGGTTGACTTAATATTATGTCTAGATGAGAAAGTCCCCTTCTGGATGTGATTGGGCAACTGTGACGGCCACAGGGGCCTGAAGCCCAAAAACCTTTAGCACAGTCTACAGGTCATATTTATGAAGGGATTTCATAGTAACTTGGTAGGATGACTCCAAATAATGTCTAGATGAGAACGTCCCATTTTGATCGCGATCATTCAGCCTTGATGGGTGCCCGAGCCCAAAAACCTTTTGCATAGGCAAAAGGTCATATTTATGGAAGGATTTTATTGTAACCTGTTAGGTTGACTCTATATATTGCCTAGATGATGACATCCCCTTTTGGTCGTGATTGGTCAGCTGTGATGGCTACAGGTGCCCAAAGCCCGAAAACCTTGAGCACAGTCTACAGGTCATATTTATAAAGGGATTTCATTGTAACTTCATAGGATCACTCCAGATGATGCCCAGATGAGATTGTCCCCTTTGGTTGCGATCATTCAACAATGATGGCTGCCCGAGCCCGAAGCCCGAAAACCTTTAGCACAGTGTACAGGTCATATTTATGAAGGGATTTCATTGTAACCTGGTAGGTTGACTTCATATAATGTCTAGATGAGAACGTCCCATTTTGGAAACGAATGGGCAACTGTGACGGCTACAGGGGCCCGAAGCCCAAAAACCTTTAGAACAGTCTACAGGTCATAATTATGAAGGGATTTCATTGTAGCTTTGTAGGATGACTCCACATAATGTCTAGATGAGAACATCCCCTTTTGGTCGCGATCATTCAGCCTTTATGGTTGCCCGAGCCCGAAGACCTTTGGCATAGTCTATAGGTCGTATTTATGAAAGGATTTCAGTGCAACTTGTTAGGTTGACTCTATATAATGCCTAGATGATGACATCCCCTTTTGGTCGTGATTGGTCAACTGTGATGGCTACAGGTGCCCGAAGGCCAAAAATCTTGAGCACAGTCTTCAGGTCATATTTATGAAGGCATTTCATTGTAACTTCGTAGGATCACTCCAGATGATGCCCAGATGAGAATGTCCCCTTTTGGTTGCGATCACTCAACCATTATGGCTGCCCGAGCCCGAAGCCCGAATACCTTTAGCACAGTCTACAGGTCATGTTTAAGAAGGGATTTCATTGTAACTTGGAAGGTTTGACTTCATATAATGTCTAGATGAGAACAGCCCCTTTTGGACACCATTAGGCAACTGTGACGGCTACAGAGGCCTGAAGCCCGAAAACCTTTAGCACAGTCTACAGGTCATTTTTATGGAGGAATTTCATTGTAACTTGGTAGTTTGACTTCATATAATGTCTAAATGAGAAAGTCCCCTTTTGGAAGTGATTGGGCAATTGTGACAGTTACAGGGGCCCGAAGCCCAAAATCCTTTAGCACAGGTCATATTTATGAAGGGGTTTCATTACAACTTGGTAGGATGACTCCAAATAATGTTTAGATGAGAACGTCCATTTTGATCGCGATCATTCAGCCTTGATGGCTGCCCGAGCCCAAAAAATTTAGCATAGGTAAAAGGTCATATTTATGGAAGGATTTCATTGTAACCTCTTAGGTTGACTCCATATAATGCCTAGATGAGGACATTCCCTTTTGGTCATGATTGGTCAACTGTGACAGCTTCAGGGGCCCGAAGCCCGAAAACCTTGAGCACAGTCTACTACAGGTCATATTTATGAAGGGATTTCTTTGTAACTTGGTAGGTTGACTTCATATAATGTCTAGATGAGAACGTCTCCTTTGGACGCAATTGGAAAACTGATGGCTTTAGCACAGTCTACAGGCCATATTTATGAAGGGATTTCAATGAAACTTGACAGGATGTCTCATTTTGGAATAATTTCACTGTAACTTGGTAACGTTCGTTGATATACATTAACTGTGAGGGCCACATACATTAACTGTGAGGTCACATTAACCCATCCCTCATCTCTTTAGTACAGTGTACACCTCATATTATTTTTTATCAACAACATAGCATGCAGGGAACAGAAATGAACATATTCCCATTTATCACAATTCTTGTCTTATTTCATAATCCTTTCATAAACATTGAACATTATCCTTTTCATCAAACACTACACACAAGTTAAGCTACAGTGTCAATCATTGACACTTTCATTCATTGCTTCAATAAAATTGATTCTTTTTTATTTTTTTTTGTTTAAAATTTTACTCTTTGCACAATTTTCCTTCAGGTCACAACACACAAAAACTGTGACCATGGCAGCATGGCTATATTGTGACCACAACAAGTATCAAGTCAAGATTAACCAAGTCCCCAAAAATTGAATTTTCATGACTTTTTCCAAGTCCCATATGAACCTGGATCCACACTGGAGCGGCAGTGTTCGAGTGGATTGATAGGGGTTGGGGTGGATATCTGAAGCACTTTTGGCCATAAGTTGTTGTGAAGTATTATTTTATTCTCAGTTCTGAACGTCTGGTATGAATACGGTAACAGACTTCCAGGAACCATCGCTGCTTAATGTCAACTCTGTGAGTAGATTGCATATATTTTTTGTGTTCTGTACATCATAACCTTCATTTTGATGCAAAATTTGTGTATAATGTAAGTTTATAGAATATCAGACTTGTGAATTTCAAAATAAACTAATTTTCCTTACTTATACAGCACCTTATTTGGCTTAAGCATAAGAAATCAGACAGGAGTAGTTACAGACAAAGCAAACATCATCAATGACCAGTTCCAGTCCAAATTCTCAGCATGAATGCCTGTAACTGGAGAAGAATTTGATGTAGAATGCGATATTCAGAACACATATAATATATCCAGATATAGAGACCTTGGAAATTACAGAAAGAGGAATAGGGAAACTACGCCAAGGCTAAATCCACACAAAGTGCCATGGCCAGATAATATAAAACCTATGGTCCCAAAGGAACTGTCAGTCTTCCTCACTCCAATACTGCTGATAATTTTTGGAAAATCAATTTGAACTGGAGAACTTCAGAAGTGCTCAAAGACTGGAGAACAGCGAACATAACATCCAGGCCTGGAATTAGGAATTGGGTTTGTAACCTGTTACAGGTTACTCCCAATTTACTGGTTGTAACCTGTTTTCTTTAGTAGACCTGTGATTAATGTTTTATCACTTTTTGTGATAAATCATCGAAACGAAGTACTGAAGTTATTTTACTAAGAAATTAAAGTGTTCATTTGGTGAAAAGCAGGTGATGGGGTATATTAAGGGAGATAACTATAACTATAGCACATGTGATGATCCTGCAAATCAACATGGAAAGTGACTGCCTAAATTAATTAATTGAATTGATTTCTTCATGCTGGTCAGTAATATTTGCCATGGAATGCTCTTTCAGGTGTTGGGCTGCACCATAAAGTTTCTAAAAGAAGCTGTTAGGTGTTTGACTGCAGCTTGAATGTTTGTATATTTAGTAAAGTTTAACACTTGAGAGTCTTGTTTCAATATTTGTTTCTTGTCTTACATTTGCATGTAGAACACTTTTGATGATCTTGCTGATGGAAGTACTGTACGGGTGCCGTGGACTGGTCACTTTTCACGGGTGAGCAATATTTCCATGGACGCAGTAATATTAGATTCCAAACACCAATTAGACCTAAAAAAATTATATGTTTGTTTCTGCTAACCTGACTGACCCTATTTCAAACCGCCAAGTCTAAGCATTTTAGTGAAATTGCCAAAAAAAGTGAAAAAAACGGCATATTTGCCATTTTCTAATCACGCCACATATATTGATCGTCAAGAAAATTAAGATTTTTATAAAAAAAAAACCCTATTTTATATAAAAGCCTATCAAGCCACGGAACGTCTTCATAATATAGTATTCAGCAGTCCTCTTATTCTGAATTGTGCGTTCGCATACCTCCCTTTATCACGACACAAGATCAAGAAGTGTTAAATTAGTACACCTCAGCACTTGAAATAAATTGCATTTTTAAGTGATTGTAGTAATGGACTGGTTAAGTAACATCATATTTGTCTTAGCTGAGAAAGCACAAATGAATTGCATTTGTTTATTTGAAGACAGTAAAGTTCCCTGCTTTGGTCTTGTATGAAACACTTTTGAAACACTTTTGAGCACACTATTTTTGAAGGCATGATGCTATCGTGTCGTCAGCATGTGCAAACAGCCAATCACTTTAAAGTACAAGTGTAAATTTACAGGGAATCCCTTGGCATTTCACAAGGAAAATGTAAAAAATATTCAATCACTTGCGTATTGCATAATAATGGTCACTGTTGAGACAAAACACTTGAACAGTTGATGAAGAAAAGTAACACATGAACGATTCATGGTCTGTGAGGGCAGACAGGGCGGTAAAAAGGGAAAAGACCCAGACTTGAACCAACATTAATCTACACTGGTGAAGTGAAATCACTTCTTGTAAACTGTGACATTAATTTAAAGCAAGTTAAAATTTGTATAACGCCTCACCGGGATAAAACCAACTTTTTCAGGTAGCGATTATGATTTAATTTGCCAGTATCGGTGACGGTATTAACAATTTAGTCGGTATACCGTAAAACCGCACAGCACTACACAGAGGCCTATTTTATGTTGAAAAAGTTATAAACTGAGTTAAGGGAACTGCATTCTGAAAAAAAATAAATAAAAAGTTTTTCTGACCTACCGACTCTATTTGTTTCGATCCCGTTAGTGGAAACATACATATATCTTTTTTAGGCCTTATAGGAATAATCGCTTCATTAATTAAAATTTTGGTGATGGTGATTCTTATTACCTGGTAAACGCATGCGTGGACATCACTGCGCACTCGTGGAATACGACCAGTCTACAGCGACTGTACTATAACAGTACCATGACAAGATTTCTAATAAAGTCTTGGCAACCTGTGTAGGCAGTCAGGAGTTCACTATCAGGGCTTAAAATTCAGTGAGAATCCAGAGTTGGATTCTCTTAAAGATGTTTGCCAACATTTAGACATCTAATAGTAATGTATAGCAGGATTCTCATTTGGATTCCGGTAAAATTAAACAGAATTTTATGCCCTGACTGGACACAATTACTAAGTGTAATAATTAAAGTGTTATTATGAGTGAGCAAAAAATAAGTAGAATTCTCCAGATCCTTGAGGACACTTTCAAAATCTTTGACGAGAATCAAATGAACACTTGGCGAGAATCAAACTTTATACTCAATGTATTGCTCTTGAAAACCATTTGCAAGAATCTATTCTGATTCTCATATGAATTTTAAGCCCTGTATTATTTATAATAATTATGATATTATAATTTCAGTTGTGTGCACAATAGTATCTATTCTCATGAGAATCTTGAATTTTTACAAACCCCTCTTCCCCAGTATTGGCCTATTTAGTAAGAAGTTCTGCTTGAAATCCAGGTTCAACAACAGTTTATTGACATTAATTGGCTTGAATGCATTATGGTGCACACTCACACACACACACTCTACCTGACATTTAGAAGATGTTTTTGAAGCAAAAAAAATGAAAAATAGTTCAGGAGAGCAATTTGCTCGCCTAAGTAGCTCCAAGGAGAGTGATTCTTAACCATCCCAAATTTTTCAAAAAGCCAAGCCTTTGCTTTTCCAGGGGATTTCTGGGTTATTACGTAAGACTGCCAATTGATCAATATTGCTGTGAAAATCCTCTTTCCAAATACAGTACATAAAAAACAAAGTTTAAAAGGTCATTGTCCACCTAACATTATTCACCTAAAAAGACCAAGATCAAAAATAAAAAGTGCAATATATCATCAAAAACATACTTTCGTTGCAAATGTCATCATCTCTGTGAGTCATAATGACAATTGGCAAAAAATAATTACATCTCATAAACATGTTGTTGGTAATCAGTATTGAAAAGACAACTATGTTTGCGAACTTGGTTTGTTGGTTGGTTCAGCACTTTAATCCAGTTATTAATGAGCAAGGTGACTCAGTGCAAGAATTTTTCTGCTCTCTTTGTGAAAGGGTGTGGGGCCTATGCTATTGGGAAAATTTGCATCATGGAGGCTTCAATTGGGAATTTGTTTTGGAAGGGGAAAAACATACAAAGACAGAAATTTTACATTTGAATGGAGCAGAGAACATTAAGACCATTTTCTAAGCAACTGCATGTATACTGCAAGTACGTTTTATAACATTCACATGAAATCATGTTCACACAGTCCCTGTACTCTGCATTAAACTGTTCTAATACTCTAAAAGAAGAATCTGTCATTTGCCTTTGAATTAAGAGACTTCGTTAGGCAAGCCATTTAAATTTAATGTACATATGGTGTTCTGAACTGGGCCTAGGAAAAACAATGGTTTTCTGAGATCTCTTGCCAACACAGTTCAGAGCACCAGTGGTGCATTTAATTTTTGTTTGAGTATGAACTGAGATTGAGAATTTGGGGGTTGAAAATTGGGAAAAATCGTGCCCAAATGTCATTGGAAAAGTGTCCCATAAACGACCCCTGTAGATACCCAATAGAATCCTTGCAGTGGTCAGAGCAATGGACTTTACATTGGGATGTTGCTGGTTTGATCCTGCCCTACGGTAACGGTAGTGTGTCCATGGGCAAGATACTTAATTCTGATTGCCCAGTTTGGGAGAGGGGAGGGGATGCACTGTGGCGCTGTGTATTTAGTTGATGGTGCAGATGCTTTCAACCGCTACTAATTCTGTTTGTGCAGAGTTAGTAAGTTGGAGAATCTGACACTTGCTTGCCACTGCTTGTTGGTTCTCTCCGGGTACTCAGTCTTCCTCTACCTGTAAAACTGTCCAACATGATGTGATCCTAGCTGTTGAAAGTGTTGTTAAACCCCAATAAACAAACAATCCAGTTATTATCCCACTGACCCTCTCCTAATCTCAAAGTCTTTGATAGTTTATTTCATTTAGCTTCATACCAGTACATGTAAATGTATAGATTGAAAACCTCTTTGTGGAAAGCAGGCAAGTTAAAATATTTTGGCATTTAATTTTTTTCGGTTCACAAGATAAATGTATATATAAATATATACATACACCAGATACAAGGAATCCCAGCCTACAGTGACTGAGTCAGAGATTTATATGTGTGTGTTGTGGGGGACCCAGGCCTCTTTTGAGAATACTTGTTTGTCCCCAGAATATCAAAGGCAGAAGACCTAAGTGGAGGAAGGTATACTATGAGAAAATGTGTCCCACCCACCTATTGGTTGGGGTGCAACTGCCCAGGAGCATCCCCCAAGATTTGTTTGAAAAGGGTGCCTCTAGAGGCACTATAGAATGGCCACCGTGAACTGCTCACTTTCCACAGTGGGCAATGTTTCCACGGATGCAATAATATTAGATTTCAAACACTAATTAAAGGAATAATCATCAAAAATTTAATTAATGAAGCACCGGGCATAACCTGGCGCTTCATTATTTAAAATTTTTTTGATGATCATTTTTATTAACTGGTAAATGCATGCATGGACATCACTGCCCACACGTGGATTATGACCAGTTGAGATCGGTCAACCATAAGGGCCGCATAAGTTCAAGTCAAAATTCTTTTATCAAAGTCTACACCTCATATTATTCTTGTTGAATGCAGGGTTTCTGCTAGGGGAAAATTTGTGGGCCCGGTAGTTTAAAGAAAGTGAAACTCAGACGCCAAAGGCATCTGCCGCGCATGCCGAAGGCACAGGCGTATAGAGGGAGTCTGGGGGTGTACTCCCCCCAGGAAAATTTTGATTTTTAGGTGCTCTCTGGGGGCATTCTGGTCGCTAAAATGCTGAATAATTGAAGTGGAAAATATGTATTTTTTCATCCTACAATTCTCTAATTTCCCACGGGACACACAATACTACATCTGGTCGGAGGTTTCATAAAAATACAAACCCAAAACAACACAAAATCCACGAATCATTTCAATGCGACGCTTGACCTCAAATTTTTTTTTATACAACCCGATACGTGCCAACATAAATAATTGGAAATGCAGAGAGAACGAAATATTCAAAAGAACCATGATGCGGACGTGTGACGTCATGCACGAGCAATCATTTATCGCTCGAAATAAAAGCCAGTGATTTCGGACCAAACTCGACAATTTGAGTCTGAAATTTTATAGGCGACGTTTAGGATTTGAACTTTGTTTCCCCTTCTCGTCTGGGGGTTATAAAGTATCAGGTTGTTGCCAGTAATAGTAGGCATAGTATACAACATAATTATTCCTATATTACGTGGAAACAAAGCATCCTGAGTGTCGTTACAAACTTACAATACAGCATTGTACTCAACATTTTAACCACCTGCTTTTCTGACTGATCATAGTATGATCGGCGGGGGAATGTGTCCGGTCGACGGACCTGCAGCCGGTGTAGCGGAAACCCTGGTATAAGGTACAGAACTTAACATATTGTCAATTGTAACAATTCTTGTCTTATTTAATAATCCTTTCAAAAACATGGAACATCCTTTCTTTTTGTATGAAGTCTGGATGAGAACATCCTTGTTTGGTCATGATCTGTCAACTGTGACAGCTGTGCAGGTTCAAATCTTAAAGTCTTTTTTACCACAGTCTAGAGGTCATATTTATGAAGCAATTTCATGGTAACATGGTAGTATGACTTGGTCTGATGACTAGATGAGAACATGTATTTTGGTATAAATTGGTCAAAGGTGAGGGCCTCACATGCCCTTGCTCTTAAAACCTTTGACACAGCCTGCAGGCTATATTTATGAGGTGATTTTGTTGCAACTTGGTTAAGTGACTCAGTGTTGTGATGTCCAGATAGATTTCTGAATGAATGTCACGATGAATTTCCCATTTTGGTTCAGATCAATCAACCATGAGAGCTCCATGGGGCCCTGGCCTCCGACCTAATTCTTCTACCATATTCTACAGGTAGTTTTTTTGGAATGATTTTACTGTAACTTGGTAACTTTGGTTGACATACGTTAACTGTGAGAGCCACATCAACCCAGGCCTAAATTCTTTAGTACAGTACAGTCTACACCTCATACTGTTTTTATTGAAAACATAGCATGTAGGGTACAGAACTTAATATATCAATTATCACAATTCTTGTCTTATTTCATAATCCGTTCTTAAACATTGAACATTATCCTTTTCATCAAACACTGCACACAGTTATGTTAAGCTGCAGTGTTATTGACACTTTTATTTAAAAGAGTACTGGTTGATAAACATTGGCAGTTTTTATCTCACCGAAGGGAGCTTAACTTATCACTCGTCGTCCGTCGTCTGTCGTCTGTCGTCGTCCGTCATAAACTTCACATTATTGACTTCTCTTCACAAACTACTGGACCAAATTGAACTAAATTTGGTGTGCATGTTCCTTATATGTCAATTCAAGTTTGTACAAGTAAACGTGCCGCGCCCACAGGGGGCACAAGAAGGGGCATAACTCTGATAGCACCCATTAATTTTTTCAAAAATTCAAAAAAATCTTATTCTTCAGATCTACCAGTGAGAATCTTTTCATATTTGTTATACAGCATCTCTAGGAGGTCAGATTCAAGTTTGTTCAAATCGAGTTCCTGGGTTAATAATTGGGCTCCCCTGTAGGAGCCCAAATTTTAACTTAGTGAAATATGAGGAAATTTCTTTAAAAATCTTCTTCTTCAGATCCACCAGTCAGAATGCTTTCATATTTGGTATACAACATCTTTGGGGTGTGTGTGTGTGGGGGGGGGGGGGGGGGGAGGGGGGGGAGAGTGCAGATTCAAGTTTGTTCAAATCAGGTCCCTAAGTTAGTATTTGGGCTCTCTATTGGAGCCCAAAGTTTAACTTGGTGCAATTTGAGGAAATTTCTCTAAAAATCTTCTTCAAATCCACCAGTCAGATTCCTTTCATGTTTGATATACAACATCTATAGGGGGGGGGGGGGGGGGGGGGGGGGGGGGCGCAGTTTCAAGTTTGTTTAAATCGAGTCGCTGAGTTAATATTTGGGCTCCCTATGGCACCCATTTGAACTCTGTGCAATACGTGCAATATTCTTTAAAAATCTTCTTCTTCAGATTCACCAGTCAGAATCCTCTCATATTTGGTATACATCATCTCTAGGGGGAGGGGGGTGGGGGCAGATTTAAATTTGTTCAAATCGAGTTTCTCGGTTAATATTTGGGTTACCTATGGGAGCCCGAAATTTAACTTAGTGCAATATGAGAAAATTTCTTTAAAAATCTTCTTCTTCAGATCCACCAGTCAGAATCTTTTAACATTTGGTATACATCATCTCTAGGAGGGGTCAGATTCAAGTTTGTTCAAATGGGGTCCCTGTGTTGAAAATTTTGGGTCTGGTTCGAACTTAGAAATTTTTTACCCAAATTTGAAGGAAAAAAAAAAAAATGGGGATTTTTTTATGCTTTTTGTTCAATTTTGAGACAAAAAAAACCCTGGTTCGGACTCCGAAATTTTGGACAATTTCATTTTGAGATGAAAAAAAAAAAAAATTAGCCTGAGAATTTTGGGTCTGGTTCAGACTTTTCCATTTTTTATGGGTTTTGTTCAATTTTGAGATACCCCCCCTCTCCAAATTTTTTAGCCTGAAAATTTTGGGTCAGGTTCAGACTCCGAAATTGTGGACCAAAAATTCGGACATTTTGGGGGATTTTTTATGCGTTTTGTTCAATTTTGAGCCGGAATTTTTTTTTTTTTATAGCCTAAAAATTTTGGGTCCTGTTCCGATTTGTTTTTTCAAATCTTCTTTAGACCCTGTAGTCAGAATGCTTTCATATTTGGTATGCAACATCTCTAGGAAGGTTAGATTCAAGTTTGTTCAATCCTAGTCCCTGGGTTGATATTTCGGCTCTCTATGGGAGCTGAAATTTTAACTTGGTACAATATTAGGAAATTTCTTTATAAATCTTCTTCAGATCCACCAGTAGAATCCTTTCATATTTGGTATACAACATCTCTTGGAGGGTAAGACTCAAGTTTGTTCAAATCTGGTCCCTGGATTATTAATTTGGGCTACCTATGGGAGCCTGAATTTTGACTAAGTGCAATATGAGGGAATTTCTTATAAAATCTTCTTCTTCAGATCCACCAATCAGAATCCTTTCATATTTGGTATACAACATCTCTAGGTGGGTCAGATTCAAGTTTGTTCAAAGTTTGTTCAAATCAGGACCCTGGGTTAATATTTTTGGTTTATTTATTTGAGCCCAAAGTTTAACTTAGTGTAATGTGAGGTGATTTCTTTAAAAAAAAACCCTTCTTCATATCCACCAGTCAGAATTCTTTCCTAATTGGTATATGACATCTGTGAGTCTGTTCACATTTTCTTTTCCACATGTTACACCACGACGTACTTGTCCGATCATCACAAAATTTCATATGCAGATTTGAGGTCATGTCTAGATGAGAATATCCCCATTTGCTCGGACGTTAAACCCGAAAACCTTTATCACAGTCTACAGGTCGCATTTATGAAGGGCTTTCATTGCAACTTGGTAGGATGACCTAGATTCCTTTAGTAAAGTTTGTGAGTTATATTTATGAAGGGATTTCATTGTAACTTGGTAGGATGACTTGTTTTGGAATAATTTTACTGTAACTTGGTAACTTTGTTTTGACATACATTAACTGTGAAGGCCACATTAACCCTGGCCTCAATTCTCTAGAACAGTGTACACCTCAAATTATTCTTATTGAAAACATAGCATACAGCGAACATAAATTAACATATTCTCAATTATCACAATTCTTGTCTTATTTCGTAATCCTTTCATAAACAATGAAGATTATCCTTTACATCAAACACTGCACACAGTCCAGTTAACTCTTTTAACATGAGAGACCACTTTTCTGGTCCAGGAACACGATACGTCATAATTTCATTAAGTAGGATGGCTACTAAGTGAAAGTGTGTGGTAGAACAATTAATATTTTCAACGTGCAGTCTTAAGGTTGCACGTTGAAAATATTAATTGCTCTACCTCAAATAATGGATATGGACTCTTCCAATTTCTGCCATTTAACTGGCATGGAAGATACCACCAGTGTTCAAAGTGTTAAGCTACCGTGTCATTGACACTTTCATTTAGTTTTCCATTTTAGAGTTATGAGATTGAGCAATCAAGAATTCAATGTGTCGTGATGTTTTTCAGTCTTTCGATTTTCAAAAAAGGAAGCATGCTGTACATGTATACCTCTCTACCATTTGAAGTAAAATGCTCTGTTGCTGAGTCCCAGCATTGGGAAAATGTTTTGAAGAAAAACATCAACAAACATCTGCTCACCCAGGCCTTTAGATTACCCCAATTTCACACCTTTTACAGGTGTCTCCAAATTAGAAAAGGTGTGAAGGCATCAAGAAAAATATAAATTCTCTGATCCTATTCTGCATTTTAGAATAACTTCCTTCATAATATGAAACTAGAAACACAAAGAAAGGCACGACAATAAAACATAACAGGATAAAACCGTTATTTCTGGTTTTAATGTCCTCAAATTAGGGAAAAACGGTGTTCCCAAAATAAATAAATTTAAAAGCCTGTCACCGTTCACTCCACAGGTGCACAGTAAGTAGGGATTCCAAAAATATTACCCAGTATTTGAAATAAGTTTTTCGCTACAGTAATCATATTTATTTGACTTTGGTATAATAGAGATGAAATGGAACTTCAGTGGAGGAATCGTATGTCAATCAGATGATTGGACAGAATGCATGACCGAAAAGACCGTGAATAGCATTACCTGCCTTTGAAGTTTGTTGAATTATATTGTTTACATGTACGTACCAATTCTGGGAAAGTGAAGTTTGATTACATGTAGTTTGAAGTTTTGGAATGCTACTGTTTATAATTCATGGTGTGTTCTTCATATTTTTGTGCAAGCATTGTATTATTTGACCTGTTTCCCATGAACAGATTTAACCCTTTACTGAAAACACATGATATCAAAATTTGTTATTTTGAATTTTTTCCCCCAATTCTTAAAAAAGAAATAATCAATTAACCTATATCATGTGACCCCATCATTGGAACGCATGAAAGAGCTCTTTCCAATAAAGGGGTTACATGGTTTTGTTGAATTTGAAAAAAACATTTCTGCTGCACGGTTTGTATACTAGGCAACAGATGCAGCCGATTCTTTAGGTACTGGTTAACCACCTGCTAGGTGAAACCGAAGTGTGCTATTGTAGACTCGCAAAAAGTAAAAATTGCAAATGCGATGCCACACAAAAGCAACAGCTCGAAACAAAATCGAAAGACTGACTGGGTCTCCCTGTATTTTAGGCCTCATAATCTACAGAATAGCATGAGTGGTGGTGTTTTTTGTCCCTTGGGTGCAAGCAGGCTTTGCAGTACTAAAGCATTGCAAAGCTTTGTTACACTCAAGTGACAAATTTATTAATTTTATTAAAGCATCAGACATAAACCATTTAATTTTTATTTCTTTAAGTTTACATTGGTTATAAAAAGAGATTATGCAGCAGCCAAAATGACCAAGCGGGAGGGACTGAGAAACAGACTTTTAACTTTTTTTATGCCTTATCAATAAATGTTTTTTTGCAGGATAAAAGAGAAATGGATGAAGAAGAGATCATTGATTTGGAGCTGCCATTGCCTCATTCTCATTGTTTTACATGTTATAAGTTATCTTGTAAAGCACCTGTAGACAATATTAACTCATGTCCTGTGGTGGAATGTGAACAGAGATGTGGTTCACGATTTCATCTGTGCAAGAAGAAAGAACATGTACAGCTATGTAGTGAAGAGAAGGCACCCTGTATAAACAGTGTGTATGGTTGTCCATTACTGATATCTAGGTCTAAGTTGAGTTCCCATTTGGAGGTGTGTCCTGCTAGTGTTATCCATTGTGTAGCAGAATGGAATCGGTGGCCTTTATATTCCCAAGAGAGTCAACAGAAAGTTACTCTTCCTGAAGTCAATCCACATTTTCATTATGGTCAGTTGGATGTGGCATTGGCAATGAGAGATCAACGTATGTTAATCAAATCAATGAATGCTCCCAAAAAGACTAGAAAAGTGTTAAGAAATCCTTTGACTCGTAGACACCCTGCTGTTCCAATAGCTCATCGTAGTAACTCATTAGATTCAGACATCTTGCTGTCAGAGGGCACATCTCAAACCTTTTCTGATGATGATAGTGAAGCACCATGGGAAGTTGCAAAAGCTCCACCAGGTCTACAAAAGAGTGTGTGTAGTCGATTGTATACTGCGAGTAAAGAAACAACTGCAAGTTTGTCAGCAGCATTGGAGTATGTATCAGATCACATGGCAGCTATCAATCAACTAGAGGAAGTGGCAGAATTGTACAAAATTCCTAATGATTTGGAAAACCAAGATGCTGACAAAAAACCTCTTACTACTGAAAGTTACACAAGGAAAACCAGTGAAGAAGATAGTCAAGAACTGTCCGATGATAATCTTTCCAAGAAGGAAGTAGAAGGCCAAGATGAAATTCCATGTTCTTCTCATGATAATTTTGAAGATCTCTATACAAACCATATGAAACTTCAAGACATCATCAGTGTTGATCTGCGTGTGGAAAGTATAACTAAATACCAAGCTAAACCAACCTCCATGTTCACATTTCTATGTGCTCAAGAATTTAGACGAGATGAGTATCCATGGCATCATAAAAATGTCCACAATGATATTCATAGTGGATTAGATGGCTGGATGGAGGAACGATGTCCATTGGCATATTTGGGGTGCACCTTTTCTTTTTCTCGTTTCTATCCTAATAGTCCAGAAACATACATCACACACAGTACTGTATTGGAAAGTTTTGGATCCAATGTCTCTAATCATATATCAGGGAACTGTGATTTCAACACAATGAAGTCCAATAATAATGTTTCACTTGATCATAAGGATATAAGAAATCTCCGGGAAGCAACACCAGAAGTGTTTACATCATTTAAGACAGATTCTTTGGTTAAAATTTTACCATGTTATGATAGTGATAGTTTGAGTAGAGAAATGTCACCAGTAGCTGAACAGCCTTACTATAATCTTTCTATTTTAAGACTGCCATTTGAAATACTCCAGCATATTGCTAGACAGTTAGACAGCTTTAGTCTTTGCAATTTATCTCTCAGCTGTAAACTCTTCCGTGAGGTCTGTCGCAGCCTTCTAGATTACAGAGGAATTGTTGTACAAGTATGGGAACGGAGGAAAACTGGGAGCAAACCACTTTGGAGTGTGTCCCATCTGGTAAGTTTTTATTTTTACAGATAATAATTAAAGAATAAATAAAAATATACCTCTTTTTTTAAGGCAAGCCTTTCAGATGCACCATTGTTAATGTTTTTTCCATGAAACCTTTTTTTCCAGTCTGCATTTACCATTCCAAAACATTTTTGTGCATGCATTGTAACAGTCCGGAGAGCGTATTCCAGGCCAGGCCATTTCAAATCCCACAGTGGCATACATAGCCTTCGTTAATGTACCCTTCGTTAATGCAACAGTCCAGAGTGCATAGGCCAGGCCATTTCAAATCCCATGGGTAGATATAGTCTTGGTTAATGTACCCTACTGTGGCGATAAGTTACCCATCCTAATTTACCACAGACGAACAATAATTCTCTCCAGAGGAGCCATTTCTGAGAAGTGTAATTCAAGTTGGTTATGTACAGTACGGCCGCTATGAACTGGTCACTTTCCACGGTGGAACAATATTTTCACAGACGCAGTAATATTTGATTCCAAATACTAATTATAGGAATATCATCAAAAATTTAATTAATGAAGCACAGGGTACGACACAGTGTTTCATTAATTAAATTTTGCTGCTGATGATTTGTTATTACCTGGTAAACACTTGTATGGACATCACTGCCCCTGTGTGGATTACTACAACATGGCGACTGTAGAAGAATTTTATGCATTTTCCTCTTTAACCCTTTAACTATCATAACAGCCACATCCTCTTAGTGCTATTCACAATATTTGATTTTCAAAGTTTAATATTTTTTCATTTCTTGCCTCCAAAACAGCCTATGTTCTCTTTGTTCGACCAAGCTTGTTGTGCAGTCTTTTGATTTTGAGGTGAGTTGTCGCTCTTGCTTGCCATCACACCTGCAGTTATTAAGTTTTTGCAAGAAGACAACAGCATGCCTTAGCTCCACGTGCTGAATATCCAAATTGTGCAGCAGAAACAATTTCCACAAACCCATATCATGTCAGCCCTTATTGGAACAAGCTTGTGAAGTTTATTCCAATGAGGTGTCACACGATATGGTTTTGTTGAAATTTTTTAAGAATTGAGTGAAAAAAATAATAATATTTGTCTTGTGTTTTCCATAAAAGGATTGAAATCTATTTGTATGAAGTAGGCCAAATAATACAACCTTTTTCAGTTAAGTTAACTCATTTTAGCAACACACTGGTATCCTGTCAAACTGCAGACAATTATTAATAATTTTTTTTATCACATCGTTTAATTAACCCTCTGCACACTTTTTTAAAAACATCAGAATTTCAAGAAACAAGCTTTACCATTATGCATTGAAGAATTTTGACAAATTCAGTGTTGTTTGACAGAGCCCATTGAGCTCTGTCAAACAAAATTGAATTGGTTAAATTCCAAGTTGCATTAATTTTTCGTAAAATTTGCTGCATGAAATTTCAGTTTATTGACATGAGTATGCATAGGACTTATGGCTTGTTCCTATCATTCCAGAATTATTTATGTATTTATTGAGGTTTAGTGACACTTTCAACATCCAGGTTCACCTCGTGCCTGACAGTTTTACGGGTGGAGGAAGCCAGAGTACCCAGAGAGAATCACCTAGCTGCAGCGAGCAACTGTCAGACTCCCCAATGTACTAACTCCACACAAGCAGGGTTAGCTTTGGCTGAAGACAAATGCACCATCAACGTGCAGTACACCTTACTACACCGTGCCACTGCACCACATCACACATGGGCAATTGAGATTAAGTGCATTGCCCAAGGACAAAACACAGTTATCCCTGAAGGTGATCGAACCATAGGCCTTGTGGTTTAAAGTCCAGTGCCATAACCACTGAGCCACCATGCTGATAGTCAGTGTGACCAAGTGCCATCACTTGGCATCCATCATACGTGTTCATCGTTCGTCAACTGTTAACTTTGCATATAGGTCTTCTTCATCAGAACCACTAATCTGAACCCAACAAACTTGGCACAAATCATTTTTGGAAGATATCCTTCCAAGCTTGCTGGGAGCTATGCCCAAAAAGAATAAAATTCTTCAAAAATTGTCTTCTCACTAACCAGCAGACAGAATGCTTTGAAATTTGGTATGCAGCTATCTTATGTGCTCAAAGAAAGTTTCTCAAGCAATATTTGGGATTAGCCTGGAAGGAGCCCAATTTGTGGCCCCACCCAAAATATCTCTTTTCCGAACCAGTTCTCCAATTATAACCAAATTTGGTATTCAGTAGTATTGGAGGACATGTACTTGATCTATGGCAAAAAAAGTTTTCTTGGGCACCCCAGGAGCAAAAAATAGGAAAACATTTCAAATGCCAATATTTCGAAAACTGCACAGAATGAAGAATTGTTATTTGGTATGAATTATCCTTAATGACCAGAAGAATTGAAATATAGAATTGATTACTTCCTGTTGGCTGGATATGAACAAAGAGAGATGGACACCAGGTTTGTGTTCCATGTGCTTTTGGCCCCTGGTTAGGTAAGTTCAGTTTGGTTAAAATTTTTGTATTTTGACATATTTACTTCCTTTCCAGGGTTCTGGCCATAGGGGACTTCTAAATTGTCCCATTTTCTGTATCAGGGATGTGTGTGGAGATAAGCACTTTGTGCAGCACATTGTGTCAGTGTGGTAGGTATAAAAAGTAACTAGTTTTACTTGAAAATTTTTTTATTTTAATATATACATTGTGTGTAAGTGGGCTTTTCAATTTTTTATTTCTATTTTACAGAAGTGGCAGTTCTCAACAGCATTTACACCAGTTCATAAATGGGGATTCAGGGGTCACAGTCCAATATCGGAACATTTGAAGATTTGTCCTTTTAATCAAGAAAAAACCTTGAATGATGAACCCTTTAAGATTTTGGTGCTGGATCCAAATCCTGAGTTATTAGAGAAAAAGAGTCTGCTGAAGTGTTCAGGTGACCACCATCAGATTAATTCTTCACTCAGAGATTACTGGATGCCTGAACAAGAGTCTGAAGATCTACGCTTTGAAGATGCTGAGGAACCTTGTTGGGGATTATGAAGTCTGAAAATAATGAAAACATTTTGTGTAGTTATAGCATACAACAGCAGTGATTAATGTTATTTGCCTGAAGGCTCACCGTGCAATCTATAATTTACTTAATCATCCTACCTTAGGTTAATGATTACCTCTATTCTGCCTGCATTAAACTTTTAGCTAAAGTAACAATCATAACCGGGCAATACTATTCACAACAATCTCCTTTCAAAATATTATTTTTCTCAGTATTTACCTAAAAAACCTAGCTTAGGACACCCATTGGAATGAGCCTGTTCCAGACTCCAGTGAGGGTTCACAAATCAGTTTTTGAGGAAAAAATAATTTTTTTTTAGCTATTCACAATTTTCTTTTGCAATGGTTGTCTTCCATTCCAGGTTCTTAAATTCTGCCAAACTCACACCAATAACCAAATTACAGAAATGTTTTAAAAAAATCAGAGGGCATACTCGCATAGGATGCCGGAGGAGGGGGGGGGGGGGGGGGGTCTTGCCCATTTTCGTTCAAATGATTTAACTTACAATGCCCTGGATATGTGTATACATTTTTACTACTTGGTGACAGTCTTCATTCCGTAGCTTGAAGTTGTTTCTTGGCAAGTCTTGGCTGCCTATGCCTAGAAACAATTGCCAAGCCACTTATAATTTAACTTTAAGTTTAAGTGAGATACCATGTTGGAGCACCTGTTTTATTGCAATAGAAAGTGATCAGAATTGGAATAAAGCCCAATACGGTTATCGATAATATATATTTTGAGGCACCAGTACAGCCTGGAAAAAACAGAAAATGTCATTTCAGATGGTCAGTATTGCAACAAAGTTTTTTCAATCAGATTGAACAGCAGCTGACTTGAGAAGTTTGCAATGTCCCCAAATTAGTCCATTCTAAAGGCCTACCAGTTCATATTGGATAAATGGTCATGTTAGGTGATTATTACATTTTCCAGTTTTTTAGCCCTTTACCCAATGCACATGGTATCAAAAATTATTTTTTTAAATTTTTCAAAAAGTTTCAACAAAACTATATCATATGACCCCTCATTGGAACGAGCTCAATGAGGGGTCATATAATATGGTTTTGTTGAAATATTTTGAAAAAATATGTTTTCAATTACTCACTTTGTATATTATGTGGGTGGATGCAACCGATTCGTTAGGTAAAGGGTTAAATATTTTCAGTACTAGTATAGGAAACATTTCATGGATATTACTAGAATTCAGAAAGCTGATATTTCAAGTTAACTCAATAAATGTAGACTGAAACAAAAATCACTTCAGTGAAATGTTTGATGTAAAAATTATGTTCCCCTTTATACTTTACCTAGCATGGCTTGCAGAGGACACTTAAAAATTCTTAACTGAAATTTGTCTGTATAAACAAGCAGCTAAACATGACTTTACACTTGTGTTTTGGTCATAAAATAGCCATTAGTGTTCCAACTGTCTGCTGACAAATTTTAGCTGCCCAGGGTTTTTTGTGCTGAACAAATTGTTTTGGTGCCAAAACACTGAAAGGAGAGGAGGGGTGTGGGTTTCAGTTGGGTGTGGCTGTCTGATCTGGAGAAATTACTTGATTATCTAGGTTTTAAAGCTCTCAACTCCAAACGTATTTGTGTCAGAGGCTGATGGGTTTTACACATTTAAGGCCTACTGTGCTTCAGCGTTTATGAGTTTTATGTTCAAGATTTTAAAGCATGTCAAAAAAGCCTCACCTGCCCCATGTTGATACAATATCATTTGCGACCACACAAATCATTGTGAGTGATGGGTTTTTTTATACAGAGAAGTCAGCCCTTTCAATTTGCATTGAAAATTTGTGTTGCAAATTTCAAGGTCTTGAAACCCATGTAGGTACACCTATTGTTGCTCTTTGATAATAACAGATTAATTAACTAATTATCCTTAATCCATTGGGCTTAGTTTGTTGATGGTATGAAGTATTTATCTGATTAAACATTGCCTTTTGTAAAGCTGATTACCTATACTGTTTTATTGATAAAAAAACAAAGCCTCATTCCCAGTCTCTGACAATTACCCTTGATGAAGGTGCAACCGAGCCAAGTTTGTCCAAACACTATTTCTAACACCTTATTGACTGACACAATATCACTGGGTTTGATTATGTTTTGTGAGAGTCAGTTATTGTTTCTGCCTTTATTGCCAGCTGATTATTTCATTGTACATGTACTCTTGCTAATAAATTTTCTTTGTTTATTTCACCATCGATCATACTCACCACTGCTGCAGTGGCTTTACTTCACAGGTGAAAGGAAATTTTTCTATGCCAAAATTTTAGCCGCCAGATTTTTGGGTGCCAAATCAAAATTTTAGCACCCTATAGCATGAATATTGACAGCTATTAATGCTGAAAGTGACTTTAAGCCCCAATGAATAAATAGTTTTTCTAATTTAGACTTTGCTGCCGCCTTAAAACCCAATCCTCATCAGATCTCACTGCCAGTTTTGTGACAGGTGGGTTTTCTCCTCTGGAGTTTTGAAACCAGACAAGCCATATAAGTGTTAACTGATTTTAGCCATTTTAGAAGATACATGTAAGGGTTAAAACTTAATTTATCAGAAAAATGATTGAAATATCAGGGAAATGTCTTGGAATTGAAATTTTGAAAGTATTTTCAGATTTTGAATTCTTTGTCTGCAGCAGGCATATTTTTCTGCCCAGTCCCAAAGCATCCAACTGCCTGGTGAAGGTATAATCCCAACTCTTTTAAACAAAATTTACCCCTACAAATAGGAGTTGTCCCCCTTTCACCAATTTCTTAATACCAAACTCTATTGTATTTGTTATAAAATCATGTTATGGCTGTTTTACAGCAGTCGTGACTTGATTTGATGAGATATTCAAGAAAATACTTGGCAGGTATGAGTTAAAGATTGAAGTTCCCACAGTATCACCATTATGATGTGGGAATCCTTTCTTAACTCTCAAGTCCTCAGATTTAATTTTATGTTAATAACTACTGTATACACAGGTACATGGCTGCATGTGACTTAACAGTGTTTCTTCATTATTGTTGCAGCCAACAATGATGTAAAAACACTGTCAAGATAAATGCAACCTACCAGTATAGATATCAAGGAAGAATAAACTTGGAACCTTATTTTCAGAGCAATATAAAAGGGGCTGTTTATGTCTCTATGGAGACTAAAAGGTTAACCATTAAAGATGTGGGGATTTTTATACATTTTTGCTACATTTTGACAGTCTTCACACACCCCCCCCCCCACCCCACCCCCATGAGAACCCCCAGGAAGTGAAGCAGTGCTTATTTATTGTTTACGCCCTCAGTTTTCATGGTAAAATAGGTCACCAGTGCTTGGGGCAGAAGTTCTCTGAAATGGACAACATGGTTATAAATGATTGATTAAACTTTACTTTTTCTCCATGTTGTGGTCATGATTTGCTATTGTGCAGAAATATGTGACCTTAGACATCATTAAATAAATAAACGACAGTCTACCTCCTATGGTTTTGCCATTATTTCAAACCTGTATGGGTTGCCATGACATGCCTGGAAACATTTTCCATGGTACCTAGAAAATTGTTTTCTTATAATTTATTGAAGAGTGCCAACAGGTACTCTCCAATAAATTATAATAAAACAATTATTTAAGAACAAATTCTTGCTAAAGTAAAACTTCCCTTGCTGGTTGCATGGCATCTTTGAAAAAAAAATACTCTCATTTCAAATCACCTTTGAAAAATAATTTGGCACTCAACCAGTTAAGGCAGCATGTCCACTCTTTGTACTGATGCATCCGTGTCGTTATACATGCCTTCAGCCAAACTTTAGAAAGTACTGGTCCTGGATGCAAATGATTTGTAATGTCTGACAGTTACCTGCTGTTCTAGGTGCACTGATTTCCTCTTTATAAAAGTGGTAGGATTTTAAGTGTAGCTGATGAAGGTGTCATTGAACACCAACTTACAAACAAACTACTGGAGGTAAAACCTAACAGAGCAGTTCTTTCTTTAAGCCCTTTACGTTATGTAACAGCCATATACGACCAGAGCTGTTAACAAAAATCACCATCCAAATTTCAATATTTTTATATGCCCCATTTGAAAAAAGGAACATATTATGTGAATGGTCTTGCCATCCGTCCATCTGTCTATCCATCCATCTGTGGACACATTTCGTTGCCGGATGATAACTAGTTGTAATGGATTGAGCTGAGTTAAATTTGGCATGTGGATTTAGTATAACAAAATACTGGATGGGTTCGATTTCCATTTCTAGTTAAAATTTTGCCTTGAAAACACAGCTTATTCCAGTGAGGGGTCAAGCTCATTCCAATAAGCTAAGCTAGGTTTTTGATGCAAAATATGAAAATTTAGTGATTTAATACTTTTTGACAGATGTCATCTGCGAGTCATGTTAGGTAAAGGGTTAACATTTTTTCTGTGGGAACGCCAGGAAGTGGAGCAGTGCTTATTTACTATGGTAAAAATTTTGCATTACTCGGAATATGGGCCTGGTGTCTAAGGTGTCAGTCCTCTATAATGGAAAGCATAATTGTAAATGAATGTCTGTATTTGAATTTATCATGCGTTGTGGTTGTAATTTTGGCATAGGTGCTGTAAGTGACCTTAAAGCAAGGGGCACATGAGCAATTATTTTTCAGCGGCAAAATTTTATGCCCAATCACTAGGGGACACATGCTGTGATTTTTCTCGAGACCGTATGCCATCATTTTGCAAATCTGTCAATCATGTGACCTGTCCAATATGGCGTCACGCAATAAGCGAAAGTACTTGTGACATAATTCCATATGCTGATTGGTTTCTAGAAATTGTTCCATTCGACTATGTTCGTCAGAGTGGGCACTCAAAGCAATTTTATCGGTGATTTGTTTGCGGAGATGATAAAATTGGGCGAAAATATCAAACATGGTTGACCAGTCTGATCGATCACGTGAACAGGATTGCTGAGTTCAGTCGCCATTCTGGGCAGACAAGTGAAATTTAGAAGCGATTTTAAAATCGACAAGATCCAGCAAAAATAATCGCTTGTGTGCCCCTTGCTTAACTGGTTGAGTTATATTTATTTATTGGTGTTTGAGGTCACATACTTATGCACAATGGCTAATCGTGACTGACAGTTTTACGGGTGAAGGAAGCTGGAGTACTCGGAGAGAACCACCGAGCATCGACAAGCAACTGTCAGCTCCTCAACATTCTAACTCTGTTAAGCTCTGCTCAAGCAGGGTTACAGCAGTTGAAGACATGTGCACCATCGATGTGCAGTACGCCTGAATACATGGCGTCATAGTGTCCCCATGTAGGCAACCGGGACAAAGGGCCTTGCCCAAGGTCACAACGTGGGTCGTCCCTGATGGGGATCGAACTCAGGACCGCTAGCATAGAAGTCCAGCAGTCTACCACTGAACCACCGCACTCAACTGGTTGAGTTACTAGAAGCCACAATCATGGCGCTTTTGAATGTTGCTGAAAGTCCCTTTGATGGCTTTATACCATATGCATTTGTCTGTTGTTTGCTCAGCAGTAAAAATAATGTTCATATGAAATTGCTTTGTTACAATATATTGGAGAGTGCCAGCAGGCACTCTCCAATAAATTGTTTCAAAACAATTATTTATGAACAAAAAATATGCTAAACTAAGGCACCTCATCCTAGTAGAATGATATCTTTGAAAAAATTACTCCTGGCACAAATCATGTTTCAAAAATAATTGAGCACTCTACCAGTTAACCCTTCACCCAATGCAGACGATATCAAAATTTATTATTTTAAATATCATTTTTTTTAATTTTTCAAAAAATTTCAACAGAACCATATCATGTGATCCCTCGTTGGAACAAGCTTGAAGAGCTCGTTCCAATGAGGGGTCACATGATATGGTTTTGTTGAAATTTTTTGAAAAATAATATTTTTTCAACTGCTGAATTTGCATATTACGCAGGCGGATGCGGCCGATTCGTTGGGTAAAGGGTTAAACAGCAGTAAACAAATAAGCACACAACAAACTTTGTTCCCAAAAGTTGGAACAATCCTTTAAAGCAGCCATAAATGCTCAAATTCAAGATAAAGTGTTTGTCAGGTTAAAACTTGAACCTTTGTAAAATGAACACATGTACAGCAGAGTAATAGACAAGTTATAAATTGATATTTATTTGTAACTAGAGAATAACAAGAAGAATGTGATGCTTTGTATTTTCATATTTGTTACATTTCTATATTATATAGTATTCTATATTTAATTATATTTATACTTTATGTAACATTGCAGCTGGATCTGTAAATATGTTTGATATCATTTCAATACCATATTTTTCCCTACTATCTCTTTCCTCTACTGTTTCTGCAATCTCCCAATAAATTGTAACAAAACAAATATTTACTAACCCATTACCTAATGTGGCCAGCTGTGACATGAAGTGGCCCTAGCTGTTGAAAGTGTCCTTAAAACCCCAATAAACAAGGCTACAGATATTTGCAATTTTGGAATAACCAAAAATTTATATTTTCTGCTTCAGAAACATAGCTAATGGCTCTTATTGGATCAAACTCGATATTGAAAATATAATAAAATTTCAGTGGCGATTTTTGAAGCCATTAAGTTTGGTAAAGGATTAGTTATGCTTGTCTACCCCTGCCGGGGGTTTGGGCTGCCAGCCACAGATCTACAGAGGCCTCAGTCCTCTGCTATTCTCTCTAGCTGGTTCCAGGTGTAGTCCATCCTAGAGATGTCAGCTTCGAGGTCACACCACCAGGTGTTTCTTGGACGGCCTCTTTTCTGTTTGCCTTGTGGTTTCAACTTCAGTGCCTGCCTGGTGATGTTGGTTGGAGGTTTACATAAGGTGTGTCCTATCGAGCCCCATCTTATCTTCCTGCTTTCTTCTTCTGCAGAACTTTGTTGGGTTCTCTATCAAAGACTGGCGTTGCTGGTGATGTCTGGCCAGCGGATTAATGAAATGTCAAATACATGGATGTTCTTGCTCCTATGGGAAGTCACATAAGGAAGTCAGATGAGGGAAGTGAAGTGCCTGTACAGGCAGGATTCAAGAACATTATCATGCCACCAACTCTTTTTAATCAAGTTCAAATAGTACTAATTTGGTTAATGATGAGGGGCGCTCTGGATCACTATTAATTGAATAGCCACTTTGTCGATGAAATATATTCATTTATCCAAAGTATTCAGTTAACTGGAATTTTATCATTCTCCTTTATTTTAGTGATAAACTGACCATTTATTTTATTATATCTTGTTTGACAGAGCTCATAGAGCTCTGTCTCCCTGTGGGAATCCTGGGAAGTGAAGTGGTACTTGTTTCTTGTGGTGTACAAGCTTTGTTTTACAGGAAAAATAGGACCTGGTAACCAATGCCATGAGTGGAAATCCTCTAAAGTAGGCATAAATGATTGGCCGTACTTTATATCCATGTTGCGATCAGGATGAGACATTAATGTAACCTTAAAAAGCAATAAATAATAAAACATGGAGCTCTGTTGAACAAGATATAGATATCAAACCTATATTGGATTACTTAATATTTGGGCAAAAAATAGGTCTATTAACAAAGGGAATTTGATGCTTGTTAGGGTAATTTCTTGACATATTATAAGATTATTTATTCAGTTAACAGGAATTTACTCTAACCTATATGCTCAGTTTGTACTTGAGGTATAGTTTTGTGTTTGAAAGTTTTATTCAGTTAACAGGGTTATTCAATGAAGAGATATCCAGTTAAGTGGGTGCCACTGAAAAAGTTGAACAGGAATCTCTGCCTCAGCTTTGGGAAATTTGTTAGAAAACCCCTTTGATCTTTATGTAAAACTTTTCAACCCCTGAAAAACTATCATCTGAGTTGTTTACTTCGAAATCTCTCATCTAATCTTGATTGATTCTCTGTTTTTAGCTCACCTGGCCCAAAGGGCCACGTGAGCTATTGGCATTGCCGGTGTCTGTAAACTTTTCACGTTTTTTTATTTTCTTCTCTGGAACTGCTGTGCCGATGTGAACCAAACTTGGCAGGAATGGTCTATGGGAGGTCCTCTACAAACGATCCTCATTTTGTTCCCTTTGGATGGAAAACATGGCCACCAGAGGCATTCTTTGATTCTGATTGGTCCATTTTTAAAAATCTTCTCCTCTGAAACTACAAGGTCAAATGTTTTTAAACTTCATATGATTGATGACTGGGACACTCTCCACCAACAATCCTCATTTAATGTTGATCAGGTTGCAAACATGGCCGCAATTGCAGCTCATAGTTACTATGGAAACCCTATGGGATATCACATTTTCATCTTCTTATCTGAAACTACTTGGTCAGTGTGAACCAAAATTGGCACAAATAATGTATGGAAAGTCATCGGAAAACAATCATCTTTCTGTTTTGCTCAGCTGAAAGAGCATGGCAGCCAGCTGCATTCTTTGATTCTGATTAGAATAATTGAGGGATATGTAGTTCTTCCAGGTGAGCGATTACAGGCTATTTTAGAGCCTCTTGTTTTTTTATCACACCAGTTTATGGAAATCCAGCGATAGAACAGTGGGAAAGATGTCTCGTGTTTAATGTATCTGTTTTAATACGGCAACCAAACTGGTTATCTCAGAATATCCAAGCTCATATATGAAATTTGTTCTGTTATTGAGATGACATGCTGTTATAATACATGTACCTGCTTTTGGAAAGTGCTCTGTGAGTACTCTAAAACAGTGCCGCAAAATAGCATGTCATCAATAAAACAAAGATACAAAATCCAATGCCATATAAGATGCGAATTGCCATTAAAATGTAATGTTTTTAGTGAAAGCATGTTGGAAAAATTTTAGGACACATAATAATGTCTCAGATTTTGCAAAAATGTCCTGATTATCTATCACCTGCTTGTAAATCTTGTTTTTTTAGAAACCTGCATCCATTTATATGTACAGTACAGGATGAAAGGTGGAAATAATGACATTTGATAGCATTTTTTGATGAATTTAGTACAGATTCTATCAAAAAACATAATTAAACATAATTTTTAATTCTTGCTGTGAATTGCTAACTTTCCACAGGTGGGCAATATTTCCACGGTCGCAATAATGGTAGATTCCAAACACTAATTATAGGAATAATCATCAAAAATTTAATTAATGAAGCACCGGGTAGAACCCGGTGCTTCATTAATTAAAATTTTGCTGATGGGGATATTTATTACCTGGTAAACGCATGTATGGACATCACTGCCCATGCATGAATTATGACCAGTCCACGACGACTGTACTGTACTGAGGGACTGTGATGAAAACACATGATCTTACATATCTATCAACACTGTGACAGGTGAATTATCATTTAACCATTTACCTCATGTAACATCCATAAGCCACCAGTACTTTTAAAAAAAATTGCCATTCATATTTTATTTTTCCAATTTTGGCCTTCAAAACATAGCTCCCCTCATTAGCTTGACTTAGACTTTATTCTTGTGTTTTGGTTATGATGCAGTGAAAATCCTGAAAATTACACAAATAAATAATGATTATAATGGATGTAAAGTCTCCCCATGGAAATCCCAGGAAGTGAACAGTGCTTGTTTACTGTGGAAAACAAGACCTGTTTACTGGGAAATAGGACCAGATTACCAACACATGGGTGGAAGTTCTTTAACCCTTTACCTAAGTTGAAAAGCAGACGACACTTGCAAATAAAACTCTTGAATAACTAATTTTTTTGCAAATGAGATAAAATTGTCAGTCTTGCAAATAAAATACAGTTGTTGGGTATTTCAGGCTCTTCATTGATCAACTAAATATTGTTATGAAAAGCAAGTTAATTAGTATCATACTTTCACCTTATGAGATCTGATCAATAGTCAAGTAAAATTGAAGTCTATTTGAAATCTGTGATAAGTCTTGTATGATGCCATTACATACTGGTCATGATGTGTACAACTTGAGATAAAGTTATAATTAACCCTTCTGCACACTAAGGCCAAAATTTCAAATAAAAGACTTTTCCCACATTGCACCCTGGAATTGCAATGTGGGAAAAGTCGGCTACTTGAAACCTGCAGACTGTGCAGTTTACCTCCTCCCAGAGCTTTTGCCTTAGCTTGAGGTAGGTATCTGTGGATGTCGGATCAAACATATAATTTAAATCTATTAAAATTTGATAAGTTTTATTCCCGAGAGTGGGTTACACAACGTGTTTGTTCATCTCAGTCCGATCATCTCTCTTGTGTGTAAATATCCAGCAACTGACAGGGGAGGTAACATATTTGGTACCAGTGAGACTAAGAATTGTGTCCCTTGATGAACATACAAAACAAATACTCAAACGTCCCCCCCCCCCCCTCCCCCATTTTAACAGTAAACTTGTTGACACATTGACCGTGATCAGGTACTGAAATCAATGGTAGAATATAAACAAGATAGGCTATTTGCCCTGAAATAGAAAAGACTTTAGTTTATTTATTAGGAAAATTGATGGCAGGAATTCGTTCATCCAGATTGCTCTCTTGACCGTTCGAGTCTGCCTTGGTCTTGGAAAAGTAAAGTTACCACTCTGATGAATGTTTTGAGTTGAGCTTCCCTCTTGGATGGGTACGTTAGGCATTAATTGCAAGTGGCAACGATTATGCCTGAATGTACCAGTGTTGGTTTTCACAATATATGATCTGTGTTTTAAAGCTTTCACAATGATTCCCTTTGTGGAGCATTTTGACTGTTTCTCAGTTTTTACTCTGACTGAGTCACCTGGTTTGAGAGGTTTAGGTTTAATAGTCTTATGTTTCCTATCAAAATATTTTTTGTAGTTAGCTTTTACTTTTAAATCCTTTGATTTTACTAAAGTTGCTTCTGGCCATTTAGGCTTCAAAGTTTTTGTTAAAACTGGCACATTTGTACAGATGTTCTTTCCCATTAACAATTTAGTAGGTGCAAAACCTGTGGCCTTCACCGGGGAACTTCTGTATATTTTAAGAGTCTGACATACATCACTCTGAGCAAGAATTCTTTTTGTTTAAACAATATTTATTGAAACATATTACATTTGCTGTATACAGAATGGAATACTTGTACAAAACTTAGTATTATACAATATTACACAGCATAAGAATAGAGAAGATACATTTTAAAGGAGGGATTCGACAGAAAGCTTAGAGCTTACTTGGGTCATCTCCCTAGAATTCTTTTGGCGATGCGCACTGCGGCTTCCGCCTACCTGTCGCCCTATGGGTGGCATGGGCTAGTAAATTATTGAGTCATGTGGACTTTGGTGGCAAATGCTTTAAATTGAGCTGAATTGAATTGTGTGCCATTATTGACAAAAATCTGCAGGTCCCCCCAGCAGGCGAACATGTTTTCACATTTTCTACTGATGGTTTCACTTGATAACCTTGGTAAATAGGCTATTTCAAGGTATCGTGAGTAGTAGTCAATCACTACTAGATGATGTTCCCTGTTAACTTCACATATGTCAGCAGCAATGTTTTATTTAACCATGCCCTATCAGAGGTTATTAGTGCTTTTCTTTGGGAAGGTTTATGCTCTTGTCAAAATGGACAATTTTCTATTAAAGACCTCAGCTCACGTGATATGTTGGGCCACCAAAAGCCCATTTTTGCACATTCATAACATTTTGTTAACCCTTGGTGCCCTTGGTGCAAAGTTTCCAAGACCTCAGTTTGCATGCTTTGTGGAATTAAAATTTGATTGTGGAAAATTAATAAGCCATTTGATATTGATAAAATACCCTCTTACCATGAAATATGGGTGGATTTCTTTGGGGATGGAACTTTGTTCTTGCAGCCACCTGCGTTTGGTCATTTGGATAACTTGGCTCAAGATTGGGTCCTTAGTAGTTGCCTCGCTAATTTGTTTCAATTTTTTATCTGTCAGTGGTCGGGCTTTTTTGCCTGCATCCACATGAGCTATAACTTCATTTTGCAGGCTATGATCTACTTCTTTCAATGGTGCACAGGATAAAGTATCAGCAGAGACACTCATGTATTTGCCTGGTTGATACACAGCTTTGACACTGAAGCATATTAATCTCATAAGCAACCTTTGACAACATAATGGTGTCTTACCTAAGTCTTGATTATTTATCAATGGAACTAACGGCTTGTGGTCTGTCAGCACAGTGAATAATGGAAGACCTATCAAAAATTATGAGAATTTCTCACATGCCCACACTCCCTCTCTATTTTTGCCCAATTTTTTTCTGTGTCAGTGAGTGTTCGTGAACTGTACGCGATGGGTTTCAATTTATCTCCATCCTGAATGAAGAGCCAAAACTGCTTGCATCTGCAGAGACTACCACAGGTTTAGTTTTATCATAGTATGCTAATACTGGTGGAGTAGTTAACATAATCTAAACTTTATCAAAAGCTATTTGCTGATCAACATCCCAAGTCCATGATATGTCTGATTTCAACAAATCGGTCAGGGGCTTAATGACTGTGGACAAATTAGGCAAGAATCTACCCAGGTTGTGCCTAACATTCATTGAAGCTCCTTAACATTTGTGGGTTGTTCATGCGCCTGTGTGGCTTGGACCATTTTAGGGTTAGGACTGATACCATTTTCATCTATCATGTGTCTGAAGTATTCTAATTTATTCTTATTAAATTCATACTTTGATTTGTTTCATTTCAAATCTGACACTTCTATTTTGTTTAGTACCTTTGCCAAATGAGCATCGTGCATTTCTTTTGTTTCACCATATACTATAGTGTCATCGATAATGGCATCGGCACCTTCAGTACCTTCCAGTAAGTCAGTCATGGTCCTTTGAAAAATTTCTCTTGCACTTGTGATGCCAAATGGAACTGTATTAAACTTATATCTGCCAAAAGGTGTTAGGAATGTGGCGAGGGATGAGCTCTCTGGGTGCAACGGAAACTGATAAAATCCATTTGAGGCGTCTAGTTTACTAAAAAATTTAGCTCCTACCAATTTTGGCGCTATGTCTTCCAAATTTAGTGGTACGTTCCCTTTGCACTGCCTTATTTAAATGTTTTAAATCAATGCATATTCTGATATTTCCATTTGGCTTTGCTACCGGGACCATCGGTGCACACCACTCGGTGGGCTGAGTGCCTTTTCAATGATGCCATCGGCTGACATTCCATCTAATTCGGCTTTAACCTTTTCCTCAAGAGCAAATGATATATGTCATGCTGTACTTATTGCATATGGGACTGCATCGGTTTTTATTTTAATTTTAACCGGTTCACATTTTATGAGGCCCGTGTTGCCCAAAACCGAGGAATTTATTTCATCAATGCAATGAACCAATCCCCTCGTCTCCATGGCAGCTCTACTCAACAAATTGTTTTGGGTTGACCCATCAATAATGAAAATTCTCAACATGTAAGTTTTTCCCCCCGAATACAGTATCAGCAAGGAAGAAACCTTTACAATTTATTTTACCTTCTGGGCTCGACAAATGTGTTGTTGATTTTTTCAGTGCTGGTTTTTAGCTCAACTTTGACGTAGTCAAATTTGAGGTTATGCCATGGCCAGTCTGTCCATCTGTCAACCATTCAATATGACTCAGGCTAGAGGCCATATTTATGAACTGATCTTTACGAAACTTCTTGGGTAACTTTGTTATCACCGTGGGGCGAGAACGAATGTTTTTGGATGTGGTCCAAAGTTCAAGAGTGCCACCAGCAGCCATTTTGTACCGAAATTTGTGCAGTCAGTTTTTTATACAGAACTTCTGTATGAAAGTTCTGATTTGAATAAATTTTTGTATCAATGTTTAGTAACATGGAATACATCACTTATACAAGGTTTTTTCTCGTGCAGAAATTATGCAAATTAGATGAACTTTGATTTATTCAGTGCTGCTTATACACAATAAGTACACATGTCAACACAACTCAGGCTAGGGGCTGTATTTATGAACCAATCTTCATGAAACTTCTTGGGTACCTTTGTTATCACCTTGGGACAAGAACAAGTGTTTTTGGGTGCAGTCCGAAATTCATGATGGCTGCTGGTGGCCATTTTGTAACAAAATTAGGTACAATCAGTTTTTTGTACAGAACTTTTATATGAAGGTTCTGATTTGAAGAAATTTTTGAATGAATGTTTAGTAATATGGAATACATCACATAAAATACGAGTGTCACTGTGGGACGAGAACGAGTGTTTTGGGGTGCGGTCCGAAATTCAAGATGGCCGATGGCAGCCATTTTGTACAAAATTAGGTGCAATCAGATTTTTGCACAGAACTTCCATATGAAAGCGCTGATTTGAAAAATTTTGTGTGGATGTTTAGTACCATGGGATACATCACATATAATACAGGTTTTTTTCTCGTGCAGAAATTATGCAAATTAGATGAACTTTGATTTATTCAGTGCTACTTATACACTGTAAGTGCACATGTCAATACGGCTCGGGCTAGAGGCTGTATTTATGAACCGATCTTCACAAAACTTCTTTGTTATCACCTTGGGACGAGAACGAGTGTTTCTGGGTGCGGTCCAAAATTCAAGATGGCTGCCAGTGGCCATTTTGTACCGAAATTAGGTCCAATCAGTTTTTTGTCACAACTTCTACACAGCTCATATTTGTGAACTGATCTTCACGAAACTTCTTGAGTACCTTTGTTTTCACCTTGGGACAGGAATGAGTGTACTTTGGGGTGCCTTTGTTATCTCTGTTAATATTTTGGGGTTCAGTCAGACCCACTCTGGGACTCAAAGATTTTTTTCTAGTTTAGCATCTGACTGTCACCCACCTGTACACATGTCAATACGGCTCGGGCTAGAGGCTGTATTTATCAACCGATCTTCACGAAACTTCTTGGGTACCTTTGTTATCACCTTGGGACGAGAACAAGTGTTTCTGGGCGCGGTTCAAAATTCAAGATGGCTGCCAGTGGCCATTTTGTACCGAAATTAGGTCTATTCAGTTTTTTGTACACAACTTCTATACGGCTCGGGCTAGAGGCCGTATTTATGAACCGATCTTTACGAAACTGCTTGGGTACCTTTGTTATCACCGTGGGATGAGAACGAGTGTTTTTGGGTGTGGTCCGAAATTCAAGATGGCCACCAGCAGCCATTTTGTACCAAAATTAGTGCAATCAGTCTTTTGTACAGAACATCTGTATGAAAGTTCTGATTTGAATAAATTTTTGTATGAATGTTTAGTAACATGGAATACATCACATATAGTACGGGTTTTTATCTCGTGCAGAAATTATGCAAATTAGATGAACTTTGATTTATTCAGTGCCACTTATACACTGTAAGTGCACATGTCAATACGGCTGAGGCTAGAGGCTGTATTTATGAACCGATCTTCACAAAACTTCTTGGGTACCTTTGTTATCACCTTGGGACGAGAACGAGTGTTTCTGGGTGCGGTCAAAAATTCAAAATGGCTGCCAGTGGCCATTTTGTACCGAAATTAGGTCCAATCAGTTTTTTGTCACAACTTCTACACAGCTCATATTTGTGAACTGATCTTCACGAAACTTCTTGGGTACCTTTGTTTTCACCTTGGGACAGGAATGAGTGTGTTTTGGGGTGCCTTTGTTATCACTGTGCTATGAGAACAAATATTTTGGGGTTCAGTCAGACCCACTCTGGGACTCAAAGATTTTTTTCTAGTTTAGCAACTGACTGTCACCCACCTTTACAATACTTTACCTATACATTTGTTACAGGCAACGGTCAGTATTTATGTACAGACCGTTACAATACTTTATATGTACCTTTGTTATCAGGTCATTACCTAGATGTTTGTCATTGCTGTGTCACATACTATACATGTACATGTCTTTGTCTTGACAAGTTGAGCTACAGTGTCATTGACACTTTCATTTGTCTCAAAAACATAGGTTATGACCCCTCATTGGAATGAGCTCCACTAACTCCTTCCAAAGAGGGGTCATAACCTATGTTTTTGGGACAAGAATAATGAAAATTAATTGGCGATTTTTAAGAATAGCGCTGGCCAGTTTTGGACATTATGTTGGGTAAAGGGTTAAATTTATCACGAAAACACAGCTTATGACCCCTCACTGATCTCATTCCAATAAGGTGTCAGAAGCTCTGTCTTTCTGGCAACATATTAAAAGTTTGCGTAAAAACTTAATTATGTCTTGCTTGCAACACACACATCATATGCATCATTTCCATTATGTAACAGCTTTTGCCTCAAGTCTTATGTTATTTTCATGTAATAGCTCACTCAGTGCATGTAACTGTACATATTTAATATTTTTGTGCATACAATTTTTGTTATAAAATTTAGCCCCAGCACTCTGACATCACAAAAGCTTTATTTCCAGTGCTTGAAAGTTCTTTATAAAAAGTCAAATATTTAACTAAAATGTCTATTGTGACCCTGGGAGCTGGATCAGTGCCCATTTACTGTGGTAAACAAGTTCTGTTATTCTAGTGACATAGGACCTGGTAACCAATGCCTGGGATGGATCATGTCCTCTGTTGTGGGCAGCATCATATGATTGAATGGCTAAACATGACTTCATACTTCAGTTGTGGTTATGTTATAGCCAAAGATGTTAAAATTGATATCAGACATCAATAAATAAATTTAATCTGATCTCTGTCAAACAAGATTTTATTCATTACAATTTGCAGTTGAATGGTGGGGAACATTGCAGCTGTGAAATCTTGGTATAGTGGAACCCTGTTAATTGAATAGCCAGCTTGCCATCAAAAAATATTCAGTTAACAAGAGTATACTATTAACAGGAATTTGGTCATTTTTCTATCTTCTAGTTATGAACTGAGCATTTATTCTATGATATCTTGTTTAACAGAGCTCATTGAGATCTGTCAAACATGATATAATAGATTAAATGGCTATATACAGGATGTGTTAGGCCAAAACTGTCCATAATTATGGGGAATTTAATGGATGTTGGAGTAATTCTTCAACAGTTTACAAGGTTTTTTATTCAATTAACAGATGTTTACTCTTTAATCTATATGCAATTAACAGGTAAAATTTGTACTGGAGATGGTAAATGATTTGGTGTTTGTAAGTTATACACAATTAGCAGGGTTATTCAATTAAAAGATATACAATTAAATGAGCTCCAATGTATTTGACTCTAGAGTGCTTGGAGTTTGAGAATTTGGCACTGTTCCATTGTTGATATCTGGTTGATGCTTGCATCTCGCCCCCTCAGATTATTGGGGAGTTTTGGAGAATGACTGCCCTGGGATTAAAAGATTCACACTTTTTTCTTTTTGACCATAACATATTACTGTACTTGAAACAAACTTGATGTACTTCATCGAGGGCTCTTAAGCTGTTAGTGGGAATACAAGAATAAAAAAAATAGGGATTAAGAATTTTAGTGTAGTGCACTGGGCACATTTAGTAGATTTATTTAGTAAAGAGTTGAAGTGATGACATATTTATTTCGGAATTCAGCATGCTACAGTGCTGTACAGTGTGTTTATTCATAAAAAATAATTTTTGATGCAATTTTCCATCAGAGAAAAACATTAGATTCAATGTGTAAATTTTGAATGCAGGGTGCTGCGAATCACACATTTTTGATTGGAATCGAATGAGGTCTATTACTCAAAATCGAATTGCCACCTCAGATCGAATCAGGTCTAAAAGGCGACGGATCGGGAAAGAGAGTGGAGTGGGGATGCTGTAAATCTGATTTGTTGTGACTGTGGGCTCAAGTCCTGACTGGTAAAATATTCCAACTACATCATCAAAGCATGCCGAATCTCGAAGCTTTGCAGCGCCCTATTTGAATGTGTAAATCTGAATCATTATTTCTACCTCATTTAACACAAAAGTGATCATGTAATTTTATTTCCTTTCAGTAACATATTTTGAAGTGTACAGCAAAATTAGGTATTTTAAGTCCAAACTGTTCCTCATGGGAACCCTTAGAAGTGCAGCAGTGCTTGTTTACTGTGGTAATCAAGTTCTAATTTACTGGTAATACAGGCCCTGGAAACTAATGCATGTGGTGGAAGTTCTCTAAAGTGAGCAACGATTGGCTAAACTTGACTTTGTACCTATGTTGTAGTCATGATATAACCATGGATGCTGACTTACTTTAAACATCAGTGATAAATCCTAACTTTTGGATTTTGATAAAAAGTTGCACCAATTTACCTGAATGTGAAAAGTTACATGGTCTTGTATATGGAATGATTCAAGGTTTGGAGATTCATGACACCATATTATCCCATAAATGGTCATGCTGAGACCCTCTAATGTATTTACCCCAAATCTGATGGTAGAGTGCTTAAATAACCTTTGAAAAAATGGAAATAACAGGAAGTGGATGACAGGAGGTAGATAGAATCATAAAAATAACACGACAGTGACAAAAAGCACTCAATATTAACCCTCTGCACACTGATTTTGAAATATGAAAATTTCAGCCTGCAAATTTTTACAGAGAATAAAATCTCGAATTTTGAGATAATCTATTTACCATTCAACTGGATATAATAAAGAGGATCGATTACAGTACAGCCATCGTGGACTTGTCAAAGTCTAGGGGACGGCATTTTTCCACGCATATAATTCAGAGCTGATCTGCTATGGTACCCAGCGAAATTTCCACCAATGAAGCACCGGGTAATCCCGGTGCTTCAATGGTGGAAATTTTGCTAGGTGTCACAGCAGATCATCTCTGAATTATATGTGTGGAAAAAATGACAACCCATGGATATTGACCTGTGCACGATGGCCCTACTGTATGGCAGTTCATAGATTTTCAAAGCATCTGCGGCAAGCACAGGAGGGGGGGGGGGGGGGGGGGGCATCAGCTGTCTTAGGGAGTTTGGGCATTGAAGAGAGGGGACTTCCCACAGGAACATTATAAAACAGTACTATCAAATAAGGTGATAAAACTGGATAAGACACAACTTTTTGATGAACTTTGTAGACGAACAACTTTTCGGTTATCTGTTTTTTCATGTACACAAAATCGTTCCTCTCAAATCTTTTGGCCTGTTTTTACCACAATAGAATTTGGAATTTAACCAGCTCAGTCTGTTCTATGAACCAAGGCTGAGTTGGTTAAATTCTTAGTTGCATTTTGGGAAACATTTGCTGCTTAAAATTTCCGTATTTTGACATCTGTGTGCAGAGGATTAAAAAGCACCTTGGCACTGAAGTTAACTTGGCTTATTGCTGATAAACTCCTTATCTAACAATGTTAGAAGAAAACTTGCCAATTTCTTTTCTTGAATAACCAAAAGTTTTCATTTTTGCTTCCAAAACATAGCTTATGACCAATCATTTGAACATGCTCAGTGAGCTCATTCCAGTGAAGGGTCATAGCTGTGTTTTGGATATCAAAATTGAAAAATAAGAAGATTTGAATAGCAACTTTTCTGTATAAAACTGGATGAATATTACCATTGTATTGAGTAAAGGTTTAACAAAGTTATCAGATTATTGACTCTTTAAAATCCACAGCTCCAAAAGAACATTTTCATTTGACATCATTTTCATTTATATTCTATTTTATTGAGAGTGTAATCAGCTTTTTAGCTCACCTGACTGAAAGTCAGGGTGAGCTTTTCTTATCACTCTTCATCCGTCGTCCGTCGTCCTGCGTGAAGGTGGTGTTTGAGCCTCTTTCTCCTAAACCACTGGCCACATTTTAATTAAATTTCATGTAATTAGTGATTATATAGGGGCATTTTGATTTTTATCCAAAATAGGTTTCGGCTCATATTGAGCAGAGGTGTGGGGAAAAAATGGCCGAATTTTTTGAAAATCTTCTTCTAATGAACCTCCAGTAGCAGAGACTTGATATGTGGTATACAGAGTCCTTTTGAGGTTTAGAATCAAGTTTGTTCAAGAGAAGTTTGTCGGGCACTATTTGCCTTCGTTATGGGTGGGGCAAAAATTTTGGCCACGCCTAAAATTTCTATTTTCAGAACCGTCAGGTTGATTTGAACCAAATTTGATATGAGATGATAATGGGTCATAAGTAGTTGATTGATGCAAAAAAAAATTTTCTCATTGCCCCGTGGGAACCTCGGGAGCTAAAAATAGGAAAAAACTTAAAACTGACATATCTCCAAAACTACACGGCAGCACAGAGAATTCTTATTTTGTATAAAGCTTACTTTTATCCAGTAGAATAGAATGGTTAAAAAAAATCCCTATCGGTTTGATCACAAGGTACTTTTTTCAGGACTTTGAAAAAGTGCTGAGTCAGCACTTTTTAACACAGTGGGCAATGGGAAAAAGATTAAAAAATCTTCTCCAGATCCAGCAGGCAGAATCTTTTGATATTTGGTATGCAACATTGTAGGGTGGATCTGATTCAAGTGTGTTCAAATCGGCCCCCTGGGTTCATATTTGGGCTCAGTATAGGAGACCGATTTCGAACTTAGTGCATTTCAGGCAAATTTCTTAAAAAATCTTCTTCTCCAGATCCAGCAGGCAGAATCTTTTGATATTTGGTATGCAACATTGTGGGGCAGATCTGATTGAAGTTTGTTCAAATCAGCTCCCTGGATTCATATTTGGGCTCACTATAGAAGCCCGAATTCGAACTTAATGCATTTCAGACAAATTTCTTAACAAATCTTCTTCTCCAGATCCAGCAGGCAGAATCTTTGGATATTTGGTATGCAACATTGTGGGGTGGATCTGATTCAAGTTTGTTCAAATCGGCCCCCTGGGTTTATATTTGGGCTCACTATAGAAGCTCGAATTCGAACTTAGTTCATCTCAGGCAAATTTCTTAAAAAATCTTCTTCTCCAGATCCAGCAGGCAGAATCTTTTGATATTTGGTATGCAACCTTGTGGGGTGGATCTGATTCAAGTTTGTTCAAATTGGCCCCCTGGATTCATATTTGGGCTCACTATAGAGGCCCGAATTCGAACTTAGTGCATTTCAGGCAAATTTCTTTGAAAATCTTCTTCTCAAGATCTTGCAGGAATAATCTTTTGATATTGGGTATGCACAATGCTTAGGGGGGGGGGGGGGAGATTCAAGTTTGTTCAAGCCAAGTCTCTGGGTTCATATTTGGGCTCACTGTGGTAGCCCAAATTATAACTTAGTTCAAAATGAGGAATTTTCTTGATATTTGATATGCAGCATCCTTAATGGTTGAGATTCAAGTTTGTTCAAGCCATGTCCCTAGGTCCATATTTGGACTCCCTGTGGGAGCTTGAATTCTAACTTAGTTCAAAATGAGGAATTTTCTTTAATAATCTTCCTCTTCAGATCCAGCAGTCGGAATGTTTTGATATTTGGTGTGCAGCATCCTTAGGGGGGTGAGATTCAAGATTGTTAAGACAAGTCCCTGGGTTCATATATGGCCTGAATTATAACTTAGTTCAATATGAGGAATATTCTTTAAAAATCTGTTTTTTTTAGATCCACTGGTCAGAATCGTTGGATATTTGGTATAAGCTTTTCTTTGGAGGAGCAGATGCAACTTGTTGAAATCAATTCTCTGGGTTGATATTTAGACTACCATGTCAGGTAAGCGCCCTCAGGCCCCAACTGTAAGTTGTTTTTCTATGTACCTTTTTTTGTGGTCAAAGAGAGATAACTCCCAGTTAAGTATAAGGATGCAAGAGATGAAATTGTGTGCCCAATGAGTGGTAACTCCTTATTATCCCCTTCCGATGAAATTCTGCATTTTTAGCTCAACTTTGGCGAAGCCAAATTTGAGCTTTTGTCATGGCCCGTCGTCCATCTGTCCGTACGTCAACAATTGGATACGGCTCGTGCAGAAATCTGTTTTTTGTACAGAACTTCCATATGAAAGCTCTGATTTGAATAATTTTTTGTATGAATGTTTAGTACCATGAGATACATTACATATCATACAGGTTTTTTTCTCGTGCTTAAAGTATGCAAATTAGACTAACTTTTGATTTATTTAGTGTTACTTTCAGCACTGTCAGTTCAAATGCCAATACGGCTCGGGCTAGACGCCGCATTTATGAACCGATCTTTACGAAACTTCTTGGGTACCTTTGTTATCACCGTGGGATGAGAACAAGTGTTTTTGGGTCCGGTCGCAAATTCAAGATGGCCAAGATACATCACATAATACGGGGTTTTTTCTCGTGCAGAAATTATGCAAATTAGATGAACTTTGATTTTTTTCAGTGCTACTTACACACAGTAAGTACACATGTCAATACAGCTCGGGCTAGAGGCTGTATTTATCAACTGATCTTCACGAAACTTCTTGGGTACCTCTGTTATCACCTTGGGACGAGAACGAGTGTTTCTGAGTGCGGTCCAAAATTCAAGATGGCTGCCAGTGGCCAATTTGTACCGAAATTAGGTCTAATCTGTTTTTTGTACACAACTTCTACATGGCTCGGGCTAGAGGCTGCATTTATGAACCGATCTTTACGAAACTTCTTGGGTACCTTTGTTATGACCATGGGCCGAGAACGAGTGTTTTCGGGTGCGGTCCAAAATTCATGATGGCTGCCAGCCGCCATTTTGTACCGTCGATGCAGAAATCTGTTTTTTTCTGTACAGACTTCCATATGAAAGCTCTGATTTGAATAATTTTTTGTATGAATGTTTAGTACCATGAGATACATTACATATCATACGGGTTTTTTCTCGTGCTTAAATTATGCAAATTAGACTAACTTTGATTTATTTAGTGTTACTTTCAGCACTGTCAGTGCAAATGCCAATACGGCTCAGGCTAGAGGCCGCATTTATGAACCGATCTTTACGAAACTTCTTGGGTACCTTTGTTATCACCGTGGGACGAGAACGAGTGTTTTGGGGTCCGGTCCGAAATTCAAGATGGCCACCGGCAGCCATTTTGTTCAAAATTAGGGGCAATCAGATTTTTGCGCAGAACTTCCACATGAAAGCTCTGATTTGAATAATTTGTATGAATGTTTAGTACCATGGGATACATCACATATAATACAGGTTTTTTTCTTGTGCAGAAATTATGCAAATTAGATGAACTTTGATTTTTTCAGTGCTACTTACACACAGTAAGTACACATGTCAATACGGCTTGGCCGAGAGGCTGTATTTATCAACCGATCTTCACGAAACTTCTTGGGTACCTCTGTTATCACCTTAGGACGAGAACGAGTGTTTCTGAGTGCGGTCGAAAATGCAAGATGGCTGCCAGTGGCCATTTTGTACCGAAATTAGGGCTAATCAGTTTTTTGTTCACAACTTCTATACGGCTCAGACTAGAGGCCGTATTTATGAACCGATCTTTACGAAACTTCTTGGGTACCTTTGTTATCAAGATGGGATGAGAACGAGTGTTTTTGTACCAAAATTAGTGCAATCAGTCTTTTGTACAGAACTTCTGTATGAAAATTCTGATTTGAATAAATTTTTGTATGAATGTTTAGTAAAATGGAATACATCACATACAGTACAGGTTTTTTTCTCATGCAGAAATTATGCAAATTAGATGAATTTTGATTTATTTAGTGCTACTTGTGCGCTTGTCAATATGGCTCGGGCTAGAGGCTGTATTTATCAACTGATCTTCACAAAACTTCTTGGGTACCTTTGTTATCACATTGAGATGAGAACGAGTGTTTCTGAGTGCGGTCCAAAATTCAAGATCGCTGCCAGTGGCCATTTTGTACCAAAATTAGGTCCAATCAGTTTTTTGTCACAACTTCTATACAGCTCGTATTTATGAACTGATCTTCACGAAACTTCTTGGGTACCTTTGTTTTCACCTTGTGACAGGAATGAGTGTGTTTTGGGGTGCCTTTGTTATCACTGTGCTATGAGGACAAATATTTTGGGGTTCAGTCATACCCACTCTAGGACTCAAAGATTTCTTTTCTAGTTTAGCATCTGACTGTCACCCACCTTTACAATACTTTTCCTATACATTTGTTACAGGCTATGGTCAGTATTTATGTACAGACCGTTACAATACTTTGTATGTACCTTTGTTATCAGGTCATTACCTAGATGTTTGTCATTGCTGTGTGTCACATACTATATATGTACATGTCTTGACAAGTTGAGCTACAGTGTCATTGACACTTTCATTTTTCCAGAGTTTTGACCATTTTGATTGTTTAATGGTGCTTCTGTTTGCCCATTTAACTCCTCCTACATATCTTGTCAATTTTTCATGAAATATGGTGTGATGTTTGAGTAAGTTGTGTAGATTTTTATGTGGAGTGGAATTTTCATTGTCACATTTTTTTCCAGTTATGGCACTTTTAATCATTGAATGTCCATTACAAAGTTTGTCACATTTCTTGCCAGATTTTTTTTACAAAATTTGATGTGAGGCATGATTACATAGTGTAGATGTACATCTACACTATGTGGAAAGGATTTTTTGTTCCTGCAGTGTGAAAGGGGACTTTTGATTGTACATTTTTTGTAGAGTTAATCTCTTTTTATCAATAAATGTCCGTCACAAATGTTTATTCTCATAACTCTTGCATTTCATGGTTAATTTTCACGAAAGTTGGTGTGAAGTATGTATGAAGTGTAGTTGAGGAAAGGAAATTTTGCAGTTTTTTCCAGAGCTTTATATTGTTAATTACCTATATCAATTCTTCATCTGCTTAACCCCTTCAACACTCTTGGATGTGATTTTTCAAGCATCACATGAATTATGAGTGAAGTAAACTGAGCTGAAAGTTGATTTTCCAAAAATTACACTGTCAGTTCACAAAACTCAATTTATGGATGTTATAGTCAGAAAATCTGGCGGAGATATGAAAGTCATTAGGACTATCTCATTCAGTATAAAGCTGATGCAGTTCTCCAAAAATTTAAGACTGTCTGCCCAGGCAGTTTTTCGAATGAGCAGACAGAAATCAAAAGAAAACAGGACCTAATGTATGGCTACCTAAAAGTATGATCATGAAGCCTAAACTTAATTTTCAATAAAGGCATATTTACCCAGACTATTGTGTCTTTGGATGAAAATGCACTCATTGAATATATTTTCATGTTGAATGTGTGAAAACCGTGTTTACCAAAATGAAAATTGGAATTCAACTGCTCCTCCAATCATTTTTCTTTTCAGGCTGGTAAGTCCTTTCCTGGTGTGGAAATAATTCCTTCTTATCGGATCGAATGTCTTGTGAAATTTGTTTCAGTTTGATGAGGACTTATAATTGGGGATGAAACTCTAGGCAGCTGTAGGTTATAATGTGCCACACTGACCATTGTAGATTCCATGCTGACATTTGGGTGTAATGACACTTTCGACAGCCAGGGTCATCTCATGTCAGACAATTTTACAGGTGGAGGAAGCTGGAGAGAAACACTGAGCAATGGTTAGCAACTGTCAGACTCCATGAGCTCTGTCAAACAAAGATACAATAGAATAAATGCTCAGTTTATAACCAGAATACAGAAAAATGACCAGGTTCCTGTTGATCAAATACTCCTATTGATTGAATATTTTACAGGCAAAGTGGCTATTCAGTTAACTTTTACCCAACAAATCGGCCACATCCACCTGCGTAATATGCAAATTCAGCACCTGAAAAAATATTTTTCAAAAAATTTCTACAAAACCATATCATGTGACCCCTCTTTGGAACAAGCACATCAAGCTCGTTGCAATGAGGTGTCACATGATATGGTTTTGTTGAAATTTTGTTTAAAATTAAAAAAATTGATATTTAAAATAATAAATTTGATATCTTCTGTGTTAGGTAATGGGTTAACAGGTTTACAAAGTAGTGATCAATGAAAAAAATTGTTGCCAAAAAAGGTAACCTGTACCTAACAGAATAATTAGGCTTTTCGGTTCTCTCTGGAACCTTTAATTTTAATGTGTTGCTGTTGGTTTTAATTGTTTATGTATTTTGTTAACTTGTGAGTGTGTGTGTGTTTTTGCTCAACTTATTATATTAAATCAAAATGTCATATCATGATTTTATTGCTTTGTAAATTGAAGCCAGCATTAAATTAAGAATTTGTATATCTCTATATGATATTAGGTAAAGATCTGTTTTCCACCTTACACCCAAAACATTACAGGCTGATAATTGGTTAACTTTTAGTGCTGTTGGAATTGAACAGTCTGGAAGAATGCAATTCATTCCTGAAGTTTCTTTTAACCTTTAACTTTGCCCACAGGGACAACCAATACAGAAATCTCTGTTACTGAGTCATGGTTTAATACTGCTCTTTCAGCCTGTGGAAACTGCAGGAAGTGATGCAGTGCTTGTTTACTGTGCTAAACAAGCTGTTTTACTGGTAAAACACTGTATGCTTCTGATATCTTGGGCATGTAAAATCTGAATTTCTGTTCACTACGTACTGTTTTCAATAAGAATAATTTGAGGTGTAGACTGTACTAAAGAATTGAGGCCTGGGATGATGTGGCCCTCACAGTTAACGTATGTCAACCAAAGTTACCAAGTTACAGTAAAATCATTCCAAAATGAGTCATTTCAAGTTACAATTCCTTTGCTAAAGGAATCTAGGTCATCTGCCGGTCTGGCAGTCATGGTTGACCAATGGTGACCAAAATAGGACAGTCTCATCTAGATATCATACTAAGTTATCCTACCAAGTTACAATGAAATCTCTTCATAAAAACAACCTGTAGACTGTCTCATCTAGACATCATACCGAGTTATCCTTTCTAGTTATAAAGAAATCGCTTCATAAATATGAACTGTAGACTGTGTTAAACAAATCTAGGTAATGTGCTTGTTCGGCCATCATGGTTGAATGATCATGGCCAAAATAGGATGTTCTCATGTAGACATTATACCGAGTCATCCTACTAATTTACAATGAAATCCCTTCATAATTGTAGCCTGCAGATTGTGCTAAAGGAATCTAGTAACGAGCCCCTGTGGCTGTCACGTTTAACTGAACCCAACCAAACTAGGACGTTCTCATCTAGACATAGAGAGACATCCTACCAAGTTACAATGAAATCTCTTCATAAATAAGACCTGTAGACTGTGCTAATGGTTTTCAGGCCCACGCTTCAATCACAGTTGACCTTTCATGACCAAACAGGGACGTTTTCATCTAGACATAACCTTGAATCGGCACATGAAATTTTGTGATGATCGGACAAGAACTACAGGGGGTAGCCTGTGCTAAAGAAAATGTGAACAGACTCAGGACTAACAGACTTCCACACATGTGATGACAATAGCTTATCTTGACTTTGTGAAGTTAAGCTAAAAATGTAAGTCAATCAAATGGGCAGTAAGAACCTTGGCTCTACTGAATGTCTTCTTGTCAAATCATTAAGATGCTATGTAGGTAAGGAAAAATAATTCACTATGAAATTCCCAACACAAAAATATATGCTTTTACTTTGAAGAGTTGATGGCAAGCATAAATGGTTTCTGGAAGTCAGCTACCGTATTTGTACCATAATACTTGATGAGAACGATTCGTGGCAAAATATGCTTTAGATATCCAAGAACAAAGCTAGGGATTCAAAGCACTTCCATTAGAAGACATTCAGGAGGGCCAAGGTTTATAATTGCCCATTTGGTTGACTTACATTTTTGATAATTCAGGTTTTACATGCCCAAATTTTGAAACAGGGTGTCAAGGATATATAAGCAGCCTATTTTATGAATCTTGATCCAAAGTTATTTCAGCACCTCAGTAATTTAACAGTTGAACTCAGTCTGAAACAGATGTCTGGCATGTTTGTTTGATAGTCATATTATATTGTTTTGGAATATTTTGTTAACTTGGTGAAAGTACAATTTAATATTAATAAAAAAAAAAAAATTCTCACATTGATCTATTTGTAATTCTCCCCCCCCCCCCCCCAATACCCAGAGAGAAAGAAAAAAAACCTACGAGCTTGTTCCAACGAGGGGTCACATGATATGGTTTTGTGGAAATTTTTTGAAAAATTTGAAAAAATGAAATTTAAAATAATAAATTCTGATATCGCCTCCATTGGGTAAAGGGTTAAAGTTGCTTTTAACAGCCAGGTCATTTTCTGTTGGACAGTTTTATTAGTGGGGGAAGCTGGAATACCCAGAAAGACCCAATGAGCAATAGCAAGTAATTGTCAAATTTTCCAACATGCTCACTTGGCTCAAGCAGGCTATGTATGCTTTACAACACAGGGCAACCATTCTCCCATTTGGGCAATCAGGATTAGGTGTCTTGCAGAATGCACAGATTAGGATCAAACCATCAATCTTTCCATCTGAAGTCCAATGTATTAACCATTCAGCAACCATATTCCTGGTATGTGGTTAACCAATTATGAAAGAAAGAGCAGTTTTTATTTTGGGCATGCCTTTTCTAGCTCACCTGAGCAAAGCCACTTAACTGGTAGAGTGCTGAGTTTTTTTGGTTGTCAAAATTTTGTTCACATGTTATTGCCTTGTTACAATTTATGAGAGAGTGCCCATAGGCACTCTCCCATAAATTGTAACAGGGCAAACCTACTTAGGCTAAATACTATAAAATCATAATTAATTGAAGCGCATCTACAGAATATGAAGTCTTTAAGATGTTGTACCCACAATTCAAGATAAAGCCCAAAAATGGGCTTCCAGCACTCAACCAGTTAAGTGATTACTTTCTGTCTGTTGTCTGTCCATCTATCCATCTGGCATGAAGTTTACATTATTGACATCTCCTCATAAACCACTAGGCTGAATTAAACCAAATTTGATATGCATGTTCCTTATCATACGTCAATTCAAGTTTGTTCAAATAAAGTTGCCACACCCACAAGGTACCACAAGAGGCATAATTCTGTTAGCACCCCACAAATTCTTTTTTTTAAATAAAAAAATCTTCCTATCAAATTTATTTATTGGTGCTTAATGCCACATCAGCAACCAAGGCTATGTCATGGCAAGCAAACAGTAATACCCTAAATCCACAAAATAAAAGGATTGCATAAAAAGAAAGAAAAATGAATACACTACAAATGTCACAGACAAGAGTGATGTGAACAGTAATGAATAATGATACAGTGGAACCCTGTTAATTGAATAGCCACTTTGCCAATGAAAATTATTCAATTAACAGGGACTGTGTCACTTTCCTGTATTCTAGAGATAAACTTGGCATTTATTCTATTTTATCTTGTTTAACAGAGCTCCATTAACTCTGTCAAACAAGATATAATAGATTAAATGCATGTATTGGATATACTGAGGCCAAATTGGTCTATAAACAAAGGAAAACTGGGGACAGTCAGGGTAATTTTGCGACAGGTTACAAGATTTTTTATTCAATTAACAGGAGTTTACTCTATAACCTATATTGAATTAACAGGTCAAATTTGTACTGGAGGTATGGTAAATGTTTTTGTGTTGTGTAATTATATTCAATTAACAGGGTTATTCAGTTGAGAGATATCCAATTAAGTGGGCTCCACTGTACAAAAAAAGTGAACTCTTTATAAATCAACCTGATGATTTACACTTGATGGGTCTAATTTAAAAGAATAAAACAGTTCTTCCAATCAAAATCTTTTGATATTTGGTATACATCATCCTTAGAGGGAGCATATTCAGGTTTGTTCGAAACAAGTCCCTGGGTTCATATTTGGGCTCACTATGGGAACCTGAATTTTAACTTGGAGCAACATGAGGAAATGTATTTTAAAATCTTCTGATCTACCGGTCAAAATCTCTTGAAATTGGATATACTGCATATTTAAGGAGGTTCAGCTTGAAATTTGTTTAAATCAAGTCCCTAGAGTCATATTTGGGCTCCCTGTAGAAGCCCAAATTTTAACTTGTAATATGAGGAATATTCTTTAAAAATCTTCTTCAGATCCATAAGTGAGAATCTTTTGATATTTGTAGTAGGGTGAGATTCAAGTTTGTTCAAATCAAGTCCCTGGGTTCATATTTGGGCTCCCAATGGGAACCAGAATTTTAACTTAGTGCAATATGATAAAATTTATTTAAAAGCTTCTTCTTAGATCTACCAGTCAGCATCAGCTAAACCTGACATCATAACTATGTCACAGTCATGAGATAGCCAAAGATGCTGAAAGTGACCTTAAACACCAATAAATAAATAAATTCCATATCAACTGCATTGTGATTTTTCTGTCTGCACTTTCACTACAGCTTTTGTTATTCAGCTTATAATTAGTATGTACTGAGGTCATAATCACTTGTACATGTATATTATTAAGGGCCCTCAGATACAAATCTGTTGATGTGGTTGTGGCATATACATGCACATGCTTTGTCTCTAAATAAATATATATTATCACCATTATGTTTATGTACAAAGTGTTTCTGAGTCAAGCTCTTGTTTCTAAGCCATTACTGTTCAGTTGAGATATAGCCTGAGAAACAAGGCCGACACTTTGATAGAACATTTTGTACATAAACATAGTGGTGATATGTTTTATGTTACAATTTCCAGCTGCAGTGTCAATAATTTCATTAACTAGCCTTTCAGTTTGATTTCATTTCCACTAAATGAAAGTGTCATTGACACTGTAGCTCAAGTTGACAAACTTGAACTTGGTAAGTTATAAGTGAAATGGCAAAATTGAAGATCATTGGTTCCAAAGTTATTTGGTGCAACTTCAGCATAACAGCATTGTGTGTGCACAACATCAGAGCAATCCATGCATTATTAAATGTAAGCTGTACAGCTGGCCAAAGGAAGAATGTTGATACACAAATGCAGTAAGTTTGAAGGTCATTGTAAATGACAATTTTTTTTCACAGAAACGAATGCTAATCGATAGCTCTTATTGAGAGATCTCACCTAATGAGCAAACCAAGTTCAAAATCAATCCTATGATAAATGCACTCTGTAGGCCATGTCAAAGAATGTTGACGCACAAAATGCACTAAATTCAAAGGTCATTGCTAACAGCAACAGTTTTTGAAGCAAATGAAAAGAAAATTGATAGCTCCTATCTAGGTCATCCTGAATAATTGTACCAAGTTTCAAAACAACCAGATGTTGAATGAGGCATGCCAAAGGAAAATGTTAATGCACAAATGCACCAAGTTTGAAGGTCGTTGCTAGTGGCAATGTTTTTTTTTTGTTCTTTTTTTTGATGGAAATTCATAAATATGCCCTGTGGGGAGAGCAAAAAGAATAAATTGCTGCACAAATTCACTAAATTCAAAGGCTGGTGCTACCAACAATGTTTTTTGAAGGAAAAATCAATAGCTCCCATCTAGAGGTCACCCCAAACAAGAATAACAAGTTTCAAAGCAATCTATTCTTAAATGTGCCCTACAGAGCTTACAAACTTAATATGTTGATGCACAAATGTATAAAGTTCAAAGGCCGTTGCTACGGCAACTTTTTTTTATGAACTTGAACCAAGTTTCAGAGCAATCTATTCATAAATGTGCCCTGTAGGGCATGCCAAAGGAATATGCTGATGCACTAATATTAAACATCATTGCTGGCAGCAAGGATTTTTGATGGAAATGGAAGAAAATTAATTGGTCACATCTAGAGGTTACCCCAAACATGCATACCAAGTTTCAAATTGATCCATTCATAAATTCACCCCAAGGGGTTGCTGAAGGAAAATGTTGATACACAAATGCAACGAGTTCAAAGGTCATTGCTAACAGCAACATGCGACAACATTTTTCAAGAGAAACGAAACAAAATCCAAAGCTCCCATCTAGAGGTCGCTCCAAACAAGCACCCCATGTTTCAAAGGAAACAAAAACGAAACATGAACTGCATGGTGTTTCAAAGGAAATTGTCAACAAAACAGCAAAGTTGAAGGTTGTTGCTAACGGAAAAATATTTTGATGGATATGGAAGACAATCTATAACTCACATCTAGAAGTCACTCAAAACAAGCATACCAAGTTTCTGACCAATCCATTCATAAATGCACCCTGCAGAGCATGCCAAAGACAAATGTTGATACAAAAATCGCTGCTAACAGCAATGTTTCTCAATGGAAATGAAAGAAAATCAATAGCTTGATTTTGAATGTTGCTCAAAACTAGCACACCAAGCTTCAAAACAGTTGGATCATAAATGTGACCTTTGCGGTGTGCCTAAGGAAATTGTTGATGCACAAAAGGGCAAAGTTGAAGGTCATTGCTAACAGAAACTTTTTTTTTTGAAAGGAATGAAAGAAGCTCCCATCTGCAGGGCAACCCCAAAAACATACCAAGTTTATAAGCAATCCATTCATGAATGTACCTTGTGGGGTGTGCCAAGGGAAATGCGGATTCACAAATACACTAATTTTGAAGGTCATTGCTAACGACAACATTTTGATGAAAATTGATAGCTCCCATCTGTAGGGCACCCCAAATAAGCATACCAAGTTTCAAACCAATTCGATGGTGAATGCGACCAGTGCAGTGTACCAAAGGAAACTGTTGACGTCCAAACAGATAAGTTGAATGTCGTTACTAATGGCAACGTTTCTCGACGGAAATGGAATAAAATCAAAAGCTCACATGTAGAGGTCAGCCCAAACAAAGATGCTCAGTTTCAAAATGATCCATTCATGAATGCACCCTGCAGGGCGTGTCAAACGAAAATATTGATGCACAAAGTTCAAAGGTCAAGGTAACAGCAAAAATTTTCAACGGAAATTAAAGAAAATTGGTAGCTCCTATCTAGAGGACACCCCCAACATGCATACCAAATTTCAAAGCGATCTGTTTATAAATGAGACCTGTGCAGTGTGCCAAAGGAAATTGTCGATGTACAAAACCGGTAAGTTAAACATCGTTGCTAACGGTAACGTTTCTCAAGAGAAATGAAAGAAAATCAATAGCTTCCACCTAGAGGTCATCCCAAACTAGCATACCAAGTTTCAAAGCAATCCATTCATGAATGCACCCTGTAGGGCGTGCCAAAGGAAAAATTGATGCACAAAGTTCAAAAGGTGTTGCTAATGGCAATGTTTTTTGTTGAGTATGAAAGATAATCAATAGCATCCATCTAGGGGTCACACCGAACAAACATACTAAGTTTCAAAGTGATCTGATGATAAATGTGACCTGTGCAGGTTGCCAAAGGAAATTGTTGACGTACAAATCGTATAAGTTGAATGTCGTTGCTAACAGCAACATTTCTCAACGGAAATGAAAGAAAATTGATAACTCCCATCCAAAGGTCACCCCAAACAAGCATACCAAGTTTCAAAGTGATGCCATTGGCAACGTTTTTGACAGAAAAAGAAGAAAATCAAAAGCTCCCATCTAGAGATCACCCCAAACAAGCATACTAAGTTTCAAAGGGATCCAATCATAAATGTGTCCTGTAGGGTGTGCCAAATGAATATACTGATGTAAAACTAAACTAAGTGCAAAGGTCATTGCCAACGGCAACATTTTTAGCTCAACTTGACAAAGTCAAGCTGAGCTATTGCCATCACTTCTCATCCGTTGGCGTACGTACATTAGTACGTACGTCCACAATTTCCTTTGGCACACCTCACAGGTCGCATTTATGATCACATCACTTTGAAACTTGGTATGCTTGTTTGGGGTGACCTCTAGATGGGAGCTATTGATTTTCTTCAATTTCCGTCAAAAAATGTTGCCGCGGCCAACGTTCTTAGAACTTAGTTTAGTCAGACCACAATATTTCCCTTTGGCACACCCTACAGGGCACATTTATGACTGAATTGTTTTGAAACCTGGTATGCTTGTTTAGGGTGACCTCTAGATGGGAACTTTCGATTTTCTTCAATTTCCATCAAAAATTGTTGCCACGGCCAACGATCTTAGGACTCAGTTTAGTCAGACCACAATATTTCCCTTTGGCACACCCTACAGGGCACGTTTATCATTGGATTGCTTTGAAACCTGGTATACTTGTTTGGGGTGAGCTCTAGGTGGGAGCTATCGATTTTCTTCATTTTCTGTCAAAAAATGTTGCCACGGCCAACGTTCTTGGAACTCAGTTTAGTCAGACCACAATATTTCCCTTTGACACACCCTACAGGGCACATTTATGATTGGATTGCTTTGAAACCTGGTATGCTTATTTGGGGTGACCTCTAGATGGGAGCTATCAATTTTTTTCCATTTCCGTGAAAAAGTGTTGCCGCGGCCAACATGTTCTTAGAACTTAGTTTAGTCAGAAGACCTCAATATTTCCCTTTGGCACACCCTACAGGGTACATTTATGATCGGATTGCTTTGAAACCTGGCACGCTTGTTTGGGCTGACCTCTAGATGGGAGCTATCGATTTTCTTCCATTTCCGTCCAAAAATGTTGCCATGGCCAACGTTCTTAGAACTTAGTTTAGTCAGACCTCAAGATTTCCCTTTGGCACACCCTACAGGGCACATTTATGATCGGATTGCTTTGAAACCTGGCATGCTTGTTTGGGGTTACCTCTAGATGGGAGCTATCAATTTTCTTCGATTTCCATCAAAAAATGTGGCCACTGGCAATGACCTTCAATGAACTTAGTAAAAACTTAGTGCAGTTAAGCATAAGTATTTCCCTTTGACACACCCTGCAGGGCACATTTATGATTGGATCGCTTGCAAATTTGGTGAGCTTGTGTGGGGTGACATCTATATGGGAGCTGTCGATTTTCTTCCTTTTCTGTCAAAAAATGTTGCCGCTGACCTTTGAACTTAGTGACCTCAATATTTCCTTTTAACACAGCCTTCAGGGCACATTTATGATCAGATCACTTTGAAACTTGATATGTGTGTTCCGTGTGACCTCTAGATGTGAGCTATTGCTTTTTTTCATTTCCATAAAAATCTATTGTCGCTATCACCAACCTTTGAACTTACTGCATTTGTGCATCAGCTTATCCCTTTTAAACTCTCTGCAGGGTGTATTTATGAATTTCCATAAAAACCCCATTGCCACAAGCAATGACCTTCTACTTAGGGCATTTGTGCATTAACATCTTCCATTCACATGCCTCAGAGGACACATTCATTATCAGGTTGTTTTGAAACTTTGTATGCTTATGCAGGGTGACAAAGATAGGAGCTATTGATTTTCATTTCATTTCCATCAAAAACTGTTGCTGTTAGCAACAATCTTTGAATTTATTGCATTTGTGCATCAACATTCTTTGACATGGCCTACAGGCCACATTTATCTTAGGATTGTTTTTGAACTTGGTGTGCTCATTAGGCAAGGACTTTAGATAAGAGCTGTTGATAAGCATTAATTTCTGTGAAAAAAGTTGCCATTTACAATAACCTCTGAACATACTGCATTTGTGTATCAACATTCTTCCTTTAGCCAGTCTTCCAGTTTACATTTAAAAATGCATGGATTACTCTGACGTTGCACACACACAATGCTGTTATGTTGAAATTTCATCAAATAACATTGGTACCAATGACCTTCAATTTTGCCATTTCATTTATAACTTACCAAGTTCAAGTTTGTCAAGATGAGCTACAGTGTCATTGACACTTTCATTTGGTGGAAATGTAAGAAAATCAATAGCTCCCATCTAGAGGTCATCCTAAACAAGCACACTAAGGTTCAAAGTGATCCGATCATAAATGTGCCCTGTAGGGTGTGTCAAAAGGGAATATTGATGCGTAACTAAACTAAGTTCAAAGGTCATTGCCTATGGCAACATTTTTTGATGGAAATTGAAGAAAATCGGTAGCTCCCATCTAGAGGTCACCCCAAATTAGCATACCAACAAATAAATAAATAAATACAAGCATCTTCCGTGTGTAGAATTATGTATGGGCAAGAGTACTTTGGTAGCATAGTTGTGATAGTGCTATCAAGCACCTGAAGCTTTTTCTTCTCCCGCCCCCCCCCCCCCCCTCTGGTGCACTAGTGTGGTATAATGTCCTGATATAGGTGTAAAAATAGTGTACTGTTATTTCAGAGTCTGTTCTCCAACTTGCGGAAATAAAAACATGTACTTTGTTTAACACTTTATCCAACATAGCAGCAAAAACTGACCATTGCTATTCACAAAAAATCACCATTCAGTTTCATTATTTTTCATTTTTTCCTCAAAAACATAGCTTAGGATCCCCTCATTGGAATGAGCTCATTCCAATGAGGGTCATAAGCTACGTTTTTTGTTGAAAATAATGAAAAAAATAAGTTATTCAAAAATTTTGTTTTAAAGTGTCATCTGCCTTTCATGTTAGGTAGAGAGATAAAATTGGCTTTTTTGTCTGTTCCGCCTCATCTCAGCCATATTCCGTCTACTCCCGTTTTTGTCCAGAGTAAAAATCCCTCTTTTGTGGCTTACTGATCCTTTACTGCCTATAAGACCATACTCTACATACTCTTGTCACAAATCTTCCATCATTTTGTCCAGTACAAGCGATATTCTGGCCAAGCATGGCCTGTCTCTGCTAGCAACTGACTGAACCAACCAATCAAATTGTTCCATCAGTGTAAAACAATCTACACTGGCTCTCTTACGTTGGCACCACCGCTTTCTGCACATGCTGCATTGTGTACCTTGTCTGAATCTGCACCCTTTGTGATTATGACTTGTGGAATGGCCAAGGAGGAGCAAGAGCAATTGCTCCTAGGAGTAAATGTTTGGGTAACTTTTCTCCTCTTGAAAATCTTTACGTAGTACTGTAGTAGTAGTGCACTGTTGGAGGATCATGAGCAAAAGTCATGGCAGTAAATACTCGGCTGAATCTTCCACTCATCTGGGAAGGCCGAGGTTCATTTCCCACAGCGTTATGTTGGTTTTTTTTTTTTGCTTCAGTGATCACTTTCTGTCTGTCATCCATCCATCCATCCTGAACATGGTGTTTGCACCTTCTCCTCCAAAACCGCTGAACCGATTTCAGTTAAATCTGAGGTGATTGCTTGTTCTGACATCGCATTTTGTTTTTGTTCAAATCACCTTGCCCAGCCCCATATGGAGGGGGTGGGGGAAAATGCTCCAATTTTTTTTTTAAATCTTCTCAGGAACCAGTAGTTACAGTGCCTTGATATTTGGTATGGAGCTTCCTTTTGAGGTGTAGAATCAAGTTAGTTCAAATGAAGTTCGTGGAAAAATATGTGCCTTTGTAATGGGAGGGGCAACAAAATTGGCCCCGCCCCAAATTTCTATTTTCTGAACTGATGAGCTGATTTCAACCAAATTTGGTATGTGATTATGTTGAGTCATAAGTTTTTGATTCATGCAAAAACAATTTCTTGTGTCCCTGTGGGAACCCCAAGAGGTAACAAGAGGGATGTTACATCCCAACGCTCACCTACATTCGCGCTTGATAATGTCGTTCCAATGTAACATGCCTAATATTTAGTTAATATAAATCATTAACTAGGCATCAAATGATTAATGTGGTTTATGCGATGGCTTTGGAAAGTCTATATTTCTGCACTTATTATATATCAATTCAACATAAAATCATTGGATATAAAAGCATTTTTTTCTTTTAGAAATGTTTATGATTAAGAATATGAATCGTGAGGCCAGATATTAAATCATAAATAAGAATTAGGAAAGGCTTTCATAAATCACTGAAATTATAAGTACATTCATTGGTTAAAGAGGAGTTGCGGAAAAACATTCATTCAAGGCTTTCATAAATCACCGAAATTGTAAGTACATTCATTGGTTAAAGAGGAGTTGCGGAAAAACATTCATTCAAGAAAGTGACTATAAGTCCCAACAAAAATACATCACATCAACAACTAAAATAAGCCTTAATGTTACTAGTAACAAGTATGAGAAAGTATTAAAAAAAAAAAGTTAAAAAATTTTTTTTTAAAGAAAGTGAATATAAGTCCCAAAAATCCCCCTCACCTTAACACAAACTTTTAGAACTTAAAATTGAGTAAGTCAGACAAAAACGTGAACATTGTGACTGAAAAAAAGAAAAGAAATCAGTTAAATTTCTGCATACAGTAGGGTTAATACCTACAGTTGTTATTGAAATGAGAAAATAAACAGTAATGAGAGATGAAGGCACCACAATCTGCACAAAGCTGACTTTAACACAAATTCTTACAACACCTAAACGCTAATTCTTACAAGTTTTGGCAGAAAATCAGCCTCAAATTCCTCAAATATGCATGTAATGGGGGTTAAATATTCCTGCAATGGAGTTCAGTAACCCAAGCGTAGAATATTAATCGCCTGGAAACAAACATAGAAACACAACTCACCTAAACACAAAGTTTACAAAGTTTTACAACTTAAAATTTACTAAGTCCGAGAAAAACATGAAAATTTTGACTGAAAAAAAAGAAAATTTCCGTTCAATTTCTGCATACAGTAGGGTTAAAACCTACAGTTGTTATTGAAATATGAAAATCAACAGTAATGAGACGTTAAAGCAGCACAATCTGCACAAAAGCTGACTTTAACGCAAATTTTTACAACACCTAAACGCAAATTCTTACAAGTTTTGGCTGAAAATTTTAGGTGAAATTTGGAAAAAAGTCGTAGTATCAGGGTTAAATACTGTTCTGATAGTCCCCTACAACCTGCATATGCAATATCAAAGGCCTGAGCCCACTGATCTTTGAGAAATTAACCTTAACATTAAATCTTACCATACTGGACACGCCGGACGCCGACACCGACGCTGACGCCCGAGGTCATAACAATAGCTCACCACTTCTAATAGAAGAAGGTGAGCTAAAAACTAAACAAATTTTCTTCCCCAGAACCACTGATCAGAATCTTTTGCTATTTGGTATACAGCAGACTTAGGGGGTGTGGGGGGGGTGCAAATTAAGCCCCTCAGTTCATATTTGGGCTCGGTACAGAAGCCTGAATCTTAACTAAGGGCAATATGGGAAATAAGCTTTAAAAATCTTTTTCTTCAGATCCACAAGTCATAATCTTTTGATATTTGATATACAGCATCCTTAGGGAGGTCAGATCTGAGTTTGTTCAAACCAAGTCCCTGGGTTAATATTTGGGCTCCTTATTTGAGCCTGAATTTTAAGTCAATGCAATATGGGGGATAATGTTTAACTTTAAAAATCTTTTTCAGATCCACCATTCAGAATCTATTGATAATGGGTATACAGCTTCCTTATGGGGGTCGGATTCATGTTTGTTCAAAGTCCCTCAGTTAATATTTGGGCTCCCTATGGGGACCCAAATTTTTAGCTTAGTCCAATATGAGGAATAATCTTTAAAACTCTTGTTCTCCAGAACCACTGGTCAGAATCTTTTGATATATGGTATATAGAATCCTTTCAGGGGTAAATATCAAGTGAGACTCAAGTTTGTTCAAACCAAATCCTTGGGTTTATTTTTGGACTCCCTAATTAGTGCAATATGAGGAAAATTTGTTTAAAATCTTCTTCACATCCACCAATCAGAATCTTTTGAGATCCGATATGAATATTTGGGCTCCCTATGGGAAACTGAACTTTAACTTAAATCTTCTTCTTCAGATCCATTAGTTAGATTATTTTGAGATTTGATATGAAGCATCCTTAGATGGTTCAGATTTTATGTTTGTTCAAATCAAGTCACTATGTTCATATCTGGGGTCGCCATGGGAGCTCGAATTTTAACTTTGTGCAATATGAGGAATATTCTTTAAAAATCCTCTTCTTCAGATCCATCAGTTAGAATCTTTTGATTTTTGGTTTGCTGAATCCTTCATGGGGTAGAATTCCAGTTTGTTCAAATGAAGTCCCTGAGCTCATATTCGGGCTTTCTATGGCAACTTAAATTTTAGCTTTGTGCAATATGGGGAAATTCCTTGAAAAATCTTCACCAGTCAGAATCTTTTGATATTTTATATGCAGCAACCTTAGGAGATTCAGATTACAGTTTGGTCAAATCAGGTAACTCGGTCATACAATGGGAGATTTTTTCTCCGTTTGCATCAAAATGAGTGTTGAAGGTGTTTATTTATTTATTTATTTATTTATTGATGTTCAAGGTCACATATTTTTGCACATGGCTAATCATGACCACAACATGAGTATCAACTCAAGACCAGGGGTGAGCGTTAATAAGCCATGTTGCCCATTTTAGAGAGGGTTTGCACCTCCCAAGCATTGGTGACTGGGTCCTATTTTACCAGTAAAACAGAGCCTGTTTACCACACTGAACAGGCACTGCTTCACTTCTCGGGGTTCCTGCGGGGAGTTAAAGGTGTTTAAGTGCTTTTATACAAAATAAAAGTGTCAGTGACACTGTAGCTTAACTTGTGTGTTGTGTTTGATGAAAAGGATAATGTTCAATGTTTATGAAAGGATTATGAAATAAGACAAGAATTGTGATAATTGGGAATATGTTCATTTCTGTTCCCTGTATGCTATGTTTATGATAAAAATAATATGAGGTTTACACTGTACTAAAGAGCTGAGGGGTGGGTTAATATGACCTCACAGTTAATGTATGTGGCCCTCACAGTTAACGTATATTAACAAAAGTTACCAAGTTACAGTGAAATTTTTCCAAAACGAGTCATCCTATCAAGTTACATTAAAATCCCTTCATATATATGGCCTGTAGACTGTGCTAAAGGTTTTCGGGCTTCGGGCCCCTGTAGCCGTCAGTTTCCCAATTGCGTCCAAAGGGGACGTTCTCATCTAGGCATTATATGAAGTCAACCTACCAAGTTACAATGAAATCCCTTAATAAATATGACCTGTAGACTGTGCTAAAGATTTTTGGGCTCTGGCAGCCATCATGGTTGAATGATCGCAACCAAAAGAGGACATTCTCATCTGGAGTGATCCTGCAAAGTTACAATGAAATCCCTTCATAAATATGACCTGTAGACTGTGCTCAAGGTTTTTGGGCTTCGGGCCCCTGAAGCCGTCACAGTTGACCAGTCATGACCAAAAGGGGATGTCATCATCTAGGCATTATATGGAGTAAAACTTACGTGTTACAATGAAGTCCTTCCATAAATATGACCAATAGACTGTGCTAAAGGTTTTGGGTTCGGGCAGCCATCAAGGCTGAATGATCGCGACCAAAAGGGGACGTTCTCATCTAGTCATTATTTAGAGTCATCCTTCCAAGGTACAATGAAATCTCTTCATAAATATCACCTGTAGACTGTGCTCAAGATTTTCGGGCTTTGGGCCCCTGTAGCCAACACAGTTGCCTAATGGTGTCCAAAAGGGGATGTTCTCATCTAGACATTACATGAAGTCAACCTACCAAGTTACAATGAAATCCCTTCATAAATATGATCTGAAGACTGTGCTAAAGGTTTTCGGGCTTTAGGCTTGGGCAGCCATCATGGTTGAATGATCGCAACCAAAAGGGGACATTCTCATCTGGACATCATCTGGAGTGATCCTATGAAGTTACAATGAAATCCCTTCATAAATATGACCTGTAGACTGTGCTCAAGATTTTCGGGCTTCAAGCACCTGTAGCCATCACAGTTGACCAACCACGACCAAAAGGGGATGTCATCATCTAGGCATTATATGGAGTCAACCTAACAAGTTACAATGAAATCCTTCCATAAATACTACCTACAGATATGCTAAAGGTTTTGCGGTTCGGGCAGCCAGCAAGGCTGAATGATCATGACCAAAAGGGGACGTTCTCATCTGGACACTATTTGGAGTCATCCTACCAAGCTACAATGAAATCCCTTCATAATTATGACCTGTAGACTGTTCTAAAGGTTTTCGGGCTTTGGGCCCCTGAAGCCGTCACAGTTGCCCAGTCGTGTCCAAAAGGGGACGTTCTCATCTAGACATTATATGAAGTCAACCTACCAAGTTGCAATGAAATCCCTTAATAAATATGACCTGTAGACTGTGCTAGAGGTTTTCGGGCTTTGGGCTCAGGCAGCCATCATGGTTGAATGATCGCAACCAAAGGGGACAATCTCATCTGGGCATCATCTGGAGTGATCCTAAGAAGTTACAATGAAATCCCTTCATAAATATGACCTGTAGACTGTGCTCAAGATTTTCGGGCTTCGGGCACCTGTATCCATCACAGTTGACCAATCACGTCCAAAAGGGGATGTCATCATCTAGGCATTATATGGAGTTACCCTAACAGGTTACAATGAAATCCTTCTATAAATATAACCTTTTGCCTATGCTAAAGGTTTTTGGGCTCGGGCACCCATCAAGGCTGAATGATCACGGCCAAAATGGGACGTTCTCATCTAGACATTATTTGGAGTCATCCTACCAAGTTACAATGAAATCCCTTCATAAATATGACCTGTAGACAGTGCTAAAGGTTTTCGGGCTTTGGGCACCTTTAGCCGTCAAAGTTGCCCAATCACGTCCAAAAGGGGACGTTCTCATCTAAACATTATATGAAGTCAACCTACCAAGTTACAATGAAATCCCTTCATAAATATGACCTGTAGACTGTGCTTAAGGTTTTCAGGCTTCGGGCTCAGGCAGCCACCATGGTTGAATGATCGCAACCAAAGGGGACAATCTCATCTGGGCATCATCTGGAGTGATCCTACAAAGTTACAATGAAATCCCTTCATAAATATGACCTGTAGACTGTGCTCAAGGTTTTTGGGCTTCGGGCACTTGTAGCCATCACAGCTGACCAAACATGACCAAAAGGGGATGTCATCATCTAGGCATTATATGGAGTCACACAAATAGGTTATAATGAAATCCTTCCATAAATATGACCTTTTACCTATGCTAAAGGTTTTTTGGCTCAGGCACCCATCAAGGCTGAATGATTGTGATCAAAATGGGACGTTCTCATCTAGACATTATTTGGAGTCATCCTACCAAGTTACAATGAATTCCCCTCATAAATATGACCTGTAGACTGTGCTAAAGGTTTTCGGGGTTCGGGCACCTTTAGCCGTCACAGTTGCCCAATCATGTCCAAAAGGGGACGTTCTCATCTAGACATTATATGAAGTTAACCTACCAAGTTAAAATGAAATCCCTTCATAAATATGACCTGTAGACTGTACTAAAGGTTTTCGGGCTTCGGGCTTGGGCAGCCATCATGGCTGAATGATCGCAACCATAGGGGACAATCTCATCTGGAGTGATCCTAAGAAGTTACAATGAAATCCCTTCATAAATATAACCTGTAGACTGTGCTCAAGGTTTTCGGGCTTCGGGCACTTGTAGCCATCACAACTGACCAATCATGACCAAAAGGGGAGATCATCATCTAGGCATTATATGGAGTCAACCTAACAGGTTACAATGAAATCCTTCCATAAATATGACCTTTTGCCTATGCTAAAGGTTTTTGGGCTCGGGCACCCATCAAGGCTGCATGATCGTGATCAAAATGGGACGTTCTCATCTAGACATTATTTGGAGTCATCCTACCAAGTTACAATGAAATCCCTTCATTAAATATGATCTCTAGACTGTGCTAAAGGTTTTCGGGCTTCGGGCCCCTAGAGCCATCACAGTTGCCCAATCACGTCCAAAAGGGGACTTTCTCATCTAGACATTGTATGAAGTCAACCCACCAAGTTACAATGAAATTCCTCAATAAATATGACCTGTAGACTGTGCCTAAGGTTTTCGGGTTTTGGGCTCGGGCAGTCGTCACGGTTGGCAGATCATGCCCACATGGGGAAATTCTCATCTGGACATCATAAGGAGTCATCCTACCAAGTTACAATGAAATCCCTCCACATTAAACATGACCTTCAGACTGTGCTAAAAGTTTTTGGGTTTCGGGCTTGGGCAGCCATCACGGTTGATATATCATGCCCAAAAGGGGACATTCTCATCTTATCATTATACAGAGGCTTCCTACCAAGTTACAATGAAATCCCTTCATAAATACGACCTGCAGACTGTGCTAATGGTTTTCGGGTTTTGGGCTCGGGCAGCCATACCTATTGCCTGATCGCAACCAAAAGGGGACGTTCTCATCTAGACATGACCCCAAACCTGCATATGAAATTTCGTGACGATCAGACAAGAACTGCGGGGTGTAGACTATGTCAAGTTAAGCTAAAAATCACCCAACAGACTCTAGCTAAAATAGATTAACCATATTAACATTTCAACAAAATCATATCATGTGACCCCCCCCCCCCCCCCCCCCCCGCACTCTCCCCCCCTCCCCCATTAGGACGAGCTTGGTAAGCACATCCCAATAAGGGAGTCACATGATATGGTTTTATTGAAATTTTTTTAAAAACAACTTTTTTTCAATGGCTCAACTTGTAAATTACGCAGGTGGATGTTATTATTTATTTATTGGTGTTTAAGGTCACATACTTATGCACTAATCGTGACCGTGATAGTTTTACGGGTGGAGGAAGCCAGAGTACCCAGAGAGAACCACCGAGCATCGATGAGCAACTGTCAGCTCCTCAACATTCTTTGTTTAAGCTGTGCTCAAGCAGAGTTACAGCGGTTGAAGACATGTGCACCATCGACATCAGACGCCTTAGTACAAGGCGCCATCATGCCCCCATGTAGGCAACCGGGATAAAGTGCCTTGCCCAAGAACACAACGCAGGTCGTCTCGGATGGGGATCGAACTCGGGACCTCTAGCATAGAAGTCCAACAGTCTACCACTGAGCCACCACACTCCCCTCAGGTGGATGTTCATGACACATTAATTTCAAATTGTAGTTTGTTTAACCCCCCCCTCCCCTACAAAAAAAAACAAAACAAACTGTATGAAAATATTTTCTATGAGGGTCAGAAGGCACACCAACAGACTATAACAAAATAATTCAAAGGCCCAAAAAATTGAGTTTAGACAAATAAATCAAAAGAATTTTAATACACTGAGTCAAAAAAGAAAGTATAATAGGAACAAATGTCATCTAGGTATTTTTTTTCTTCGCTGCAAAATGCATTTTTAAGCATTTAGAGTGATTACATATAGAAAAAAATGACTCCCATAAAATTTAAACCACAAAAAAAGAAAGTATAATAGAAACAAATGTGAAAAAGTAGCATAAAGGATGAAATATACTAGTTCTCATGTTGCATGTTTGTGGACAAGAAGTCATGCAAAGAGTTTAATGACATGTTGTTGTTGCCCACCCAACTGTATACAATTTTGCTACGGATTTCAAAATAGCATGTGCTACCCGAGAATGTCAAATTGAATGGGTGGCCGACGATTTTCTTTGTGTTATGTTGTGCTAGAGAGCCTGCGTTATTGAGAAAACACGCTAGTTTTTGTCTTCCGACATTTTAAAATATGTCAAGGTTAACCGAAAGGTTGTGTGCCATTGGTATGCATGAGGCTGGGATACCTCCAGATGAGCTCGCTGCTGAGTTTGAAGTAACTGTGGCCACTATTTACCATCTCATTGGAAGGTATAGAACCACTGGATCTACTGCCGACCGACCACGTTCAGGTCAACCAAGAGTTACAACCCCTGCACAAGACCAACATATTAGGACGTCTCACTTGCAGGATTATTTCCTTCTGGTGACAAGGACAGCAGCAATTACTCCTAGTAGAACTAACAATAGAATCAGTGCACAAACTGTCCGCAACAGGCTCGCTGAACACAGCATATGAAGTAGGCGACCATACCATGGACCAATCTTTACCCAACGTCATCATACCAACAGAATGGAATGGGTACTTCAGCGTGTTCGCTGGACTCAGCAGCGTGGGAATACAGTTCTTTTTTAGTGATGAATCACGATTTTGTCTACGGCGCACAGATGGTAGGGCAAGAGTGTATCACTGACGAGGAGAACGGTTTTCGGGAATGCGACCATTTCGGTGGGGGTAGTGTAATGGTTTGGGCAGGAATTTCCTTGCACCATCGAACGCAGTTGACCTTCATTGATGGTAATCTGAATGGACAGCGATATAGGGATGAAATTCTTAACGCTGTTCTTGTCCTGTTGTTCAATGCTAACATCAGATTGCCGTTATTACAGCAAGACAATGCCCTATGTCACATGGCACGTATATGTCATGACTGTCTTGAGGAGCACAGCATCCAACTTCTTCCCTGGCCCTCACTTTTGCCAGATTTATCACCAATCGAGCATTTTTGGGATCAATTGGACCATCGGGTACGACTTCATGATCTTCAGACGTTAGGCAATTTTCGTGATGTTCTAAGACAGGAGTGGAATGCAATATCACAGAGTGACATCCAGAGACTTATCAGGTCCATGCATTGTCGATGTCTTGACATACATGCTATTGACTGCATGTGTGAACTTTTCATTTCACCCCATGTCCGAAATGAGACATCCTGACATGACGCTGGCAACAGTAAGAACATGAAATTATGCAAATTCATACAGCTAGACTCGAAATATGAATTTACAATCATTTGTGTGGAATTAAAGTCGATAATACTAAAAAAATCTGCTCCTCAAAGTTTATTATACTTTCTTTTTTGACTCAGTATATTTATTCTGAATATTTCTTATTTCAATTTTCAGGTACCTTCAAGCACAAAGAGCCGAAATAAGATATCACAAATTGCAATCAGTTAGGAAACACCCTTTTCACTAAACGGTGCGTACTAAAGTTTTCTAACTTGCATCACTAGTTTCAGTCGAAAGATTTATAGTCTTCAACCCACATTTGCCTGATCTAGAGAGAGCTACAGAACTGTGATCACAAAAGCAGACAGAGAGTTTTGACTGCAATGTGACTTGGTCACAATCCAGTCAAAACTAAACTTTCAACTTTACTCCTCACAGCATGAAGAATGATAGATTATCACCTGTCAAAAATGAAAAGTAACAACATTGAATCTCAGATGCTACTTTCATTTGTTTTCATTTTCATTTGTTTTTCTTGATTCAGTATTGATTTTGCAATATTTTATTTATGAAATTTCGACCTCTAATGTGTAAGTGTGTTGAGACCCAATCACAATCTAATCAAGAAAACTACCACTTTTTTGATCACAGTACTAAGGTTTAATACCAGGAATTTTACAGGTCTACAGCTCCACATTCTGAAAGTCTATCACGATACCCAGGAAATTCATAGACCATGGTATCAATGATTGCGTATTATAGTTTATGACATTACGGTGAAAATCAGTTTCTTCTGAGACCAGCATTGTCGTTGGAACTATGGTTTAATCTCGCAAATGGGAATTTCCCGGTTCTGAAAATGAGTGCTAATGCTCGGGAAATTCATAGACCACAATCGAAAATCAAAGGTTGCTGGTTCTGGCCTATGAATTTCCCAGATATCGGGACTGATATTCCAAAACGACAACTGGAAAATTCCCTGTATCATGACTGACTTTTAAAAACGAGAACCAGACAATTCCCATCAAATGCTTGATTGATTGATATACTTGCTTTCCTGACAAAATTGTCACTAAAAGAGTTATTAGGAATGATTGCACTCTCAAGAATTTCAAACAGAAATCAATAAATCTCAGAGGTGGCGATTCAGTTAAAAGAAAGTGTCAATGACACTGGAGCTTAACTTGACTGTGTGTAGTGTTTGATGAAAAGGATAATGTTCAATGTTTATGAAAGGATTATGAAATAAGACAAGAATTGTGATAATTGAGAATATGTTAATTTCTGTTCCCTGCATGCTATGTTTTCAATAAGAATAATTTTAGGTGTAGATCATACTAAAGAATTGAGGCCTGGGTTAATGTGGCCTTCACAGTTAATGTCTGTCAGCCAAAGTTACGGTAAAACTATTCCAAAACGAGTCATCCTACCAAGATACAATGAAATCCCTTCATAAATATAACTTGTAAACTTTGCTAAAGGAATCTAGACCATGTCATGGTCCAGTAGTCACGGTTGACCAATCATGACCAAAGTAGGGCAGTCTCATCTAGATATCATACCAAGTTATAATGAAATCCCTTCATAAAAAACAACTTGTAGACAGTGTGAAAGGACCAGGCTGACTGATCGTGACTAAAATAGAAAGTCTCACCTAGACATCATACCAAGTTATCCTTTCCAAGTTACAATGAAATCGCTTCATAAATATGAACTGTAGACTGTGCTGTATAAATCTCAGTCATGTGCCTGTGTGCCCGTCACAGTTGACCAATCACGACCAAAATAGGATGCTCTCATCTAGACATTATACTGAGTCATCCTATCAATTTACAATGAAATACCTTCATAAATGCAAGCTGTAGACTGTGCTAAAGGAATCTAGGTAATGTGCCCCTGTGGCCATCATGGTTGACTGAACCTGACCAAAATAAGATGCTTTCATATAAACATTATACAGAGTCATCCTACCAAGTTACAATGAAATCCCTTCATAAATTTGACCTGAAAATGGTGCTAAAGGTTTTGGGGTTTCAGGCCCATGCAGCTGTCACGTTTGATTGATCGCGACCCAAAGGGGACATTCTCATCTAGACATTATATGGAGTCATCCTACCAAGTTACAATGAAATCCCTCATAAATATGACCTGTAGAATGTGCTGAAGGTTTTGGGGCTCTCATAGCCATCACGGTTGACCGATCGTGACCAAAAGGGGACGTTCTCATCTAGACATGACCTCGAACCTGCATATGAAATTTTGCGACGATCAAACAAGAACTACGGGGTGTAGCCTGTGCTAAAGAAAATGTGAAGAGACTCAGACTAACAGACTTCCGCATGCATGATGGCAAGTTAAACTAAAAACAACTTGAATATTTAGTTTATGTACATGTGTGTTTGCCATTGATTATGTACGATAAGTTTCATCCAAACCCATTCATAAACCATGAGTAATGCACTCGAGAACAATATAGGATGGATGGGACAGGACATTCAAATGATTCAAGATGTAAACCTGATTTATCCTGACTATGATGGCTCAAGTCATAACTGATAAAATATTCAAACTATATCATGAAGGCATGCCTTCACTGATGGCATGCCTTGGTGATGTACATGTAGATGGAATATTAGTTACCATTATAGTTCCAAACCTATGAGCTCTAGCAAACTCTTCTGTGGTAATTATATGTAGCAGTAGTCATGCATATCCTTCCCAATTTCATTTTTAATTAGCCTGTACCAAGTTTCAAATAAGACATGCTACCCCTCGAAACAGACCAAATAAGGTACCACAGCCCTTCATTTCTTTTTACTGACTGTATGTGTGACATAACTTCAAGTACCGGTATCAAATTTTATCTCGTAAGAAAGTACATGATTATTAGCAAGACCGAATCAATATCCAGTCTTGATGGAAATGTCCAGACTGAAAAGATTATTGCAGGAACACCACCCTTATTTATTTGCACACCTTAGTTTCTATTTTGAGTATTCCAGCAAACTCATTAAATGCTTTAACCCATTCTGTTTGGTCAAAATTGATTGATAAACCTAGGAGCAATGTATAAAAGAACAAAACAGGACAGGATCGATATTCTCAAGTGATTCCAAAATTGTTTCCACTCCCCCTCAAATGAGTGGTATAATTAGCCATTTTGTGAGTCCTTGGTATTTGTCCCTTAAAAGCCTATTTCCAACTTTTACAACCTCAGAACAGGTGCCCTTAACATGCCATCATGAGGAGGTCCTGTTGACAACAGACAAATTAGGTAGGCAGTGGTTTCTAGTCAAGTCTTGGTTGCCTGTTAAGGCAGCCAAGTCTTGACTAGAAATTACTGCTAAGCCACTGGACATACAGAGACTGTAGGCTGGTGAGGAATAAGGACATTTGTACAGGCCTCTAAGGGTTAAATGGCTGAAATCTTCCATTTTTCAGAATTTTAATAGTTACCTGCATATCAGAAAAACTCATTGAACTCTTTCAGCTTGGTACAAATTTTTGTGTTAAAAAAATGGTGGTCTGTTAGCAAACTGGAAAATGAACAGCAAATAGTGCATATCAGTAAGAAATGAAGCCCACCGCACAGTAGGACTGTTGGATTAAATTATTATTGAACCGCCAATCAAGTGTAAAATGGATTCCCCCAACTGCTCTAGTCAGTATTGTATCAGACAATCTCATTCATGTAAAAAGTTTGAAAGGGTAGTATATTTTAAAAACACAGAGCATTTTCTGGTGAATAAGACACACTAAATTTGAGGTAGAAGGGTATGTTTTAACTGGTAGAGTGCTGGAAGCCCATATTTGGGCTTTGTTCAGAAGTGCAAGTACCAAAACTTAAAGGCTTCATATTCTGTGGATATGCATCATATCTTTTTTTAAGTGAAATTATTTAGTGTGTAAGGCTGTGCCATGTTATAATTTAGGGGAGAGTGCCTATAGGCACTCTCCCCTAAATTATAACATGGCAAAGACATGTGAACAAAGTTTGATGAGGAAAAATAATTTAGCACTCTACCAGTTAAACAAATTAACACAGGTTTCTTTTCAATTTTTCAGGATGTTTTAATGTTATAAATGCAGTTATTAAGATTTTCTTACACAATAACTAAAAATTATTACATCAAATTTTTAATGAATGTTTAAATGATTTTATGCTATAAAAAAAAAAAATAAATGTCTCTGACACAAGCCAGAAAATAAGCAGACTGTCATCTGCAAAATGAGATCCCCTGAGGGTGAATTTAGTGATGCTACCCTGCACAGCAGGGTAGCATCCCTAAATTTACCCTCTGTGAACCTCAAACTGAATCAGGGTCTCAAAACTAAACAGAAAGAGGTACCTAGAGGATAAATTGGCCCACTGTATGGGATAGCAGCATCAAATTCACCCTCTAGGGACCTCATTCTGCAAATGTCAGACTGCTTATTTTCTGGCTTGCTCTGACAGAGATATTCTGCTTACCAATAAGTAAAAGGATATACTCTATTTCAATATTCAATAAAAAAATGATGGCAACAAAGATATTCATATATTACAGTGAATGTATAAAATAACACATAGGTAGTAAAATCCTAATCAGAAAAAAAATTCTCAAAAAGTTTCCAATTTTCTGATGCCTTGCAATCGCAAATCACTTTTTAACCCTTTACCTAACGAATCGGCCACATCCACTCCTGTAATATGCAAATACAGTAGTTGAAAAATATTTCAACAAGACCATATCACGTGACCCCTCATTGGAATGAGCTCATCATGCTCATTCCAAAGAAGAGTCACATGATAGTTTTGTTGAAATTTTTTTTAAAAATTGTCTTTAAAACAAGTGGAATGACGATCACCCACGATCAGACAATAGTCACCCATGGTAAGCAGTGTGACCAAATTTTGGAATATTGCTTTGAATTTTTTTACCAAAAATATTACATGCATCTATTTTGTATACTATCTGATCAATGGTAAACATTAGAAACAATATCTTCGAGGTGTCACTGAGATAGGGTGGTAACAGAACTCATAAACCTAATATGTACAGATATGACTAAATAAATCGGTATGCTGTTATTTATCTTATGCTGCTACACCTTCATACCCAAAATTATGGAAATTAGGAATGTTGTTTAGAAGTTCTAGGCAGAAAACTAATTACACACAATTCCCAACAAAAATGAATGCCAGTCAGCCATCTTGAATTTAAAACAAAAAATGCAGCACATCAAATTTACATAATGTCTGATCATTGCTGAAAATTTGTAACAAAAGCATCAAAGTATCTCTCTGAGATTCAGGTAGTAACAGGACAAACCAGCATAATATATACAACTATGACTGAAAAAAAGCTTAAGTTCGTCTAATTTGCATGATTGCATGATTACATGAATAAGACACACTAAATTTGAGGTAGAAGGGTATGTTTTAAACAAATTAACACAGGTTTCTTTTCAATTTTTCAGGACGTTTTAATGTTATAAATGCAGTTAAGATTTTCTTACATAATAACTAAAAATTATTGCATCAAATTTTTAATGAATGTTTAAATGATTTTATGCTATAAAAAAAAAAAATAAATGTCTCTGACACAAGCCAGAAAATAAGCAGACTGTCATCTGCAAAATGAGATCCCCTGAGTGTGAATTTAGTGATGCTACCCTGCACAGCAGGGTAGCATCCCTAAATTTACCCTCTGTGAACCTCAAACTGAATCAGGGTCTCAAAACTAAACAGAAAGAGGTACCTAGAGGATAAATTGGCCCACTGTATGGGATAGCAGCATCAAATTCACCCTCTGGGGACCTCATTCTGCAAATGTCAGACTGCTTATTTTCTGGCTTGCTCTGACAGAGATATTCTGCTTACCAATAAGTAAAAGGATATAATCTATTTCAATATTCAATACAAAAATGATGGCAACAAAGATATTCATATATTACAGTGAATGTATAAAATAACACATAGGTAGTAAAATCCTAATCAGAAAAAAAATTCTCAAAAAGTTTCCAATTTTCTGATGCCTTGCAATCGCAAATCACTTTTTAACCCTTTACCTAACGAATCGGCCACATCCACTCCTGTAATATGCAAATACAGTAGTTGAAAAATATTTCAACAAGACCATATCACGTGACCCCTCATTGGAATGAGCTCATCATGCTCATTCCAAAGAAGAGTCACATGATAGTTTTGTTGAAATTTTTTTTAAAAATTGTCTTTAAAACAAGTGGAATGACGATCGCCCACGATCAGACAATAGTCACCCATGGTAAGCAGTGTGACCAAATTTTGGAATATTGCTTTGAATTTTTTTACCAAAAATATTACATGCATCTATTTTGTATACTATCTGATCAATGGTAAACATTAGAAACAATATCTTCGAGGTGTCACTGAGATAGGGTGGTAACAGAACTCATAAACCTAATATGTACAGATATGACTAAATAAATCGGTATGCTGTTATTTATCTTATGCTGCTACACCTTCATACCCAAAATTATGGAAATCAGGAATGTTGTTTAGAAGTTCTAGGCAGAAAACTAATTACACACAATTCCCAACAAAAATGAATGCCAGTCAGCCATCTTGAATTTAAAACAAAAAATGCAGCACATCAAATTTACATAATGTCTGATCATTGCTGAAAATTTGTAACAAAAGCATCAAAGTATCTCTCTGAGATTCAGGTAGTAACAGGACAAACCAGCATAATATATACAACTATGACTGAAAAAAAGCTTAAGTTCGTCTAATTTGCATGATTGCATGATTACATGAATAAGACACACTAAATTTGAGGTAGAAGGGTATGTTTTAAACAAATTAACACAGGTTTCTTTTCAATTTTTCAGGATGTTTTAATGTTATAAATGCAGTTATTAAGATTTTCTTACATAATAACTAAAAATTATTGCATCAAATTTTTAATGAATGTTTAAATGATTTTATGCTATAAAAAAAAAAAATAAATGTCTCTGACACAAGCCAGAAAATAAGCAGACTGTCATCTGCAAAATGAGATCCCCTGAGTGTGAATTTAGTGATGCTACCCTGCACAGCAGGGTAGCATCCCTAAATTTACCCTCTGTGAACCTCAAACTGAATCAGGGTCTCAAAACTAAACAGAAAGAGGTACCTAGAGGATAAATTGGCCCACTGTATGGGATAGCAGCATCAAATTCACCCTCTGGGGACCTCATTCTGCAAATGTCAGACTGCTTATTTTCTGGCTTGCTCTGACAGAGATATTCTGCTTACCAATAAGTAAAAGGATATACTCTATTTCAATATTCAATACAAAAATGATGGCAACAAAGATATTCATATATTACAGTGAATGTATAAAATAACACATAGGTAGTAAAATCCTAATCAGAAAAAAATTATCAAAAAGTTTCCAATTTTCTGATGCCTTGCAATCACAAATCACTTTTTAACCCTTTACCTAACGAATCGGCCACATCCACTCCTGTAATATGCAAATACAGTAGTTGAAAAATATTTCAACAAGACCATATCACGTGACCCCTCATTGGAATGAGCCCATCATTCTCATTCCAATGAAGAGTCACATGATACAGTTTTGTTGAAATTTTTTAAAAAAATTGTATTTAAAACAAGTGGAATGACGATCGCCCACAATCCGACAATAGTCCCCCATGGTAAGCGGTGTGACCAAATTTTGGAATATTGCTTTGAATTTTTTTACCAAAAATATTACATGCATCTATTTTGTATACTGTCTGACCACTGGTAAACATTAGAAACAATATCTTCGAGGTGTCACTGAGATAGGGTGGTAACAGAACTCATAAACCTAATATGTACAGATATGACTAAATAAATCTGTATGCTATGTTATTTATCTTATGCTGCTACATGATACAGTTTTGTTGAAATTTTTTAAAAAAATTGTATTTAAAACAAGTGGAATGACGATCGCCCACAATCCGACAATAGTCCCCCATGGTAAGCGGTGTGACCAAATTTTGGAATATTGCTTTGAATTTTTTTACCAAAAATATTACATGCATCTATTTTGTATACTGTCTGACCACTGGTAAACAATATCTTCGAGGTGTCACTGAGATAGGGTGGTAACAGAACTCATAAACCTAATATGTACAGATATGACTAAATAAATCTGTATGCTATGTTATTTATCTTATGCTGCTACACCTTCATACCCAAAATTATGGAAATCAGGAATGTTGTTTAGAAGTTCTAGGCAGAAAACTAATTACACACAATTCCCAACAAAAATGGAAGCCAGTCAGCCATCTTGAATTTAAAAAAAAAATGCAGCACATCAAATTTACATAATGTCTGATCATTGCTGAAAATTTGTAACAAAAGCATCAAAGTATCTCTCTGAGATAAAGGTAGTAACAGGACAAACCAGCAAAATATATACAACTATGACTGAAAAAAAAGCTTAAGTTCGTCTAATTTGCATGATTTATGCACGAGAGATAAACCTTTCTGAAATGTTATTAATCTTATGCTGCAACACCTCCATACAAAAAATGATAGAAATTGGAAATGTTGTTTAGAAGTTCTAGGCAGAAATTCTAGGCAGAAAACTAATTACACACAATTTCCAACAAAAATAGCCATCAGTCGGCCATCTTAAGTTTTCTTTCGAAAAAAAATGATGTGCATCCATTTTACATGATGTCTGATCAATGCTGAAAATCTGAAACAAAAGCATCAGAGTGTCTCTGAGATACAGGTGGTAACAGACAGCTGGACAGACCGACAGACAGAGGCTCAGCACATTTTTTACTATAATGCAAACTGAATATTTACAATATATTTTAGTTATTATTGACACAAAAGTACCGATATTGTAAAGTTAATATGTTACTTGGTCTTTTGATAGGCCTTTGTTTGGTGTTTGATGATGTGAAAGCTGTGAAATGGCACCAATAGGAAGCATTAGGCCCCACAAAGTCGATCTTCTGTTTCTCAGGCCAATTTTTGTCAAATTGCATGATGGCAGGTGGTTTTTGATTTTATTTTTGTAATTATTTCTTTGCAATCAAAAGTTTATGTTCTTGGTTTGTTTTATGTTTTAGGCCTCATAATCTACAGAATAGCGTGGGTGGTGGTGTATTTCATCCCTTGAGTGTAAGAAAGCTTTGCTATGCTTTAGCATTGCAAAGCCTTGTTGCACTCAAGGGACAAACTTCCCAATTTTATTAACTTGGGTAAAATTCCAGACATAAGCCATTTAATTTTTTAGTTTTTTAAGTTTGCACTAGTTATAAGAAAGCATGCAGCAGCCAATAGGGGCAGATTTAAGTTTCAATGTTTTTTTACTGATGTTCCAGCAATCCAGTGGTATGGTATAGAGAACAGAGAGATGATCCAAGAACTTAAAAAAACAAGATATGTTTCTGTGTCAAAAATGGTTTGTTTTTTTTTACTTATTCGTGGAATGTTTTTGCAGGAGTGATGTTCTGTTTTTGTTAGGTAAAAAATTAAAAAAGAAACTTCGACAAAAATGAGATTTAATATTCTGGACTGAACACCTATCTATTTCACCTTCAGCACAGAAATAGCTGTTTATATATTATTGCATATTCTGTGCATGAAAAAATGAACATTTCGGTAAGGCCCCACAAAGTAGATCTTCTGTTTCTCAGGCCATTCTTTGTAAAATTGCATGTGGGTCTTTTATTTTATTTTTTACTTTTGTAATTATTTCTTTGTCATCAAAAGATCATGTTCTTAGTTTGTTTTATGTTTTGGGCCTCATAATCTACAGAATAGCATGGGTGGTAGTGTATTTCAGCCCTTGAGTGCAAGAAGGCTTTGCAATAATAAAGTATTGCAAAGCCTTGTTGCACTCAAAGGATAAATTTCCCAATTTTATTAACGTGGGTAAAATACCTTTATTTTTTTAAGTTTGCAGTGGTTATAAAAACAGAGCATGCGGTAGCCAAAAGGATATTGCAGGAGAGCCTGAGAAACAGATTTTTTACTTTTTTAGGCCTAAGTGTGTTTTTTTGCACTACAGTTGGATACATATGCTCCTTCACATGGTGGATCCACTTTAGTTGGGTCCATACCCATCCTTGACATCTCTACAGCAATACTGAATAGGAAATCATAACACTCAGCCCTGCAATGCAATAAAAAAAATTGGCACATGATAAATGTTATATAAAGCTTTGTATTTATGAGGGTACAGTAACAGTTTTGTTAACAAAAGTTGAATGGCAATCAATCACAGATTAATACGCCACTGGGCACTATGGATTTATTTATTTATTTTTTATTTATTTATTGGGGTTTAATGACATTTTCAACAGCCAGGGTCACCTCATGTCATAAAGTTTTATGGGTGAAGGAAGCCGGAGTACCCAGAGAGAACCACCAAGCAACTATCAGGCTCCCCAATGCACTAACTCCACACAAGCAGCTTTAGCATTGTTGAAGACAAGCACACCGTTGACGTGCAGTGTGCCTTAGTACACAGTGCCACCACGTGGGCAATCGGGATTAACTGTCCTGCCCAAGGACACACTACAGTTGCCCCAGGCAGGGATCGAACTGTGGACCTTTCATGCTCCATAGGCATTAATGATGTGGACCACGTTGTCTGGGACTTAGTTTAAACAATATTTATTTCAAGAATGTATAATAAAAATTGTTACATACATTGATGTGGATTCGGCAGGAAGCTATAAGCTTATACAAGGCCGTTTCCACCCAAAACAAGATTACAAATAGTTACCAATGTCAACAGCAGGTGTGAGTGACTTTAGTTCCTTAGTTGAAACAGTATTTATATACATTACACAAGTGTCAGTAGTCGAGCTCACACATCGTCGTCCAGGGGCCCCCACCCCATACACCAGATTAACCCCTTACCCAACACGGATAAAGTATGACAGTTGCACAAAAGACATCTTGAAACCACTAGACATTATTTATCTTCTGTTTCAAAAACACAGCTCTTGACCCCACACTGGAGCGGGCTCAACAAGCTCACTCCAGTGGAGGGCCACGAGCCATGTTTCCGAGTCCAAAATTGTAAAGGAAATAAAATTTGAATGGGAGTTTTTGTTAATAGGACCACCCAATCCTGGCCGTCACATGAGGCAGAGGCAGGGACCATTGAAAGACAATGTTTAAGAATATTGAGACTACAAGTTAGACAATATGAGAATGATAATAAATAATAAGAAAAGAAACAAATCTCGGCCAGCTTGAATACATCGTGCATTTACTACATGCGAGAATGACATAAGTAATTTCATTCAAATCGTTTAGCAGAAGATTATGAATACAAACTGTGAATACAGTCCGGGTGTCTCTGAACTACAATAAAAGTTGAATGGTGTGGAGGGCTATATTTGTTCCATTGAGCTAGTTTGGCAAACATATTCATAATAATATTAAATGATATTTAGACTGGTTTAATACTGTGATACACATTAATCATTGGAATCGCTTACTTGATAATATAAAATCATGTACCACTTCAAAAATAAGACGGTTGTCTTCATTGTTCAAGAATTCTGAACCAAAAAGAAGTGTAAATACATCTGCTCCAAAAGGGAGCAGGTTAATTGTATAAATACGAGCGTCTGTGAAAGTAGAACAATGCAAGAGAAAGTGATCAGTAGTCTCTTGCTCACCACACTGGCATATGGGGTTTGGTAATAAATGATTATCATATAAGTGTGAATTGAGGTTACTGCATCCCAATCGTAGCCTACAATGATATATTTGGGCTGTGCGAGATTTCGCCTTACTATAGAACCTTGAAGGGCGTTGATTACCATCGTTTAGGAAAGTTTTGAAATTAATCAATGACGAGTTCTCACGAACAGGCAGGGGCAGGTTATTCGATTGGTTGGTAATGCTGGGAATGAAGGAAGACCTATACAGTTTGGTCTGACAGAAGGGAACACGGTGGTGTTGACTTGATCTGAAACTGAGTGATGAATTGATCAAAGAGGCAAGTGGGGGGACTTTACTGGAGATATGTGGAGGAACCATGCTATGATACATTTTAAAGAACTGAATTAACTAGTGTTTGCGACGTCTTTCTTGTAATGGGTCCCATCGTGTTTCTGAATAAAGTGAGGACTAACTAGCACTAAGAGTTGCCCCTGAAATAATCCTTGACGCTGCAATCTGTATTTTTTCCAGTTCTGCCACTTTGGTTACAGAACAGTTGACCCAAACAGTATCCACGTATTCAAGAAGAGGCCTAATAAAAGCAAAATATATTTTTTCTAAGACACTACGATCTAAATTAAATTTGTGCCTCCTCAGTAAGTCTAAGCGGGACCAGGCTTTAGAGCAAATATGGTTGATATGATCATTCCATGTACAGGTGCAGTTCAGTATGACCCCTAAGTGTTTGTGGTAGAGACTTCAGATACTGTGTACCGCCTAAGAATAAGGGTGGATGGTAGATGGGGTTGCTTTTACGCGATATTAGCATACTTTCAGTTTTGTTTGGATTGAACTCCACCAACCATGTTTTAGCCCAATGTTCAATTGTGGCCAGATCATGATTGATTAAAGTTGAGGCTTGTTCAGGGTTCTCTATAATTTGATATAAGGAGGTGTCGTCTGCAAAGAGGCGAATACTGCTCAGTAGATTTCTGGTAATGTTGTTAATGTATATAAGGAACAATAAAGGCCCGAGAATTGATCCTTGTGGGACACCGGCATTGATGGTTCTCCATGCGGATGTCTCCGACGATATCACAACTCGTTGTAGCCTAGGACTTATGTTTAGTCTGGACCACAGACTACATCACAGCCACTTTGTGTGGGTTCACTTTTGACAACATTCTCAGGATCAGTATTTTTGACTGATTGACCAGTCAGTCCTAGTTGGCTCAACATGGATGGAAACATGTTTTGGATACATATGCTCCTTCACATGGTGGATCCACTTTAGTGATTTGGTGGTTTAACCCTTTACCTAACAAATTGGTCACATCTGCGCTAGTAATAACAAATTCAGAATCTGAAAAAACTTATTTTTTTAACATTTTTAACTAAACCATATTATGTGACCCCCCCCCCCCCCCCACCCTTCAGTGGAACAAGGTCATTGAGCTCATTCCAATGAGGAGTCACATGATAGGGTTTTGTTAAAAAAAAAATTTTAATTCGAAAAAATAATATTTCAAATCAAGAATTTTGATATCGACTGTGTTGGGTAAAGGGTTAAGTGACTTTGAAGATATTAATATCCTGATTGTAGCAAAGTGCACCGCATGGCTCCCGGATATGCTGTAAACCATGCCTTCAAATTTGAAAAGGGGTGCAGAGTCCAACGTCAAACTAGAGGGTTCCTGCAGCTAATCAGTAAGTGGATTCCAAACTTTTCAAGGCCATTTTCATGCCATATTCAAGGTTTTTCAAGGCTTCACTGAAGTTAAATTCAAGGTTTTTCAAGGTTATCGACGTGATTTCTGGACGTTTTTGCCTCCACACTTTATGAAACCCATTACAAAAAAGGTTTATATTTTGAAAGTTAAAAAATTTATAGTAATTTATATATTTTTTATACTTACCAATGACCCAGACTTAGCTGGTGCTAACTCTTAAAAATCTAGGGCCAAACACAAATTTTGCCCCCCAATCCCCAAAATTTGCATCTAAAACCAAAAGAAATCATGTCCTAAAGGACCTCCATACTTTGCCCCCACTGCGCATGCGCAGTGTCAAGGACGTTCCGAAATTGGTGCCAATCACCATTCTTACTGGCAGTGCCTGGTCAGCGCTATGTACTCAGCGGGGAGGTAAGAGTTCCCAACTCTTGGGAGGGCCATCCCCGTCTGGGTCATTGGTAAGTATAAAAAATATATAAATTACTATAAATTTTTTAACATTTCTATACTGAACCAATGACCCAGACTTAGCTGAAAAGTAAAAAGGCTGGAGGGCCTAGGACATAGAGGAAAATCCAATAAGCTCAACTATATAATATAGAGTGAACCCCTCAAGGAGAAAAGGAGTATTAAGCTTTACATGTATCTTTCTTATTTTATTATAAATTAGAAAGATACAATACCCTTCATAATTGAGCACAATAACATTCATGTTCTCTATTAATATCCAGTATAACCCATTATACTAATTATTTTTAAAGTAAGCCAATAAATAAAGTTAGTCCAGAGAACTGAGACTCTTTATATTCATTAAAAGTGTCCGAGGATTGTATATTAACGCCCGTTTGACACTTGACATATACAAATGCTTCACACCGAGCTACACTTTAAAAATATGACATGAATGAATTTTTAACATTAATATTACACCTTAAAACTTAGATAAAGAGACATTAGATCCAATTTGTAAACTATCGTGATGTGCATAGGTATCAGATAACATAGACCTATAACCTTTAATAGTAACAGGCTGCAGTTGATCTCGTCAAACAAGTATACTAGAAAGTTTGCAATGTCTGGTATGGAGGGATCAAAAATATCAACAGAATGATCCCTACACCAACGATGAAAAACCTTCCACTTAGCCGCATAATTTAGCGAAGAGGAGGTCTTCCTACAGTTAGAAATCGCGTCCACTGCTTGTCCTGTAAAGTGCTTGCCATGCAAGAAGGACCGCACAACGGAAAAACGTGAAGGTTGAGACCTTGCGGGTTGTGATGAAGTCGATGCGGTTTCCCCTGCGAAAGAAGATCCTCCCGTGGAGGAAGCTTTCGCGGTAGGTCCCACAACAGACACCTGAGTAGATTTATCCACGGTCTCTGTGGAGACAGAGATGCTACCAACAGAATCTTGCACTGAGATTGTTTTATCTTTAGCAATATTTGCTGAATCAACGGCGCTGGAGGATATGCATATCCTATCATTCCGTCCCATGAGATCGATAGAGCGTCCACTGCAAATGCTCTTGGATCCGGGCACGGTGACACATACGTCTGCAACTGATTGTTGAGATGTGTCGCAAATAAGTCTATCATTGGCCGTTCCCACTGGTAGCAAATCTGATTGAATACTTGTTTGTTGAGAGTCCACTTCGACGGCAACAAGTGACCCTTCCGTGAAAGGGAGTCTGCTAGTACATTCAGATGACCCGGTATATGACGGACCGAAAGTAGAACCTGAAGTTCTAGAGCAAACAGAAGGATTCTCTCCGTTAGATTGAATAACGGAACGGAATGAGTGCCTCCCTGGTTCCGTATATATGCCACTACTGTCGTATTGTCGGACAGAATTTGGACATGAGCTTTGTGAATAATGTCCATCCAATGACGTAACGCAAGCCAAATTGACATCATTTCCTTGATGTTTATGTGCTTGGTTAGGAACTGTGGATCCCAAAGACCCTGGCATCTCGAATCCGTTGGGATCAATGATGCACCCCAACCTGTTTGACTGGCATCCGTCATAATGGTAAAACTCGGATCCGGCAACTGCAGCGGAACTCCCTGAGTTAACCACTGAATGTTTGCCCAAGTCTGAATCTCTTGTTTCACTTGATCTGACAAGAGAACATCTATGTCGAGCGAATGAATCTTCACACTCCAATGCTGAGTTAAGAAAATTTGGAGAGGACGAGTGCGCAACCGCCCCATCGGAGTGAGATCCGCGGCGGCTCCGCACAAACCTATCAGTCTCATAAACTCCCTCGCTGTGACTTTGTCTGCATGAAGACCATCGCGAGCGTAACAACTGACTAATTTCGCTCTGGTTAACGGCAGACGAACGAGATTGTTGTGCGTCTCGAAGCTCATTCCCAGATGAGTGAATGACTTGGACGGCACCAGATCCGACTTCTCCTCGTTTATAACAAAACCGAGACGTCGGAGCAATAGAAGCAGATTCTGCACATCGTTCTGAAGCGTTAACTCGTTGCCGTACCTCTGAAGAATGTCGTCCAGGTAGGCCGACGTTACCACAGACGAATGAGCTCGGAAATACATCATTACCGAGTTCATTACCCGAGTGAAAGCCCAGGGTGCTAGATTCAGTCCGAAGCACATCGCCCGGAATTGATACACCACTCCTAGGACTGCGAAGCGTAGATACTTTCTGAATGTTGGATGTACCATGACATGAAAGTACGCATCTTTGAGATCTATGCTTGTAGCATAATCGTTCACCCGAATACTCGCTCTGACCGACCGAATCGTCTCCATATAAAATTTCGGAGTGACGATCAGCTTGTTTATCCAGCTCAAATCTATGACTGGACGGAACGAGCCGTCTGCTTTCGGAACCAGAAACAGATGGCTGTAGAATCCCGGTGTTTCCTGGTCTTCTACGACCTCTACCGCGTTCTTCATTAAAAGAGACTGCACCTCCGATAAGAGAGCGTCTCTTTTCTGCGGATTTGACGGAAGTTGAGTCCATTTTGGACTTCGAGTTAACGGAGGCTTTCGTTTGAAGGATATTCTTAGACCTTCCGAAATCACCCCTCTCACCCAAGGGTCGTCCGTAATCGACGCCCACTCTTCTGAAAAACTTGACAACCTTCCGCCAACCAGAACGCGATAGAGGTTGAAGCCATCACCTCCTGGACCTGCGAGGCTTGCGGGAGGAGAAACCACGTCCTCCACGACCCGCACCTCGTCCCGTCGACCTTGGGGCGTCCGACTGATTGTCCCGGCCCGAAGGACGTCCCGCACGAGAGTCGCTGCCTTGACGGTCTCTTGAATAAGACCGAGAGGACGCACCGGAACCTCTATAGGAACCTTTCTTGGGCGCATTAGACCCAGAAGTGCCTGTCTTATTCTTCTCTGTCGTATCCGACTTTTTGGAAGCGGATTTAAACAAAAGAGAATCTGAAGCTTTCTTCGTAATTTTATCGTAGATTGCAGAAAGCTTGCCGTCGAATAGAAGTTCTCCGGAGACCGAAGCGACTCTGAGAGAGTTCTTCACCTTACTATCCACGCGTGTGGATGTAGCTAAGGCTGCGTCACGTCTAACCAACTCCAGGTTTGCCACTGAAAGGGCGGAGTTATACGTGGAATAAGCCACTGCCCTTGAAAGAAGTCTTAATGAGGATTGTATATCCTGGAATTCTTTCCCTTGAAGACGCAGTGATAATGCCTTTGTAAGGTGGTCTGCGTAAGATAAAGCCTCTAAACTGGCCCTGTTAGACGTGATTGTCGTATCCAACACCGCGGTTGGAATGGACATAGACGACGGTAACGACAATTCTAAGTCTTCCGCCTCGTCGTCAAGACGCAGAGGAACTCTCGGAATACCCTGTCCTGCCGTATCGAATTTATTCCTTGCATTAATGAAAGGCAGGTTAAGAGCATTGGAGGACATGAAACCAGCTTTGCCTGTTTTGGAAGCAAGCTTGAATATAGCGTCGTTCAATAATTCAAATGTTCTTGTGACAATATTGGACTGAGACGGAAACTCAGGGACAATGGCTCTGAACCGCTCAAAGAATTCAGTGTCCAATGACGCTATTATTCTCTTGTCCGGAACCGCAGCAGTCTGGCCCGATGGAACAACGTGAGGAAGGAAGTGCCGGATAAAATCCACGGCAGCTTTATGTTGTTTCAAAAGGGATAGCTCCAAGTCATCCGTATCCCTTTCACCATCCGGTCGGACCTCACGATGCTCCCGGTCGTCCGCACCCGATGCTTCGGCGGAGTGTACTGACCCAGCGCCGTCGGATAATTCCCGATCCGACACCGATTCTGTCGGCTGCTGGGATGCTGCGATAATTTGTGCTATCTGAGCAAGCATGTCCGTCATCGAGGCCTGCGGAGTGGCGGTCTTTCGCTGCTTCGCCGCGGGAAGCTCCGCATCAACTGACTCCCGCATACTCTTCCTATGCGAACGTCCGGAGTCTACCGGTCTCGTGTCCCTGGCTACCGGATGGCGCGACCTGGTCGCCGAAGAATCCCTTATTGGCGAAGCTGGTAGAATCTCCGCGGTCACATAGCCAAGGTGCGGTCATGTGCGCTGGTGAGAGGATGAGGAAGCCTGCGCAGTGTCCGCGGACTGCCTAAACAACGGAGCGTCCCGAGCGACGGACGTGTGCTCCGCTTGCGACACATTTTGTACCACAACATCAGGTCCCTGATGTTGTTGTACGAGAGAGGGGCCTCTCTCGCTCGCGGCCCGGCTGGACCTGGACGAGCTAGGAACCGGACTAGAAGGCTTCATCCGATCTCTACTAACATCCGCCGTCACTGGGTGTGCACCTAGTATATTTATAGTGCTCGCAACACCCAACATTTCCTCCTGGACTGCAGCGGACGAACCCGGCTGCCGAACCATTTGGTGAATGGACGCTACACCGGGCGAGCTAGCGGACGACAGCGCCGTCGATCCTACTAGGGACCTCTTAGGCAACTGTTGTATCTCCATGAGCACTTTTGCCACTAACTGTTCATTCAATTGTGACGACGGAAGCGCACTCTTGGAAGATAACATGGAAACATCACCCTGTTCTTGTTCCTCTGAAATAGAAACTGATAGACTAGAGTGACCCTGCGGAGAAAGGACCGACATAGCCCTTTCTCCACTAACAACATACCGTGACACACGATTCCAATGTTTGTCATCCCAATATTGACATATTGAACAGGAGTTAGTGCGAGTACACTGACTACAATTAATACAATGATCATGAAAGTCAGAGGAAGATTTCTTCCTATTACAATTTGAACAATGTCCTTTCATTGTGAAAAGACAACAACAAGTCCTAGTACTCGCACAAACCCCTGAACACGAAGATACATAATAACATGATCCATTAATATTGAAAAAAGCAAATGAAATTCAAAATAATTTTTGAAAAATATTTTTTTCAGCGAAGCCCAAGTTTCTGAAAAGTAACGTTGAGCCCCAATGGATCCCAAGGGTAAGTGTTGTCAAAAATTTTTAAATTATTTTAAATAATTATTGCAACACTTACGGATAATAATAATGTATCTTGTAGTGAGATAAACTACTCCAAAGGAAAAAAGCCCCCCTCAAAAGAGACTGTTGCCAATGTAAACAAGAAGTGTAAAAACACCAGAAAACATGACTCCAGGCACTGACAATACTGGCCCGAAATCAGTTATCAAAATTACACACTATCTGATGCAAAACAGAGACTTCCAGAGAAGAATCTGCAGAACATCAGATGGTAGATGCAGAACACAACGTCTAAACACCCATGGGTGAAAACGTAAACATGGGGAAAATAACAGAATTCATTCTGTAACCAAGCTAATTCTCCCAAGAAATTTTAGGAGTAATCTTACTCAAAAATATGCCAAAAGCATGGGAGAATAGCAAGGGGGGACTTACAGGATAAGGAGAGAGGAAACACTGAATAAGCAGTGCAACTTCAAAGTAAGAATGACAACAACAGGCCCATGCCTCGAAAATAGGCAACTTAACATAATTTTATAACAAAATTTTAAGTTACAGCCCTGATTATTTTCTGTCACTCCTTTTTCCTCTCCTCCTTCTCTATCCTCCTTAGAATCACCATTTCTCCAATATTTATGTGTCTGGCATCATTTAAACTGAGATTTACAAGCACAAAGATCAGTGAGATGTTAACTGATGAAGGGCCAAACAAAGAATGGTGATTGGCGCCAATTTCGGAACGTCCTTGACACTGCACATGCGCAGTGGGGGCAAAGTATGGAGGTCCTTTAGGACATGATTTCTTTTGGTTTTAGATGCAAATTTGGGGGATTGGGGGGCAAAATTTGTGTTTGGCCCTAGATTTTTAAGAGTTAGCACCAGCTAAGTCTGGGTCATTGGTACAGTATAAAAATGATTGTTTTCAAGGGTTTTCCAGGACATTTTTGGAGTTTTGAGGAAATTCATTGACTTTCCAGGCCTTGAAAGCTGATTTTCAAATTCAAGGCTTTTCAAAGCCTGCAGGAACCCTGAGCTAATCACTGTCATAGATTACAATCAAAGCATGTGTGTCAAGTGTTTCAAGAAACATAATGATGGCAAGAGGGGGATTTGGAAGCCAATGTATAGTGTCAACTGATAGTGAGTGCTGACTTGTAATGAGTGTCTAAACAACAACATACCTGTCATCAGTGGCATTACGCATATGTCTACTACCACTACCTGCTAGAGCTGTTCAAGTCAAGAGTAAGTCAGAGAATGGAAAGTAGAAAAACTTGAACTAACTTTTCCATGAAACTTTTAAAATCACATTTCTACAACACTTGTCACTTATTAATAGTTTAGCCCAAATTGTTATTTTCAGAATGAACTATGCTTAATGACAGCAAAGGGGATAAAATACTCACAACCACTGGCTCATCCCTTATTTGAAGCAAAATGTATGGATATCTTGCATTCAGAAATATCCCATTCACCCTATGGGACCAGAGTCACACCAGACTTAGAGACTCTAGGTATAAGTGCTGACTGTGCCAAGCAGGTGATTTGCTGCTGTTTCTAACAAGAAAAGTTGTATTAGGCCCCACATAATATATCTCCTGTTTCTCAGGCCATTTTTTTTGTAAAACTGCATATATGGGTGGGCGTTTTTTTATTTTATTTTTTTGTAATTATTTCTTTGCCATCAAACGTTCATATTCTTGGTTTGTTTTATGTTTTAGGCCTCATAATCTACAGGATAGTATGGGTGGTGGGGTATTTCGTCCCTTGAGTGCAAGAAGGCTTTGCAATGCTAAAACATTGCAAAGCATTGTTCTACTCAAGGGGCAAATTTATCAATTTTATTAACTTGGGTAAAATATCAGACATACACCATTTAATTTTTATATTTTGAAGTTTCATTGGTGAAAAGAGAGCATGCGACAGCCAAAATGACCATATGGGAGGGCCTGAGAAACAGATTTTTTACTTTTTTAGGTCATATTGATTAACTCTGCCTGTTGCTGGTGGATTGTTCTGCTCAGTACAAAATACTCCGCTACCAACGAGGGGTACCCTCCTAAATCTTGTTAACATAATATACTATCCTAAATGGGATTAATCCTCTTGTCAGTGATTTCTTTCTGCTAGACTCAAATGAAATTTTTGATCAAATCACCTCATGACTACTTCGTAGTTTCATTTATTTATGAGAAATTAACATTCTGCATTGTAATCTCAAAATACAAAAATTTCGAGCTGCACATTTTTTTCCATAATGCAACATTGAATTGGTTAAATTCCTATTGGCATTATGCAGGGATGGAAACTGAAATTAATAAAAAAAAAAAAAGAAGAAATGCCAGAACTTTCAACCAAAAGTGTATGGGATGTTGGGGCACATTCATAGTTTCTGTAAGACGTGTCATCACCTCAGGCCTACCTGAGCCCAGCAGAACCTAGGTTGGCCTGAGGCAATGTTGAATATTAGAGGCACATACTCTGTATCAATAGTGAACCTGGCATAAGAGACATGAAACAGTCAAATGTAGATATACTGGAAAACTCTAAATGGTTGAACATTTTACAGATTTGAATGCTCCAGTTTTGTCATATTTCAAAATGTAAATCACTTCATTCATATGACTTCTACGTTTTCTTGGCATATTATCATTTCATATTTTCGATAAATATTAATTAGTGCTTCATAACACCTTCATTTGATTTGATTGGTCAATTTCAATAGAATGCTTTCTGATTGGTTATCATCCCAAAAATCTGTCAAATTAATGCGGTTATGACGCATCACAGTCAAATGCATAATGTTCAAAGTGAAATTCTATTCTTTAACCCTTCTTTATCTAAAAGATGTGTTTTTGGTAACTGTGCTGTTATATGATAAACAAAATATGAAATTTGTGTTTTGGTTACCCATATTTATGAAACTTGTCTACAAACAGAAAATTCTTAAGACTCATTTCATAAATATCATGTGACCAAAACACTCATTCCATATACTCTATATATTAGCAGGACCCCTCCATTTTGATGCAAAATGATGAAGACAGAAAAAATCAGCTTTCGGAATGAATTGAAAAATTGGAAATCAATCAAAAATCGGAAAACTTACATTCTTGATTATGGAAAAAAACGTGCAGCGAGAAATTTTGAAATATCAACATGAAGTTGTAGAGAGTAAAGAAATATATCCAGCAGGTAAAGAGTTAAATATCCTCCAAAACCAAACAAAACCACCACCTAGACCTCCAGTAAAGAATTTGATTCAAAGGCAGGGATTCTTCTGGGTGAACACAGGGACCAAATATGGGATCCTTTCCCAATGATGTTTGGGCATGATTTTTTCCCAATTCCTAACCCAAAATTTCTCAGTCTCAGTCCTCACTCACAACAAAAATTTATTCCAACTTGCTGTCCTGAACTGGACACTCATAACCCCTCAGAAATCCAATAATTGCCAATCTAAAGAAGCATAGAAAGCTTTTCTGAATGCAGAAGATTACAGGAATGCATTCATTACAGGAAGAAATCATTGATTTTGTGAAAAGAGAAATACCTCTACCATGACATCACATGTTGTTTTCATATAGAAGCTTCTGTATTAATGTTCTTAGTTTAATCCGAAATATATTTCTTATTCTTTCATTTCTTTGTTTCGTTTCCTCCAAGACAAATTCCCAACTCAGAGTCCTCAAACTAAATTTTCCCTTTGGCATGGGACCAAGAGCCTTTCCCAAAGAGGGTAGAATCCATGAAATGGTACTTAGTACCCAACATTTTTTTGCAATGCACATTTTACCAAATGTTTATATATTCAAAAATGAATTTACCCATTGTAATGCATCAAGATTAATACATTACGTCAGATCAGCTGGTTTTTATCACACATGCTTGGCACATATTGAGAAATCAAAAATGATATTTGGTAACAATTTTTGATGATTCTGAATATTATTTATTTATTTATTTATTGGTGTTTAAGGTCACATATTTTTGCACAATGGCTAATCATGACCACAACAAGAGTATCAACTCAAGACCAGGGGTGAGCGTTAATAAGCCATGTTGCCCATTTTAGAGAGGGTTTGCACCTCCCAAGCATTGGTGACTGCGTCCTATTTTACCAGTAAAACAGAGTTCTGAATATAATCAAACACAAAATGTAACCAAATATTTTTCTGTAATTACTCAAACAGATGTGCACATTTTGAAAAAATAACATTTGCTCACATGTGCAAGATATTATCAACACATTTTTTTCAAAATTTAACACTTAAATGCCTATTTCTCAGTTTGGTCAATTTTTGTAACTAAGAACAGATGTCCCATCATGCTGTCTTTGGACAAAATTGTAAGGTACCTTCTAAGTACAATGGAAGTTGTTTCTGGACAACTCCTCTTACTGATCAACCGATTAAATTATAGGCCCATGAACCGATTACTCAGAGTCATAATTGGCCAATTCCGATTATTAATTAAGTGCCCATGGTCAGGGCTGCCACGACTATTTGATTGAGTCGACTTACCGTCAGAAGGTGATATAGTCAACTATTATTTTTCATAGTCGACTATTTTTTAGCTGTGTACATCATACCACTGAATGATGATATTCGTCCGCGAGGGGCACGTAACATTTCACGGTACCTGTTATCCTTCGTATTCATTGTTCATATCACGGAAATAGGCAGTAACTTTGACTTTACCCTCACATATTATGTCATGAAATGGACGTTGTCATATCTAAACTCTGTACTGGATGAAGCTACTGTGAATAAATTGTTGATAATCCATGTTAATTGTTGCCATTTTAAATCCAATAATTTTATTATCGATGTGGAATTTACTGACACTAAAAATTCCATACTTGGAAGTGTTAGCATCGCGTGACACAAAATTGATTATGTCAGTGAGGAATTCCCAGTGAACCCTAGTATTTTTCTGAACATACATAGACCACAGGTACTCGACACAAGCTGAGAAATCGAAAGAAAAATGATATCTGATAGCATTTTTGAATTGATGGTGACGTGCCCCCATAATGGTATATATAAATATTATGGGGGCATGAGTACCAGTGACAAAGACCAGGGGAAATAAAGCATTTAAGTTGATTTAACTGATCATTATGATGATGTGGTGTCACTCCCTTGGTGGGCGGAGCTTACTTTGATGGATGCATGAGCTAAGTCTGCTTTCTGTTTTCAATTCTCCGTTGAAAATTCAGATATTGATAATTTGATATTTTGATTTTCTCCATCGATGCTCTTTCATTATCTCTGATAGAGTAATAGTGTTGTTTAATAATAGAGTTATTATGAATAGGTGTCTCTTTATCCTGACATTTGCCTGGATAGAGCTATTGGTTAGTGTCAATGTCGTTTCCTTTTTTCATCACATGGCTGTGCAGTTTCACAAAACATGCATGACGTAAATTGCAGTCAGCTCTGGACGTGATTCCAATAGACCAGCATTTCGTTAATTTGATGATAAATCCATCGAAACAATAGGTAGTAAATCTATCATAGCTGTCAGTTGGTAGCATAATAGTACTCTGCTGATTTCTTGCTATCAGCAGGCACTTTGCGAAATTGCGACTTGTGTTAAAAAAAATGACAATCGGTGAGAACCGATATTTTTCTGGTAGTGCCAATTCGATTCTGACACCCTATAATTGGCCGATTATGTAAGGTGATTCAGTTAACTGTTTGATCACTACTCTTAGTTGCCCATATAAGCAGCCAAGACTTGCATAGACAGAACTGCAAAGTCACAGAACATAAACTGTCAAGGCGAAGCAAAAATGTATCAAAAAATTGCCGGTCCTTCAAGGGTTAAAGAGTATTTGTGCACCCCAAAAAGAGTTTTTTGCTAAAAGTCAATACAATTTAAAGTAGTTAATCATCCCATCTACAACTTGGACCACACCATTCCACACATACACACTTATAAAAGTACAAGTGAAAGCTCTTATTTTGGTTTTGTGCTGAGGCCAGTTTTCCAACAACCCAGAATATTGTGACTCCTTCCTGGATTCTTTTCATTTCGCTGATAATGTGTGGAGGTCTGTCACACTATATTCAAAGGCTCCCTGAACCATTCCCAACAATATGTTGTTTAGTAGCATTTCATTAGAAGAAAAGGCTCCACCAGAATAATTCTACAAGTCTACTTCCTTTCCAACTAAGACTGAGACTCTTGCATATTTTGTACATACCGGTACATGAAATTGCAAAAATGGAATTTCTGGACCAAACTTGATTCCTAATACTGATTAACAGACCATTTAACCCATAACTGGTAGAGTGCTGCAAGCACATATTTGGGCTTTATTCTGAATTCAGGTACCAGAAGTTGAAGGCTCCATATTCTGTGCATGTGCTTCGAATTATCTTTGAAGTAAAATTATTTAGTCTGTAGGGATATGACATGTTGCAATTTATGGGAGAGTGCACACTCTCCCATAAATTATAACAATGCAAAGACATGTGATCAAATTTTGATCAGGCCTGGCATTCTGAAAAATACAGGAGGGCAAAAAATTGCTCTCCTCAATCAGCTTAGGAGAGCAATTAGCTTTACACAGCATTTTAAGTATCCAATTGAACGAACTCATTGAAACTGAAACCAACAGACTACATCAGTGATTTTATTAACTTTACTAAGGAAAGCGAAATCTCTTAGACATCTAGATGTCTCACTCAACAACCGAACACACACTTGACAAGACCTGTGTGTGTACCCAGACCTGTTGTCCAAGAAAGTCATACGCCTACCACTACCACCTTCAACCCCCCCCAAGGGGGTTGAAGGTGGTAGTGGTAGGTGTATGACTTTCTTGGACAACAGGTCTGCTTGAATCTACAATCACATCCTGGTTCAAGTGCTTCAAGTGACAGGATAGTAGTAATGGTAGTATATTATAGTGTCAATATTCCTTGAATAATTACCCCTCAAACTGTGATGTCAGTTGTTGAACTTGAAACTGACAGAAAAAAATATTGCTGTGACCCATTTTGCTTCAAAGGATTGCAACTGTGTTTGGGTATGGTTGCAGCCATTACCTTTTACCACTAAACCACTTTCAAAATGAAATTACGTGATGTTATGTGTCTTCGAAGTTAAATTACATTTTTGCTTTACAACAGAAATTTAATGTGAGCATAATACATGTAATCTTAATCATCCCAGACCAAAATATTTAGGAGGGCAATTTTTCGCTCTCCTTAATTCTTTCAGGAGGGCAGTAAGGAGAGCTAAAAAATCGCTCTCCTGAAATTGCCAAGCCTGTTTGATGACGAAAAATAATTTTGAACTCTACCAGTTAAGGGCCTAATTCCAACTTTGATAACTTTTTAATGCAAAGGAACAGGTGCTCCAATATGCATTGTTTGAGTAAACTCAAAATTTGTTTTCTAAGTTCCTTGTCAGTTGTTTTAGGAAAGTCTTGTCTGCCTCTGACTAGAAACAACCGCAAAGCCACAGGAGGTAGACTTTCAACGTATAGCGAAAATGTATAAAAACCTCCAGGTCTTCAAGGGTTAAGAAATGAGTGTTGACATTTTTTACAAAATATAAAATGTTCCAGAACAAGTGATAGAGAAATTGGTTAAACAAGACACTATAAAAATGACATTTCTTGACGTTATGCTTGAAATTTCAAGTATTGTTACATCAGTGTGCAGGGGGTTAGGCATTATCATTTGCTTTGATTTGTTGTAGTAATAAGGATTAACAATTTCTTCTTCATTTTATTTAAGCCTTTTCATTCTGGAGTTGATCGATCTAATTTTCTTTCTGCTTCCAAGTTAAAGAGGCCCCAGGGGGCCTTAGGGCACTCACCTGACATGGTAGTCTAAATATCAAACCAGCGACTTGACTAGAATAAGCGGCATACGCCCCTCCTAAGAAAAGCATATACCAACTAGATGAAGCGATTGTGCCCACACAATACACAGGATTTTCCTTCTATTTTCAGTTCCTGCACTTGTTCGTCCCAAAATTGAGATAAATGCATAAAAACAGATTTTTTTTAATTTTTGTTCGGAAATTTTCTAAGTCCCAAACAAAATTTTTTCAGACTAAAATTTTTTCTTCTTCTTCTTAAAATGAACCAAAATGCATAAAAAAACAAAAAACTAATTTCCGTATTTTGGTCCAAAATTTTCCAAGTCACACCCAGCCCCCAAATTTTCAGTGCAAAAAAAATATTTTTTTTTTTTGTCTTAAAATTGACCAAAATGCATAAAAAACAAAAAAAAACTCATTTCCGGATTTTAGTCCAACCAGGACCCAAAATTTTCAGCGTAAAAAAAAAATTCACCAGTGACACGAATTAATGTGCCTAATTTGGAATTTTTGCATCCATTTTCCACGATTTTAATAATCTGCCATTTAAAATCCAGAACTAATTTTAGTGGGTTACATTATTTTCACCGTCAAAATTTCCATCCGTGTTCAGTTGTATTCATACATTCGTTTCAAAGGACATTTGTCAATGGAAATTGCGAAATAAATTTTTGTACCTGCCATAATATATAGTTCACCTCAGATTATTTAAATCTTACACGATAAAAGTTCATTTCAGGAATTCTGGTAATACATTTAAAAAACAAACACTATATTTCAAGCTTGCAATTTTATTCTGAACCACAGGCAAACAATAACATTAACTTAACTTAATTTAGAAAAAAATACACTTTGAATGTACAATTCAACAGTATTAAAAAAATGAAGATAAACATTGAATCAAAATCACTCTCCTCACATTTTTCACTCTCGCAAACTTTGAGGTGAGCGATTTTCCACTCGCCTACATTTTGCTCCCATTCATCACTGTGAATCTCACTTCCCTAAGCATGCTGCATACCAAATACCAAAAGATTCCTATTGGTAGATCTGAAGAAGAAGAGTTTTAAAGAATATTCCTCATACTGCACTAATTTAAACATTTGGGCTCCCTTAGAGACCCCAAATATGGACCCATGAAATTGATTTCAATAAACATGTGAAACAATCTTCCAAAGATGTTATATGTGAAATTTGAAAGCTTTTGGAGCAGTGGTTTGGGAGAAAAGTAGTGTTAAATGTATTTCCCATTACCCACAGTGTTAAAAAATGCTGACTCAGCACTTTTTCAAAGTCCCAAAAACGTACCCCATGATGAAACCGATAGCAATTTTTTTTTACCATTCCATTCTGTTGGTCCTAAGGAAGCTTCACACCAAATAAGAATTCTCAGTGCCGTGTAGTTTTGGAGATATGGGCGTTTTAATTTTTTTCTATTTTTAGCTCCTGCGGTTCCCATGGGGAGACAGGAAAATTTTTTTTGGAATAAATTAACTACTTATGTCTCAATAAAACCTCATATCAAATTTGGTTAAAATCAGCCTCTCGGTTTGGAAAATAGAAATTTTGGGCGTGGCAAAAATTCTTGCCCCTCCCATAATGATAGCAAATATAGCCCCTAGAACTTTTGACATGTGATAGGGAACATGCACACCAGATTGGTTGAATTTGGTTGGGTAGTTTGTGAGAAGAAGTCGATAATGTAAAGTTAACGCCGGACGGACGACGGACGGAAAGTGATTAGTAAAGCTCCCCTTGAGCTGTGCTCAGGTGAGCTAAAAAGGTAACTCAGTCCAGTAAAATAACATAGAATTACATCGCATTCACACATTTACATGCATGCTTACAAGAGAACGTACTTAGCAAAGAATTTTGAAATCTAAAGAAAATTAGTTCACCTACATGTGCTGGGCAAGTGGTCAAGTTGATGGACGAATGGGTGGGGCTGACTTGCACTGACCCAGTTACAACAGTACGTGTACCTGGATGAGAAGGCAGGGAAGGGCCGGGCATGGAAGGACAGGACAGGTGCTGCAGCATACAGATGGTGGACAATGCTACAGCATAATATATCTTGACTTACAACAAACTGAAAAAAAGATATCAAAATATATTGGTTTATCGTCCCAGCTTTGAAACCCCAGAATCTCAACGAAAGATCTGTGAAATTTTGGCAGATCTTCCATTAACTGAGATTCCTGTGTTTGAAAGCTGGGACCACAGACCAATGTAACAGTAATCTGTCCCAGTTGCATTGAATGTTAAGCAAACAATCCATGGGTAAAGCTCCCAATAAATGCATGTGCTATGTGGACAATTATGAATCACCACTAAAAACAATTCTAAAAATTCAGTAATTGTCAATTCTTGAATATTGTCTGGGGCGGGTTTTAAATGGGAACTATCATACTGGCCGGGTTAATTGCAACCTTTTTTTTTTTTTTTGTGGGGGGGGGGGGGTGGTTACCATTAGCTCAGTTGGTGGTGTGGCAGTGCATTTATAGCTAAGCAATTGGGTGCCATAGACTTGAGATTGACTCCCATCGGTGCCAACTTCTGAAAAACTAAAGACCTAGCACAATGCCTGGGGGAAATCCTGCTTGACATAGGCAATATATATACAGTGGAACCCTGTTAAATGAATAGCCACTTTGTCAATGAAAATTATTCTATTAACAAGAGTATTCAATTAACAGGGATTGTGTTACATTCCTATATTCTAGAGATAAACTTAGCATTTATTCTATTATATATTGTTTGACAAAGCTCCATGAGCTCTGTCAAACAAGATATAATAGATTAAATGTCCATATGTACTGAGGCCATATAGATCTATAAACAAAGGAAAACTGGGGAGAGTCCGGGTAATTTCTTGACAGGTTGCACAATTTTTTTATTCAATTAACAGGAGTTTACTTTATAACCTATATTCAAAGTTGTACTGGAGGTATGGTAAATGGTTTTGTGTTAGGAAATTATATTCAATTAACAGGGCAATTCAGTTCAGAGATATCCAATTAAGTGGACTCCACTGTATATAAAGACAAAAAATCAATTAATCATTTGACACTCACATCCCTTTGGCTTTCTGCCATGTATCTCCCCAAACATAGCATCCATGTCTTCTCACCAGAACACAGCATGTTTCTGGATAATCATTCATAGCCTGTGCCATTGCTTCCTGCAAAATTTATAAAAAAAAAAATACCTGAATACAATTAACACATATGAACTTATTTTCTTTCTGGAAGATGTTAGTGACCAGACATGTTAAGTTTCACTCTTTTGGTAGGAGGCTCCCGATTTCTTATGCCATCTCCTGACCTCACGATCGGGGGACGAATTCTCACGATTTTGAGGCTCCATGATTTGTCTTGCAAACTTGAGTCTCAAGTTTTCAGTCTACTGTACTAACTACTATAAATAAGCTGAGTGGAACTGAAAATTGCCTGACATTCGCCTGGGCTGGAGATAAATCAGATGTGTGACAGAATAACTGAAAAAAATCATTCTGTAAAAATCGAACCTCTACAGTCAAAATTAGGAGAGAGACTGGTGAAAACATTGGAGTGAGTAACCAATAAAAGTGATTCGTATATCACGACTTACTTCAACTAGAGTGATGTCACACATACAGCCCGACTGTCCCAGCAATGGCAATGCTTAGACACAAAATAGTCTGAGCTATTTTTTGTTAACTGTTTACCTAACGAATCTGTCATATCTGCACTTGTTTCATTTCTCGACCCCAAACCATACCTCATGACCTATTAATGGAACAATCTTGATGAGCTTGTTCCAATAAGGACTAATAAGCAATGGTTAGAAGTAAAAAATGAAGAAATCTGATGTTTCAGAAAAATAATTTGTACTGTTGGCATCAACTTGTGTTAGGTAAAGGGTTAAAGATGCAGTACATAAAACATTCTCTTTCTAAAAATTATTATAATACCACTGAAAAATAATTTTGGTAAAAAATGACAAGAAAAATGTTCTGCTTTTTTCATCTTTCTGAAAGAAAGTATAAAATTATGAGTTTTCCTAAAATGTCAACAAAATTTGTAGTTAGATCATTAGCTACATAGCTCTGTAGGTTAGGAAATACAACTGCAGTCAATATATACTGAGTCAAAAAAGAAAGTATAATAAACTTTGAGGGGCAATTTTTTTAGTATTATTGACTTTAATCCCAAACGATTTATTGTAAACTCATATTTTGAGTCCAGCTGTATGAATTTGCATAATTTCATGTTCTTACTGTTGCCAGCGTCATGTCAGGATGCCGCAATTCAGACATGGGGTAAATTGAAAAGTTCACACATGCAGTCAATAGTGTGTATGTCCACAATTTGCCTCTTGGATGGCAAGACATCGACGGCGCATGGACATCCTGTGGTACTGCTTTCTACTCCTGCCTTAGAACATTACGTAAATCGACGTCTGAAGATCATGAAGTCATACCCGATGGTCCAGTTGATCCCAAAGATGCTCGATTGGCGACAAATCTGGCAAAAGTGGGGGCCTGGGAAGAAGTTTGATGCTCTGCTCCTCAAGAAAGTCATGACAGATATGCGCCATGTGACATCGGGCATTGTCTTGCTTGAATAACTGCAATCTGATGTTAGCATTGAACAATGGGACAACATCAGTGTTAAGAATTTCATCCCTATATTGCTGTCCATTCAGAGTACCATCGATGAAGATCAACTACGTTCGATGATGCAAGGAAATTCCTGCCCACACCATTACACTACCCCCGCTAAAACGGTCGCATTCCCGCACGCAAGCATTAGAAAACCGTTCTCCTCGTCGGCGATACACTCTTGCACTACCATCAGCGTACCATAGACAAAATCGTGATTCATCACTAAAAAGAACTGTGCTCCAACGCTGCGGAGTCCAGCGAACACACTGACGTACCCATTCCATTCTGATGGTACGACGACGTTTGGTAAGGATTGGTCCGTGGTATGGACGCCTACTTTGGATGCCGTGTTCAGCGAGTCTGTTGCAGACAGTTTGTGCACTGATTCTATTGTTAGTTCTACTAGGAGTAATTGCTGCTGTCCTCGATGCCAGAAGGAAGCGATCCCGCAAGTGAGACGTCCAGATGTGTCGGTCTTGTGCAGGGGTCATAACTCTTGGTCGACCTGAACGCGGTCGGTTGACAGTCGATCCAGTGATTCTATACCTTCCAATGAGACGGTAAATAGTGGCCACAGTGACTCCAACCTCAGCAGCGAGCTCATCTGGAGGTATCCCAGCCTCATGCATACCAATGGCACGCAATCTCTGATTTTCGGTTAACCATGGCATTTTTGAAAATGTCAGAAGACAAAAACTAGCATATTTTCTCAATAACCCAGGCTCTCTAGCACAACATAACACAAAGAAAATCGTCGGTCACCCATTTAATTTGACATTTTCGGGTAGCACATGCTATTTTGAAATCCGTAGCAAAATTGTATAGGGTTGGGTGGACAACAACAACATGTCATTAAACTCTTTGCATGACTTCTTGTCCACAAACATGCAACATTAGAACTATTATATTTCATCCTTTATGCTACTTTTTCACATTTGTTTCTATTATACTTTCTTTTTTTGTGGTTTAAATTTTATGGGAGTCATTTTTGTTCTACATGTTATCACTCTAAATGCTTAAAAATGCATTTTGCAGCGAAGAAAAAAATACCTAGATGACATTGAGGGGTGGGGTGTGTGGGTTAGGGGCATGTAATAACTCCCAATCCTTCAAAATGCACTTTGGGAAAAATTGCCTAAATGACAAGGGGGGAGGGGAGGGGGTGTTGGATTATGGGAGTCAAAAAATTGCCTAAATGACAGGGGAAGGGGGTGGGAGGAGGGTGCAGGGCTATGCCTCTGACAATTTTCATCAGATAACAGTGGTCATCAAACCTGAGGTAGACATTGTTCCCAAAGAGATATATACCCCCACAAAATTGATATTTGGTTACTAATGTTTAAGTTATTCCATAAACAAGCATTACACGATATTTATTAACAAAGGGCAATAACTCCCATAATTTTTATCGGATATGGTTGGTCATTAAACTTGATATAGACACTGTTGCTATAGAGACATATACCAAAAAGAATTGAAATCTGTTAAATATTGTTCAAGTTATGCCACAAATAATGTTCTGATTACTAGCTGGGGAATACACTTACCAACTTTCATTGAGATTAAATAATCCAAACTGGAGTTATCAAAAATCTTAATAGAAGGTCAAATTCTAAGACGAAAAAGGGAAATAACTCATGTAAAAATAATTGGACGGAACCCATATTCAATCTTGGCCTGTATTACTAGCTGGAAAATACACATACCAACCTTGGTTGAAATCAAATAATCCAAATTGGAGTTATCAGTCGGAAACCAATTCTTTATGGACAGACAGATGTACATCGTACAGACAGACAGACGATGGATGGATGGATGAAATGAACAGACAGATGGACTGATCATTTACATAATATGACCATTTTTACAAACAGGCATATAAAAAAGTAATAGCAAATTTGAAGAAAATCGTATTAGAACTGGATTTATCTTCTGGATAACATGGGGAGAAGGGAGGGGAGGATTGCTTCCACCCATATCCCCTGAAGTTTTGGAGACAACATCAAAGACCCTCACTCCCATTTCCTCCCCATCTGTATTGCTTTTTGAAAAACAACAGAAGTATGCTGCAGAAGGCATTTCTTTATATTTCAAACCATGATGCTCAGGTAATGAGAAAAAAAGTTGTATACAAGTAAAAGAAGTAAAAGAAATCATGTCCGTATATGCAATTATTAAAGTTGTATTGATCATGCAAGAACAAAAAGTGATAAAGTAAGTGGTAGAAGACCAATTTCAAATTTAAAGAAACTAAGTTTGAAAACCGTTCTAAAAAGTGTTAAATTAATGCAAGTATTAATTGAGTAGACCTTGCCCCAAATGAAAAACAATGACGTTGTAACAATGTTTGAAGAATGAAAGGTCCAACCTTGAAAAGCAAACCATTAATCCAAAACTTTAAGCTGGGAATACTAAGTAAAATTGACTGCAAAAAAAGGGTTAAATATTTCCTAAAACCTATAAAAGAAATAACTGATGTAAATGCAAACATTAAGTTGTACTGACCATGCAAGAATTAAAGTAACAAAGTATGTGGTAAAAGCCTAATTTCAAATAATATATAATAATAACTAAGTCTGAAAACATGTTTAAAAAGGGGTTAAAATACTGCCAATATTAATTAAAATCACTGTAAAAAGCTTCAGTAGACAGTATACATTGTCCCAAATAAGAAACAGTGACATTCCACTAAACTGTTTGAAGAATTAAAGGTGTAACTTTGTAAATAAAAAACTTTAACCTGATAGTTCTAAGTTAAATTGACTGCAAAAGTGGGTTAGATATGTCCCAAAATAACATGACACATAATGAGAATGATACAATAAATTTTAATTAATATTAATTAAATAGAAAAAAAACTTTAACCTTCACTAAAAACTTTAAACACAAACTTTAACCAAAACTCTAAATGTTAACAGACGGACAGACGGACGGACCAAAGTCATGACTACAGCCCTGACTGTAAACAGTTGGGCTAATAAAAGTTGACAAAATCACAAGAAAAATGATTGGTGTTGTGTTACTTTTATTTCACTGGCATTTGAAGTGGGAACCCATAAAAACCAGGGCAGATTTTTTGTATATTTCGAAACAATGTCTAATTACCAGGATAAGCACAACAACTGCACATCATCCCTGAAAACCATGGTAAGAGATTAAAGACTCCTCAAAAAATAAGGAAATGTTGATTTTTGCTAAAATATGGCTTTTCATGTAAATGTTTGCATCTTGCCAAAGACCCAAATCTCATTGACAGAACAAGGCAGATCCCTCCAATGATGTGGAGCTATGGCCTGAAATCCTGGTGGATCATGAAAGTGAAGAGAGTGTGTGTGTGGGGGGGGGGGGGGGGGGATCTCAGAACTGAGAGGGGGGGGGGGTGCACTTGAACTGAGGACAGAAAATTAAAAACAAGAAGCCCCAAGGAGCCTGAGGGCACCCACCTGACATGGTAGACTAAATATCAACCCAGAGAATTGATTTCAACAACTTGCATCTGCTCCTCCTAAGAAAAGCTTATACCAAATATCAAAGATTCTAACCAGTGGATCTAAAAAAAAAAAAGATTTTTAAAGAATATTCCTCATATTGAACTAAGTTATAATTCAGGCTGCCACAGGGAGCCCATATATGAACTCAGGGACTTGGCTTTAACAAACTTGAATCTCACCCCCCTAAGGATGCTGCACGCCAAATATCAAAACATTCCGACTGCTGGATCTGAAGAAGAAGATTTTTTAAAGAAAATTCATCATTTTGAACTCTGTTACAATTCAAGCTCCCACAGTGAGTCCAAATATGGACCTAGGGACATGGCTTGAACAAACTTGAATCTCACCCCCTAAGGATGCTGCATACCAAATATCAAAACATTCTGAAGAAGATTTTTAAAGAAAATTCCTCATTTTGAACTAAGTTATAATTCGGGCTACCACAGTGAGCCCAAATATGAACCCAGGGACTTGGCTTGAACAAACTTGAATCTCACCCCTCTAAGCATAGTGCATACCCAATATCAAAAGATTCTGCCTGCTGAATCTTGAGAAGAAGATTTTCAAAGAATCTGCCTGAAATGCACTAAGTTCAAATTTGGGCTCCTATACTGAGCCCAAATATAAACCCAGGGGGCCAATTTGAACAAACTTGAATCAGATCCACCCCACAATGTTGCATACCATATATCCAAAGATTCTGACTGCTGGATCTGGAGAAGATTTTTGAAGAAATTTGCCTGAAATGCACTAAGTTCGAATTCGAGCTTCTATAGTGAATCCAAATATGAATCTAGGGAGCCGATTTGAACAAATTTGAATCAGATCCACCCCACAATGTTGCATACCAAATATCAAAAGATTCTGCCTGCTGGATTTGGAGAAGAAGATTTTTTAAGAAATTTGCCTGAAATGCACTAAGTTCAAATTTGGGCTCCTATACTGAGCCCAAATATAAACCCAGGTGGGGGCCGATTTGAACAAACTTGAATCAGATCCTCCCCACAATGTTGCTTACCAAATATGAAAAGATTCTGCCTGCTGGATCTGGAGAAAAAGATTTTTTAAGTAATTTACCTGAAATGCACTAAGTTCGAATTCGAGCTTCTATAATGAGCTCAAATATGAATCTAGGGAGCCGATTTGAACAAACTTGAATCAGATCCACCCCACAATGTTGCATACCAAATATCCAAAGATTCTGCCTGCTTGATCTGGAGAAGAAGATTTTTTAAGAAATTTGCCTCAAATGCACTAAGTTCGAATTCGGGCTTCTATAGTGAGCCCAAATATGAATCCAGGGGGCCAATTTGAACAAACTTGAATCAGATCCACCCCACAATGTTGCATACCAAATATGAAAAGATTCTGCCTGCTGGATCTGGAGAAGAAGATTTTTGAAGAAATTTGCCTGAAATGCACTAAGTTCGAATTCGAGCTTCTAGAGTGAGCCCAAATATGAATCTAGGGAGCCGACTTGAACAAACTTGAATCAGATCCACCCCACAATGTTGCATACCAAATATGAAAAGATTCTGCCTGCTGGATCTGGAGAAGAAGATTTTCAAAGAAATTTGCATGAAATGCACTAAGTTCAAATTTGGGCTCTTATACAGAGCCCAAATATAAACCAGGGGGCCGATTTGAACAAACTTGAATCAGATCCACCCCACAATGTTGCTTACCAAATATGAAAAGATTCTGCCTGCTGGATCTGGAGAAGAAGATTTTTTAAGAAATTTGCCTGAAATGCACTAAGTTCGAATTCGAGCTTCTATAGTGAGCCCGGATATGAATTTAGGGAGCCGATTTGAACAAACTTGAATCAGATCCACCCCACAATGTTGCATACCAAATATCAAAAGATTCTGTCTGCTCGATCTGGAAAAGAAGATTTTTTAAGAAATTTGCCTGAAATGCACTAAGTTCGAAATCGGGCTCCTATACTGAGCCCAAATATGAACCCAGGGGGTCGATTTGAACAAACTTGAATCAGATCCACCCTACAATGTTGCATACCAAATATCAAAAGATTCTGCCTGCTGGATCTGGAGAAGAAGATTTTTTAATGTTTTTCCCATTGCCTACAGTGTTAAGAAGTGCTGACTCAGCACTTTTTCAAAGTCCTGAAAAAAGTACCTTGTGATCAAACCGATAGGGATTTTTTTTAACCATTCTATTCTATTGGATAAAAGTAAGCTTTATACAAAATAAGAATTCTCTGTGCTGTGTAGTTTTGGCGATATGGCAGTTTTAAGGTTTTTCCTATTTTTAGCTCCCGAGGTTCCCACGGGGCAATGAGAAAAATGTTTTTTGCATCAATCAACTACTTATGACCCATTATCATCTCATATCAAATTTGGTTCAAATCGACCTCACGGTTCAGAAAATAGAAATTTTAGGCGTGGCCAAAATTTTTGCCCCTCCCATAACGAAGGCAAATAATGCCCGACAAACTTCTCTTGAACAAACTTGATTCTACACCTCAAAAGGAAGCTGCATACCAAATATCAAGTCTCTGCTACTGCTGGTTCATGAGAAGATGATTTTCAAAGATTTTGGTGCCCCTTGGGGGCATGGCCCCACCCAGGAGGAGGGGCAACTTCATTTGAACAAATCTGAATTGACATTAGGTAATAAACATTTACCCAACATTTGAAAAATATTGGGCCAGTGGTTTCTTCGGAGAAGTTGGTTTTGTAAAGTTTACACCGGACGACACCGGACGAACGACGACAAACGGAAAGCGATTAGTAAAGCTCCCCTTGAGCTTTGCTCAGGTGAGCTAAAAATTCTTTTTAAATTTGGAGATGGGAGGAGGGGGGGGGGGGCTGGGCTCCCGAGAAAGCCCATGGCTCCTCTACTGGAACACACTAAAACTTGATTTTCAGGGTTTGACAGGTCTATTGATGAATTTTGAAATCTTAAATTAAATTCTCTTCTCAGCAATTCTGGGAAAATTTTTAAATTTAGTATCAAATGGAGCTATTTGGTGGCCTTTTGGGGATTTATCTGCATTCACTGTTCTTGAAGAAATGTAAAAAGTGGTTCGCAGGATTCTCATTTGGAATCTGGCAAAACTGAATGAATTTGGTGCTCACAAAAGTCCATAAGGGTGTATTGACCAGGTCAATACCAGGGACCAGCCTAGGGGGGAATTTTAGGGAGACTTCAAGTCTCCCTCCAGAAAAAATAGGGAGACTGCAGAGTCATGTAGGGAGACTTCATAGGCAAGTGGGGAAAATTAAGAATATTCATGTACCAACCCCGCCGCCCCTTCATATTTTCAATTTATGGTCCTCCATTAACGTACAAATAATCCAGGTCCAGTTGTCTATGATGCATCTGTGCCAGGTTAAAAAATCACAATGTAATTATTGACTGAAAATCCCCCACTGCTACCTTCTCCTTCATGACCCCTCACCTCTTCTTCGTGCCAATCCCCCATCACCCTCCTGTGGTTGCCTTTCAACAAAGTCTACTAAGCTAATAATTTCCTAAGTCTGAAAGCGTGAACAGGACCAGATGTAAGAAGGTTGCTTGGGAGGTACTTTGTTAGTTAATAAACAAAATACATTCTGGGTTCGAGTATTTTGTAAAAGAAATGTCATTCCGCATCATTTTTATGGCATTCCGGTGTCATTCCACGTTATTTCATGTCATTCCGATGTTTAGGAGGACCCTTTTTCAAGATCGTCCACATGCACACTTGTGTCCTGTACAAAGCTTTTTTTGACATCACTAAAGCTTTTTCCATGTGTTTCAATCCCATTCGTGTTTTTCTGGGAATAGACAGCCCAACAGTTAACAGTCGTCAGCAAATCGAAATGAAAATAATGTGTTATAAAATACGTCCGTTGTGTATACATTTTCGGCATCCTAAGCGACGTAACCTACTTTCAAACTGGGTTGTTTTGTTGAGTGACACGCGTAAGTCACCTATTTTCGTTTCGACACTTGAAGCTCCGACTGGAAGGCAACAAAATAGAAATAAAAAAATCCGCCAAAAGCGACAATGGACAATTGCTTGTCGTATGATTTCAAATAAATGGACGTTTATTTGACAAATTAAAATGCCCATTTATTACACTCGAGCACATTCAATTTTTGAAAATACTCGTTTTCATGTAAACCTCGCATCACTCAGTTCAGCCTTTTCTCATTTTGGCCAATTTTTAGAGGGCGACTTGTAATCGCCCCGACTATTTTTCTAGGCGACTTTGGGCTTAGAAGGGCGACTTAATCGCCCTAGTTGCCCTCACGGCTGGTCCCTGGTCAATACAGTCGCTAATATGCTGGAACTTTCTCAACAGAATATGGATGTCACCTGAATTGGCATACAGTACAAGTCAAAATAAAGTTGTGAGATAACCACTATTACGTCGGCTAAATTTGGAAACGTCGTAAACTAGATTTTGACACCAAAATACGATTTTACAGGAGAAACAAAAAACTGTTTATTCAGTAAATGATTGCCCTTTTTCTTTTCCAGTGTTCCACCTCACTCAACAGTATGGTTAGGGTGTGGTTAAGGTATGGTACCTGCTATACAAATTTCTGGGGTACACACCTTAACCACACCTCATAATTCTACCACACACCTTATCCACACCTGGCAGAAACCACTCCAAAGGAACCTCAAAAGTACCCTAAGCACACCCCAGAGTCTTTAAAAACAATCATGTTGGAACTAGCACACCTCAAACATACCCCCATGACTTAGAGCAAATTCTCTTCAAAGGTAACACACCATAAGCATACCCCAGGAACTTTTGGTAATGCTGTATGTAACGCCATTTGAAATGTCACATGATCTTGGTAAGTCGAAGATGGCCTATTTGCCGCTGTACGTGCTTAACTCAGCACAACTCAGTTAAATACCACATGCAGAGTTGTATCAACTTTTGTAAAAGAAAACAAAGTAGGGTTTATTCACATAAATGTGCAACTTTTGGGGGTATGGTGTTGCATTTAAGATCACTAGTTACAATTTACATTTAAAACATGAGCAAGATTCATGTTTCCTAATTTTGTTAGGGTTCGTTGTCGGCTGCGACAACGAACTGCGATTTGTAGACAACTATAGTAACCAAATTTGACGACTCGTATCCATTTGTCACTGGACATCATGTAACAAACAATGGACAACTCGTACCCAATAATTTTTGCTTGGACAAAACACCTGCAATTTTTGGACTAAACACTAAAACAGTCATTTGAGTAAATGTCCGACCGGATATGATGAATCGGCCAATAGAAGTGGACAAAAGGTCCATGGGTTTTGTACAAATTGTTTGATGCTTTTGGACAAAACATGCAATCTTTTTGGACACAAGTGGGTCCTCGGCTTTATTTCATGATTTTCAAAAAAAGTAATAATATCATTATATATAATTTATATGGAAAGAAGTTTACAAAGTGTGTGCAGTACTTCAGAACGGTGCCACCCAAACCGTCCTCTGGCCGAACCATCCCCACACTTTTTTACCGAAACTGTTCTAAACTTTTTGACCCGCACCATCCCCTGGGATTCATACACCTGCTGATGGTCAAAACCCACAGCATTCCATGGCCAAACCAACCCCAACTATTTCACGCATACTGGCCCCAACTATTTCTCCCAAAATGTCCCAGTCAATGTTCCCCAATACGGTGCATGGTATGATAGATAAGGAACAAGAACTGACAAAAACTAGATGAGGCCTGTCCCAACTTGGGACCAAGAATTTCCCCTGCTTCACACTCTCTGATAGTGGACAACAATAATACCAAGTATCATTAATATCCTTCATAATAGAGCTCAATGCAGTAACCACTGAGCCACCACGTTCTCTCTTAACCCTTTACCAAACATGAAAAGCAGACGACAATTGCAAAAAAATACTTGAACTATTTTTTTCTTCTTTTTTTGTCTTAAAAACATAGGTTATGACCCCTCATTGGAACAAGCTTGTTCCAATGAGTGGTCGTAACCTATGTTTTTGAAACAAAAAATGAAAAATTTATAGTAATTTATATATTTTTTATACTTACCAATGACCCAGACTAAGCTGGTGCTAACTCTTAAATATTCAGGGCCAAACACAAATCTTGCCCCCCCAATCCCCAAAATTTGCATCCAAATCCAAAAAATCAATGTCCTATATGGTCCTCCATACTTTTGTCCACTGTGCATGCGCAGTGTCAAGGAAGTACCGAAATTGGCGCCAAATCTTCATTCTTACAACCAGTGCCTGGTAAATGTTATATAATCAGCGGGGAGGTATGAGTTCCCAACTCATGGGAGGGCCATCCCCGTCTGGGTCATTGGATTGTATATTAACGCTCGTATGACACGTGACATATACAAATGCTTCACACCGAGCTACACTTTAAAAATATTACATAAATGAGATAAGCATTAGCTTTACACTTTAAAACCATCCAAGCACCGACTTGGAATTACTGACTCCAGAGGAGGTATTCCCTTGTTTTTCACTATAAAGCTGGTGATATAAGGGAACACCATCCCCCCCCCCCCCCTTCCCCTTGCTCTGGGTCAATCACCCCAGAACGAAGAGGGTAGCAGGACAGAGTCACTGCTGGAACAGAAAGCCTGCATAACTATAGTTGCAACAGTTTAGTGGATGACATTCTGAGCAACAGATAACAGACCTAAACAACGAAGGTCGCCAGAAATAGACTCAATATTTCTAAGGTAAAAATTTGTGAACATAGAAGGCTGAGACAAGTATGCGGCCTTCATCAAATTGGTAATAGCAATACTATTAGCATAAACCCAAGATGTAGACAGTGCTCTAACTTCATGCGCTGAAATCTTAAGCACAGACTGCTGAGTAGAAGATAATTTTTCATAAGCAGTACGAGTAGTCAATTGAATCCACCTTGAAATAGAACAGACCGTGATGTCCCTTCTATTTGGAAGCAGAGACAGAAAGAAACGTTTTTGTCCCTTTCTGATAAACTCAGATCTACGTTTGTAAATACGCATAGCTCTAACTGGACACAGCAAAGGCCTATGGCCGTCTGAGGACGGAAGAGCCTTAATAACAATAGGTTCAGGGTACTTATTAGGAGCCTGATTCTTAGCCCGAAATCCAACATTGGTAGTCAAAGTAATAGTATTACCAACACTACGATAGTGAGAATCATCAACAGATAGAGCATGAAGCTCACTAACTCTTCTAGCAGAAGAGAAGGCTAAGAGAAAAGCTGTCTTATAAGATAAGTATTTGAAGTCTACCATATCAAGGGGTTCAAATAGCGCATCTTTTAGCTTCAGAAGAACCCAAGCTAAATTCCACTTAGGAATTAACCTCTAGGTCTATTTATCGAAAAGTTTTTCACTAACTTAGATAAAGAGACATTAGATCCAATCTGTAAGCTATCATGATGAGTATAGGTATCCGATAGCATAGACCTATAACCCTTAATAGTATCTGGCTGCAGTTTTGATCTTGTCAAACAAGTAAACCAAAAAATTAGCAATGTCTGGAATGGAGGGATCATAAATATCAATAGAATGTTCCCTATACCACCTATAGAAAACCTTCCACTTAGCAGCATAATTTAGCGAAGAGGAGGTCCTCCTACAGTTAGAAATTGTGTCCACTGCTCGTCCTGTAAATGCTTGCTGTGCAAGAAGGACCGCACAGCGGATATACGTGAAGGTTGAGACCTTGCGGGTTGTGATGCAGTGTGCGCGATTTCCCCTGCAAAAGAAGGTCCTCCCTTGGAGGAAGCTTCCGAGGAATGTCCCATAACAGACACCTGAGTAGATTTATCCATGGTCTCTGGGGTGACAGAGATGCTACCAACAGAATCTTGCAGTGAGATTTTTAGCAATATCTGTTGAATCAACGGAGCTGGAGGATACGCGTATCCTATTATTCCGTCCCAAGAGATCGAGAGAGCGTCTACTGCGAACGCTTGAGGATCTGGGCATGGTGACACATATGTCTGCAGCTGATTGTTGAGATGTGTCGCAAACAAGTCTATCATCGGACAATCCCATTGGTAGCAGATCTGATTGAATACTCGTTTGTTGAGAGTCCATTCTGCCGGCAACATACAACCTTTCCGAGAAAGGGAGTCCGCTGGAACGTTCAGACGACCCGGAATATGACGGACCGACAGAAGAACCTGATGCTCTAGGACAAACAGAAGGATTCTTTCCGTTAAGTTGAACAACGGAATGGAATGAGTGCCTCCCTGGTTCTGAATATATGCTACTACTGTCGAATTGTCGGACAGTATTTGAACATGTGAATTCTGAATAATGTTCATCCAATGACGTAGCGCAAGCCAAACTGACATCATCTCTTTGATGTTTATGTGCTTCATCAACAATTGCGGATCCCAAAGACCCTGGCCCCTCGAATCTGTTGGGCTCAATGTCGCGCCCCAACCTGTTTGACTCGTATCCGTCATAATCGTAAAAATCGGATCCGGCAGTTGCAGTGGAACTCCCTGAGTTAACCACTGAATATCAGCCCAAGTCTGAATCTCTTGTTTCACTTGGTTCGACAAGACGATGTTCGTTTCGAGCGAATGAATCTTCACACTCCAATTCTGAGTAAAAAATATCTGGAGTGGACGAGTGCATAGGTGCCCCATCGGAATAAGGTCTGCGGCGGCTCCGCACAAACCTATCAGTCGCATAAATTCTCTCGCTGTTACTACATCTGAGTGTAGACAAAAGCAAGCGTAACAACTGACTAATTTTGCTCTGGGTAATGGCAGACAAACCAGATTGTTGTGCATCTTGAAGCTCATTCCCAAGTGAATGAACGACATGGACGGAACTAGATCCGACTTCTTTTCGTTTACTATGAAACTAAGACATCGGTGCAATTGAAGCAGACTCTGAACATCGTTCTGAAGCATTAATCTGTCGCCTGAAGAATGTCGTCCAAGTAGGCCGACGTTACCACAGACGAATGAGCTCGGAAATGAGTCATTACCGAGTTCATTATTCGAGTGAAGGCCCAGGGTGCTAGATTCAGTCCGAAGCACATTGCTCGGAACTGATAAACGACTCCTAGGACAGCGAAGCGAGGGTACTTTCTGAATGCCGGATGTACCATGACGTGAAAGTACGTGTTCTTGAGATCTATGGTCGCAGCATAATCGTTCACTCGGATGCTCGCTCTCACCGATTGAATGGTCTCCATATAAAATTTTGGAGCCACAATCAGCTCGTTTATCCAGCTTAGATCTATAACTGGACAGAACAAGCCGTCTGGTTTTGTTACCAGGAACAGGTGACTGTAAAAACCGGGAGATTCCTGGTTTTCTACGACCTCTATTGCGTTCTTCTACAGAAGAGATTGCACCTCTGATAGAAGTGAATCTCTCTTCTGAAGGTTTGACGGAAGCCGAGTCCATCATGAACTTCGTGTTAACGGAGGTTTTTCTCTGAAGGACAGTTTTAGACCTTCCGAAATAACCTCCTGAACCTATCGGTCATCCATAATTGACAACCAATTGGTTAAGAATCTCGACAGCCTTCCGCCCACTGGAGAGCAATAGAGGTTGTGACCTTCACCTCCTGGACCTGCGAGGCTTGCAGGAGGAGAACTACGTGTTCCACGGCCCGCACCTCGGCCAGTCGGCCTAGGGGCATCTGACCGGTTGTCTCGGCCAGCATTACGTCCCCAACCTGAGTCGCTACTCTGACGGTCTCTGGAGTAAGACGTAGAGGCTTTCTCAGATCCTCTATAGGAACTTCCCTTGGACGTACTTGCCCCAGAAGTCCCTGATTTACTCCTCTCTGCTGAGTCCATTTTTTTCGAAATGGACTTAAAGAGCAGAGAGTCTGAAGCTTCTTGGTAATCTGATCGTAGATTAGTGAAAGCTTACCATCGAAGAGAAGCTCTCCTGAAACCAGAGCGACTCGAAGAGAGTTTTTCACCTTAGAATCCACCCTAGTGAATGAAGCCAGGGCAGCATCACGTCTGACTAACTCCAAATTTGCCACTGAAAGGGTGGAGTTATACGTGGAATATGTGATTGCCCTCGAAAGAACTCTCAAGGAAGTTTGAACATCCTGGAATTCTTTACCATCGAGACGTTGTGATAACGCTCTGGTAAGGTGATCTGCGTAAGATAAGGCATCTAAACTGGCTCTGTTAGATGAGATTGTCGTCTCCAACGTACTGGAGAGAATCGACATAGACGCCGGCAATGACAACTCCAAGTCTTCTGCCTGGTCGTCTAAAAGCAGAGGAACTCTTGGAACGCCCTGTCCTGCCATTTCAAATTTATTTCTACTGTTGATGAACGGCAGATGTAGAGCATGTTGCGATAAGAAACCGGATCTGCCAGTCTTAGAAAAAATAGCGCCATTCAGCAATTCAAAGGTCCGTGAGACATTTCTGGACTGGGCCGGAAACTCAGGCATGACGTCCTTAGTCCAGCCGAAGAAGTCTGCGTCCAGTGACGCTATCAGTCTCTTATCTGGTATCGCAGCTCTCTGGTCTGGAAGAACAACTTCTGGAAGGTGTCGCCGGATGAAATCTATGGCCACCTTATGTTGTTCTAGAAGGGAAAAATCCGCTCCGCAGATTCCCTTTCACCATCCGATTGGACCAAATGTGAATCTCGGTCGTCCCTATCTGACACTGCAGGAGAGCGTACCGACCCAGCTTCCTTAGACAGTTCCTGAACTGAAAGTTTCCGAAGGTTGCTGGGATGCTGCGATGAGTTGCGCTATCTGCGATAGCAAGTCCGTCATGGAGGCCTGTGGAGCTAAGGTCTTACGTTGTTTAGCCGCTGGAAGCTCCTGGGACGGTGCCTCTTGCATAATTCTTTTATGCGAATGTCCCGACTGGTAAGGCTTCGTGTCCTTGGCTACTGGATGGAGTGACCTGGTCGACGTGGAATCCTTGGTCAGCGAAGCAGGCTGGATATCTGAGGTCACGTAGCCAAGGTGTGGTCGTGTGTGCTGGCGTATGGAAGAGGAAGCCAACAGACTAGCCGCCCCAGCTGTCTATGCAACAGAGCGTCCCGAGCAGGAGGAGTGGACGTATGGTCCGACTGACGAACGTTATGTACGACAACATCTGGCCCCAGATGTTGTTGTAAGAGAGAGGGGCCTCTCTCGCCCGCGGTCCGGGGAGACCTGAATGAGCTAGCTACCGGACTGGCTGGCTTCCTCTGATTCATCCTCCAATCCGTCGTCGCTGGGTGTGCGTGATCCGAGATTATAGTGCTCGCAACACACCTCCTCCACTCCTGGACCGCAACGGACGAACACGGTGTCACATCACCCACTTTACGAGTGATAGCTTCGCCGGGCAAGCTAGCTGGCGACAAGGTCGTCAATCCTACTAAGGATCTAGGCGCTTGTCGAATTTCCTTGAGCACTTTTGCCGCTAGCTCTTCATTTGATTGCGACGACGGCAGCACACTTCCTGAAGACATCACGGAAACATCACCCTGTTCTTGTTCCTCTGAAAAAGAGACTGAAAAACTAGAGTGACCCTGTGGCGAGAGGACCGGCATGGACCTCTCACCACCAACAATATACCGTGACACACGTCTCCAACGTTTGTCATCCCAATTGGCACACAATCAAGAATTAGTGCGAGTACAGTGACTACAGCAAATACAATGAGCATGAGAATCATAGGAAGACTTCCTCGATTTACAATTTGAACAGTATTCTTTCATATTTAAAAAATATTAAACAGCCGTAGTACTCGCACTAACCCTTGAAAATACAAAGATACATAATAATAATATAATCCGTTACAAAAATTTAGAGAAATATTTCAAAAGAAAAAATTTTCGAAAAAATTTTGACATGAGCCCAAGTTCCCAAAGGGAACAATGAGCCCAAATGGATCCCAAAAAAGCCTAAGTGTGGACATAGATTTTAAAACATTTCTAAAAATTAATGTTACACTGCGGACAATATTAATGTATCTGGCTATATAATGAACCTTACAGAAGACAAGGAATCACTGACAGAAGTAACCGTTGTCAACGTAAACAAAAGTCAATAAAAACCAGAAACAAGACTCCAGGCACTGAAAAACATGGCCCGAAATCAGTAACCAATTTAAAACACTATCCGATGTAAAACAGAATCTTCCACAGAAGAAGCTGCAGTACATCGGATGGTAGATGCATGACCAAAATGCCTAAACACCCCTTGGGTGAGGACATAACCATGGGGATAACAGAATAAACATTGTGTAACTATGCTAAAACTCCCAAGAAATTTCAATAAAAAAAATTTCAAAAATTATACCAAAAGCATGGGAGATTAGCAAAGGGGGTATCAAGGAAAGGGAGAGAGGAAACAATGAACAAACAGTGGAGATTTCATAGCAAGAATGAAAACATCAGGCCCATGCCCCGAAATTAGGGAACATGAAATAATTTTACATAAAAAGTTAAAAAATTTATAGTAATTTATATATTTTTTATACTTACCAATGACCCAGACATAGCTGGTGCTAACTCTTAAAATATAGGGCCAAACACAAATTTTGCCCCCCAATCCCCAAAATTTGCATCTAAAACTAAAGAAAACATGTCCAGAGAGGCCCTCCACACCTCGCCCCCACTGCGCATGCGCAGTGTCAAGGACGTTCCGAAATTGGCGCCATTTATCATTCTAATAACCAGTGCCTGGTAAGCGCTATGTACTCAGCGGGGAGGCAAGAGTTCCCAACTCCTGGGAGGGCCATCCCCGTCTGGGTCATTGGTAAGTATAAAAAATATATAAATTACTATAAATTTTTTAACATTTTTATACTGTACCAATGACCCAGACATAGCTGAATAGTAAAAAGGCTGGAGGGCCAAGGACATAGAGCAAAATGGAATACGCTCAATAAAATAAAATAGAGTCATCCCCTGTAGGGAAAAGAAGTAATAGGCCTTACATGTATCTTTCTTATTTATGATAAATTAGAAAGATACAACACCTTCCAAAAATTGAGCTTCATACATCCATGTACTCTATTAATATCCAATAATCCTTATACTAATAATTTTTAAAGTAAGCCAATAATAAAGTAAGTCTAGAGAATAGAGACTCTTATACTCCTAAAAGTGTGTGAGAATTGCATAATCATGTCCGTTGACATATGCAATATTCAAAAGCTATACTTTAAAAACTAAGACTTGAATGAATTTTATAAACTTAAACTTCTCACTAAACAACCATCCTAAAAACAGCTCAGAATTACTAACTCCGGAGGAGGTATCCCCTTGTTTTCATAGTAAAAACAGGTGACCCAAGGGAACACCCTCCCCCCCCCCCTTTTTCTTGCCCTGGGTCAAATAGCCCAGAGCGAAGAGGGCAGCCGAACGGAGACACTGCCGAAACAGACAGCCTACCTAGCTATAGTAGCAACTGTTAAGTGAATGACATTCTGAGCAGTAGATAATAGACCTAACAATAGAGGCCTCCAGAAATGGACTCGATATTTCTGAGATAAAATTCATGAATGGATGGCTGAGCGCAATGAGCAGCCTTCAAAAATCTATAATAGAACACTATTAATGTAAGCCCAAGAAGTAGAAGAACTCTTACTTCATGAGCCGAAATCTTAAGCACAACTGCTAAGCCAATGATATACCATAAGCAGTACGCTAGTTAATAGAATCCATTAACAATAAAATGGAGCGTAACGTCCTTCTACTAGACATCAAAGACAGAAGAAGCTTACGCCCTTGTAATAAACAGATATCTGTTTATAAATACATAAACTGTACCCGGAAAGAGTAAAGGCCTATGCCCATACGAAGACGGAAGGACCTTAAAAAAAAATAGGTTCCGGATAATAGGAGCCTAACTCTTATGCAACAATCCAACCTAAATAGTAACGGAAGTATTGATTCCGAAACTATGAAAGTGAAAATCATCCATCGATAGTGCATGAAACTCACTGACTCTACAGAAAAAGAGAAACCAACAGAATTACTGTCTAAAAGGTCAGAATTTGAAAACTACTGTTTCCAGAGGCTCAAATGATTACTTAGCTAAATAAGAACCTGAAGTTAAAATCCGTATAGGAATTTAATCTAAAGATTCTAAGTCTATTTATCAAAAAGTTACTAACTGACTTAGATAAAGAGACAAAAGACTCAATTGTAAACTATCGTAGAGTGCATAGGTATGAGGTAACATAAACCTATAACCTAAATAACAACAGGCTGCAGTAGATCTTGTGAAACAAGTATACTAAAAAATAGCAATGAGTAGTATGGAGGGATCAACCATATGAACATAATGATCCCTACACCACGACGGAAGAGCCTCCACTTTAGTCGCATAGAATAGCGAAGAAGAGGATCTCCTATAGTAAGAAATCGCGTCCAAAGCTCGTCCAGTACAGTGCTTACAATGCAATATGGACCACACAACGGAAAACATGAAGGTTGCGACCTTGCTGGTTGTGATAAAAATGACACGATTTACCCAGTGAAAAAAGATCCTCACATAGAGGAAGATTTCACGTTAAGATCCACAGTAGACAAGAGAGTAAATTACTCATGATCTCTGTGAAGATAGAGATGCTATCAACAGAAATATATTGTGGTTGTTTATCTTAGCAATACCTGCTAAAAACAACAGCGCCGGAGGATACGCGTATCCTATCATTCTGTCCTATAGATCAATAGAGCGTTAACAGTATTAGCTCAGAGATCTGGACAAGCCAACACATACGTCTGCAATTGATTAGCCAACTGTGTCATAAATAAAACATCATTGGGCGCTCCCATAGATAGCAAATCTGATTGAATACTTGTTTGTTGAGAGTCCATTCTGACAGCAACAAGCGACCCGTAAGAGAACGGGAGTGCGATAAAACAATCAGACGACCCAGAATATGACGGACCAAAACTGAACTTGGTGTACTATAACCAACAGACGGATTCTTTCCATTAAATTGAATAACGGAAACGAAAGAGTGCCTCCCTGGTTCCGGAGATACGCCACTACTGTCGAATTAAAGGACAGGAATTTGGGCATGCGTTTCTGAATAATGTTCATGCAATGACATAAAGCAAGCCTAAAAAACATTATTCCGCGGAAGTTAACTGATAGCTAAAAGACTGCGGAACCCAAAGACCCTGGCACTTCGAATCCGTAGGGATCAGTATATATCCCAATCTGTTTGACTGGCAACCGTCATAACAGCCACACTCGGGTCCGGCAACTGCGGCGGCACTCTCTGAGTCAACCACCGAATGTTTGCCCCAGTCTGAATCTCTTGTAACACTAGATAGACAAGAGAATGTATAAATCAAGCAATTCATGGATTGCCGGAAAGTTGCCGTCGAAGAGAAGCTCCTCCGAGAACGAAGCGACTCTGAGAGAGTTCTTAACCTACTATCCACGCGTGGATGTAGCTAGGGCTGCCTCACGTCTAACCAACTCCAATCAGCCACTGAAGGGCGGAGTTATACGTGAACAAACTACTGCCCTCAAAAGAAATTACATTGAGAATAATATCCCGTAAATCTTTTCTTGAAGACGTAATGATAACGCCTCAGTAAGGCGGATTACGTATAATAAAGCGTCTAAGTTAAGTCTAATATACATAATGTCGTTCCCAACATTGAAATTGGAAAAGACATAAACGGTGAAAAAGAATATATGCAGTCTTTAATCACACCGTCTAGACGCAAATGAACTCTCGGTATGCCCTGCTCTGCCAAAATAAACTATATGTAAAAAAGATAAAATGGCAGAAATGAGCCACGCGGACAAGAAACTAAACTATCATGCTTAGTAGCCGTCTTGTATATATATAAATATATAGCGTCGAAAAATAAAACACATGTTGTAATGACAATATTGGACTGCGTCGGTAAGTCAGGGACAAAGTCCCTGTACCGATCGAAAAATACGAGTCCAATGACGCTATAAGTCTCTTATCCAAGATCGCAGCAATGAAGTCCGAAAAATAATCACTGGAAGAAATGCCAAAAGATATGAAAGGCATCTTCCGATACTACTAAAGGGAAAACTCGAAATCTTTCGAATCCCTTTCGCCATCCTGTCGGACCCTATAAAGCGTTCGGTCGTCCGTAGCTTGATGCAACCGCGGACCGCACCGACCCAGCGCCGTCGGATAATTCCTGATTCGACCGAGAAACCGTCAATTGCTGGGATGCTGCGAAACAACTGTGCTAACTCGGATAGCACGTCCGTCACTGAGGCCTGAGGAGCAGCGGTCTTACGATGCATTGCCGCAGGAAGCTCCGAGATCGTTACCCCGTGCATACTTCCAATATGCGAGCGAACGGAGTGTATAGGCCTCGTGTCCCTTGGCTACCGGATGGCGCGACCTATTCGCTGTGGAATCACTGAATGCCGAAACTGATCGGATACTCGAGGTCACGTAGCCAATGTGCGGTCGTGTGCCCTGCTGTGAGGATGAGGAAGCATTAAAGACAGTCTCTCGGACTGTCAATATAACGGAGCGTCCCGAGCAACGGACATATGCTCCGAATGTAAAATATCTGAACCACAACATGCGGTCCCCTATGTTGTTGGCTTCCTCCGATCTGTCCTCAATCTGCCGTCACTGGGTGAGTACTAAAGTAATTAAAGTGCTCGCATCACCCAAATCTCCTTCCTAGACCGCAACGGACGAACCCGGCAGCCGAACCATTCGATGAATGTACGCTACACCGGGTGAGCTAGCGAATGTCACTCCGTAAGCGATAGACATATTCCATGAGCACTTATTGCCGCTAACTCTTCATTAACTATGACGACAGAGGCACACTTTTGAAAGACATCTCCATAACTCTTCGAACAAGAAACCAGAAATGCTTGGATAGCAAGCATAAAATAATAATATATATAGCGTCGTTCAATAATTCGAAAGTTTGTGTGACATTATTGGACTATGTCGGAACTGAGGGACGATGTCCCTGAACCGAACCAAAAATTTCTAAGTCCACCGACGCTATCAGTTTCTTATCCGGCATCGCAGCATATGTTGTTCCGAAAGGGAAAGCTTGAAATCCACCGAATCCCTTTCGGTATCCCGTCGGACCGGATGAAACTTTCGGACGTCCGTACCCGCTTCCGCGGAGCGTCCCGACCCAGCATCGTCGGATAAAATATATGCGACAGATTCAGTTGATGCTGGGATGCTGCGATAAACTGTGCTATTAAGGAAAGCACGTTCGTTCCCGAGGCCTGTGCAGTAGCGGACTTACGATGCATTGCCGCTGGAAGCTCCGTGTACGTTGACTCCCGCATACTTCCTATGCGAACGTCCGGAGTCTGCAGACCTCGAGTCCCCGGCTACCGACCCAGCGCTGTCGGATAATTCTCGATCCGACACCGTTTCTGTCGGCTGCTGGGATGCTGCGATAAGCTGTGCTATGTGCACAAGAATGTCCGGCGTCGAGACCTGCGGAGGCGCAGTCTATCGCTGCTTCGCCGAGGGCAGCTCCGCATCAGATGGCTCCCGCATACTTTTCCTATGCGAACGTCCGGAGTCCATCGGTCTCGAATCCCTGGCTGCCGGATGGTGTGACCTGGTCGCCGAAGAATCCTTGATCGGCGAAGCTGGTAATATATCGGCGGTCACGCAGCCAAGGTGCGGTCGTGTGCGCTGACGAGAAGAGGAAGCCTTAGCAGTCTCAGCGGACTGCCTATACAACGGAGCGTCCCGAGCGACGGACGTATGCTCCGCTAACGACACATTTGTACCACAACATCTGGGGCCAGATGTTGTTGAACGAGAGAGGGGCCTCTCTCGCTTGCCGTCCGGATGGACCGGAACGAGCTATGAACCGGACTAAAAGGCTTCCTCCGTTCTCCCTCCGATCCGCCGTCACTGGGTGTGCATTAAGTTAATTTTATAGTGCTCGCATCACCCCAAAATTCCTTCTAGACCGCAACGGACGAACCCGGCTGCCGAACCATTCGGTGAATGGACGCTACACCGGGCGAGCTAGCGGACGTCAAAGGCCGTCGAACCTACTAGGGTCCTCTTAGGCAATTGGCGTATTACATGAGCACTTTTCCGCTAGCCCTTCATTAATTGTGACGACGGAGGCACACTGTTGGAAGACATCACAGATACATCACCCTAATCTTGATCGTCTGAAATAGAAATTGATAAAGTAGAGTGACCCTGCGGGGAAAGGACCGGAGTGTCCAAATCCCCAACAACATACCGTGACATACGCTTCCCATATTGTCATCGAAATCATACGATACAGAACCGGAGTTAATGCGAGTACACTGACCACATATAGAATGATAATAAGGTCAGAGGAAGACTTCCTCTTAAAACAATAGATCAATATCCTTTCAATGTGAAAAGAAAACAAGTCCTGGTACTCGCACTAACCCCTGGCAATCAAAATACATAATAATAATATGATCCATTAATATAGAAAAAATAATTGAAATCAAAATATTTTGAAAAAATATTTTTTCAGAACAGCCCAAGTTTCTGAAAAGTAACGTTGAGCCCCAATGGATCCCAAGCCTAAGTGTGGACAAAAATTTTAAAAATATTTTAAACAATTTATTCAACACTTACGAACAATAATAATGTATCTAGTTATGATTGAAATAACATAAAGATATTATTATTTAGAAATCCCCCCCTCACACAGAGGGCTGTTGTAAATGTAAACAATGAGTGTAAAAACACTAAAATAAGACTCCAGGCACCCAGGCCCGAAATCAGTTACCAAAAATACACCATCTGATGCAAAACAGAGACTTCCAGGGAAGAAACTGCAGAACATCAGATGGTAGATGCAGAACACAACGCCTAACCACCCGTAGGTGAAGACGTAAACATGGGGAAAGAACAGAATTCATTCTGTTATTCAGCTAAACTCCCAAGAAATTTTAGTAATAATAATTACAGAAATTATGCCAAAAGCATGGGAGAAAAGCAAGGGGGAACTTAAAGGACAGGGAGAGAGGAAAAACACTTGTAAAAACAGTGTAACTAAATAATCAGAATGACAACAAAATGGCTGCTGCCTTGAAAATAGGTAACTTAACATAATTTCATTAAAAAATTTTAAGTTACAGCCCTGATAATATTCTGTCACACATTCTTTTCCTCTCCTCCTTTTCTATCCTCCTTAGAATCACCATTTCACTAATATTTATTTGTCTGGCATCATTTAAACTGAGATTTAAAAGCACAAAGATCAGTCAGATGTTAACTGATGAAGGGCCAAACTTAGAATGATAAATGGCGCCAATTTCGGAACGTCCTTGACACTGCGCATGCGCAGTGGGGGCGAGGTGTGGAGGGCCTCTCTGGACATGTTTTCTTTAGTTTTAGATGCAAATTTTGGGGATTGGGGGGCAAAATTTGTGTTTGGCCCTATATTTTAAGAGTTAGCACCAGCTATGTCTGGGTCATTGGTACAGTATAAAAATTTATAAGTTACAGCCCTGAACACATCTTTCCACTGTTTCTTCCTCGCATCCTCTTATTGCCTCCTTGGATCCACCATTTCCTTCATGATTTTGTGTCTGGCATCATTTTAACTGAGATTATAAGCACAGATATCAGTGAGATGTTACTGATTGAAGGGCCAAACAAAGAATGAAGATTTTGTGCCAATTTCGGTACTTCCTTGACACTGCACATGCGCAGTGGACAAAAGTATTGAGGACCATATAGGACATTGATTTTTTGGATTTGGATGCAAATTTGGGGGATTGGGGGGGGGGGGGGGTGCAAAAATTGTGTTTGGCCCTGAATATTTAAGAGTTAGCACCAGCTGAGTCTGGGTCATTGGTACAGTATAAAAATATGAAAAAATAATGAAAAATAACTGGCGATTTTTTAGAATAGCGCTGGCCGGTTTTGGCCATTACGTTGGGTAAAGGGTTAAAATTAATGAAAGGGGACAAAATGTTGTATTCAGTTAAAGGCAGCAACATCGTAGTGTTTATTTTATAAAATAATAGTTGCAATAGATGAATGGTCAGTGGTCGTGACTTTGGAGTTGGCAATGTCATGACATACCCTTGAGTCAAGCACAATCATTACATTAAGTATGAACAAGATCTGCCCATTGAATAACATTTTATGGAATGGGCAATGTTAGAACAGATGAACAGACACTATATGCTTAAAATCAGGGTTTATATGGCTAAAATAGTTGTGGAATTTAAAATGCTTGGACAACCATTAAACACTCTTTTTTAAGTCTAATTTCTAGGTGGTAGCAAACCCTAATCCTTTCAGCTTACTGATCCTAACATAAAATCCCAGAAAATACAATACCTGCTTTTTTTTTGTCACTTAGTACACGCTTTTTGTCACTTAGTAGCCACATAAACCATTTTAGCCTCATAACCCTCATTTTTTGACACATAAACACTGATCTGTTAGTTCAAATTTATGTGGCCAGTCATTAATTATTACTTTATTGCCAACTTTTTACAGTCCACTTGATGTGATATTTATTTATTGATTGAGATTTAGTTACATATTCAACCAGCCAGGGCAATAAGGCACAAGTTGGACAGCTGTTTTGGCAAAGAAAACTGGAGTAGTTTTTAAAGGGGGGGGGGGGGGGTGGGGTAGGGGGGGGGGGGGGGGGGAGTAGGGGGGGGTAGACAGTTGTTTGGGCAAATGAAGCCAAAGTATCAGGAAAAAATCACTGAAGAGAAGCAAGTAATTAGTGTCAGACTTGTCAACATATTTATCCAATAACAACCAAAGTGAGCCTCCATTATATAACTTCTTTAACTCTTTGCATGCTGCTGGCGGATATTCATGCACAGGACTGGATTTCACTGGCCACAGAAATAAGTGGAATTTAGACACATTTAATCAAATTTTCACCTGTAAATTGCATAGATTTTTTCACCATTGATAACTTGAGTTAAATTTGGATACATTTTTCATCAAATCTAGTCATGGCTGCTTCACAGCAGCCATGACTAGATTTGATGAAAAATACTTGAAAATACTCAGTGGGTTAAGAGTTAACCCTTTACCCAACACACACAATATAAAAATTTGTTATTTTAATCATTTTTTAATCAAATTTTTGACAAAACTTCAACAAAACCATATCGTGTGACCCCTCACTAGAACAAGTTAACAAGCTAGTTCCACTGAGGTCGTCTCATGATATGGCTTTGATGATTTTTTTTTTAATTGCTCAATCTGTAAACTATGCAGGCTGATGAAGTCAAATTGTGTAATGGGTTAATAGCTGAAATATGCTTACTTTCAAATCACACTCATCAGGCGTGTTTTCTACTATTGGAACGACAAGTTCTTCATCATATCTATAATTAACCCCTACAATAACAATAATAAGTTTCATTAATGGTCACCCTCGGGGAAATCTTATAAAAAAATGAATACCAATTAAACCAAGTGTACTCCTTGCTCATTCACTATGAAGATATCTAGGCTGATGAATCTATGCTGTGCTAACTAACCAATATATTCTGGTTGTTGAAAGGTTGAACGCCAAAATGTTTTTTAACCCTTTACCTAACAAATCGCCCACATCTGCCCGCATAATATGCAAATTGAGCAGTTGAAAAAATTAAATTTTTCAAAATATTTCAACAAAACCATATCATGTGACCCCTCACTGGAACGAGCTCATTGAGCTCGTTCCTATGAGGGGTCACATGATATGGTTTTGTTGAAATATTTTGAAAAATTTTAAAAAATTATATTTAAAATAATAAATTTTGATATCGACTGTGTTGGGTAAAGGGTTAACAAGCTAACTGTAGTATTATTCGGTGTAGAATAACCCAACGGTCATCATATCCCAAATCTGCTAAAATCCAGCGTGGGAAAAATTTTTTACAACAAATTCCATATGTGTGGCATGTGATGAAAGTAGTATAGCTTGCATACTTCAACACAATTCTGGGGATCTCATGTGGTGCCATGTATCAGTCTCCTGTGGATGTCAAGTGTGTCGTCACGGTAGCCCACATGGACGGCTGTGTTGTAAAATCAATACCATGGTGATACATGTGTCAGTGTACATGTGCAGCATGCATTGTTAGTGTGATATGGGTATTCGTCGTCTATTTTATAGGATGGAGGCTGTCATCTTGGTTTCTATGGTGGCACATGGGAAATGGATAGTATGACCTGGTAAAACTTCAGTCCTCCTAAATCACCCAAATATCTGCTTGTATCCATGTTGAGGCACATTGCGACTTGTCACATAAGCACATCTCGGTTATTGAAGCATCTGACTATGTGTCAAGTGCTGCGTTGCCTAGACAGTTTTCGGGCAAAGATCACATCGGTGCCAATGACGTGGTCAAGGGATGTTATGAGCAGATTTAGGCAAAGGAAAATGGAGCAATCTGACTGGATCTGATGAGACACAATCAAGGACAGAGGTTGGCACTACAGACAGCTAGAGCTAGATGGAATGGTAGAGGCAAGTATCCAGAACAGTAAAAAAAATAAACAAAAGGCCCCAATCACTCACCTGACAAGGTGATTTAAAGAAGTATTTTGGGTCACATTCAGTTAGACATGGTTCATCAACACTACAGAGGAATGAAGTCATGAAATTTTAACTTTAGTGTCCATGTCAGAAGATTATTATCCTGGGTCTTCCTGACCGCTTCCAATACTATCAGATGCACACAAGCACTTCCAGGGGTTGTTATGTCAACCACCCACCCCACCCCCTCCCCCAGAGATTTTGTACACCAAATATGAAAGCATTTGGACTGGCGGATCTGAAGAAGAAGATATTTAATGAAATTCTGTCATATTTTGTCCCCTAGGGAGCCCAAATATTAACCCATGATCTTGATTTGAACAAATGTGAATCTGTCCCCCCTAGAGATGTTGTATACCAAATATCAAAAGATTCTAATCGATGGTTCTGGAGAAGAAGCGTTTTAATGAAATTCCCTCATATTGAACTAAGTTGAAATTCAGGCTCCCATAGAAAGCCCAAATGTCAACTTAAGGACCCGATTTGAACGAACTTGAATCTGCCCCACCCCCTCCCCCTAGAGATGTCATATACCAAATATAAAAGCATTTTGACTGGTGCATCTGAAGAAGAGGATTTTTAAAGAAATTCCCTCATATTGCACTAAGTTAAGCTTTGGGCTCCAATAGACAGCCTAAATATCAACTCAACGACCCGATTGGAATAAATCAGAATCTGCACCCTAGAGATGTTGTATACCAAATATGAAAACATTCAGACAGGTGGATCTGAAGAAGATTTTTAGAAAATTCCCTCATATTGCACAAAGTTAAAATTTGGGCTCCTATAGAGAGCCCAAATATTAACCCAGGGACTCAATTTGAAAAACAAAACTTGAATCTGAGTCTCCCAGAGATATTGTATTCCAAATATGAAAGGGTTCTGACTGGTGGATCTGAAGAAGACGATTTTTAAAGAAATTTCCTCAAATTGCACTAAGTTACACTTTGGGGTCCAAAACAGACCCCAGATAATAACTCAGGGGCTCGATTTGAACAAATGTAAATTTTATCCCCCTAGAGATGTTGTATACCAAAAATGAAAGCATTCTGACTGGTGGATCTGAAGAAGATATTTAAAGAAATTTTCTCACATTGTACCAAGTTAAAATTTGGGCTCCCATAGGCAGCCCAAATATTAACCCAGGGACTCGATTTGAACCAGCTTGAATCTGCCCCTCCCCCCCCCCCCCCCCCCCCCAAAAAAAAAAAAAAAAGAAAAGATATGTTTATACCAAATATCAGAGGATTCTAATTGATGGTTCTGGAGAAGAAGATTTTTTTTAATTTTGGAAAACAATTTATGATAAGGTGCCATCAGAGTAATGCCTCTTATGGTGCCCCCTGTAGACAGGGCAACTTTATTTGAATAAACTTGAATCAACATATGATAAGGAACATGCACATCAAATTTGGTCCAATTCGGCCCAGTGGTTTATGAGAAGTTGATAATGTAATGTTAATACCTGACGACTGACAATGGATGGATGGATAACTGACAGAAAGTGATTAGTAAAGCTCCCCTTGAGCTTTGCTCAGGTGAGCTAACTAGAAACAGTAACAAAATACCGATTCTACTAAGTTTGGGGATCATACTTTCTGGCCAATCGAATGGACCCCTGGACTTATCCTACTTTGTTAAAGAAGCTGCATTACATGCTACTCAAAAAAGCAGACTGCAAAGTTCCTTTTGGGTAATTTTTGGTAGTGGCGGGTAACCTCCAGTAATTTTATATACTCACATTCAATCGAATATACTATCCAAACATACTCCGACTTCATCCACATTCTTCAAGGGTCATACTAACCATGTGGCCCCACAGAAATCCAGTTAGCAGCCTCCATCATACAGAATGGAAGACATAAACATGCTTTACCCTAATAACATGCGCATACACATTGCCACCATGTGCCACCAAGGTAATGGCATCACACCATGGTCACTTACATGGGCTAACATGACAAGACACCTGACACCCACAATACACTGTGACATGATGTCACATACGATCCACCAGAATTGTGTTGAAGCATGCGAGGTATACTTCTAACATTACACACCACCCAAATTCAAAGTACTGCAAAATATTTTCCCCAAGGCAGATTTTAGATAGGTTGTTCGTGGGGATTATTCTGAGTCAAATAACACCGAAATCAGTTTAAAAATTTATCTCGGTGAGCCTTAATTTTCAGCCCACAACCAGACTAATACATTTAACAGATGTCTTCCAAAACTAACAGAACAATTGGTAATTTCCTTAATGTTCCAGAGGTGGGGACAAGGCTTGACATCTTATCTTAGGAAGTGATATCAAGGCTTGGAATTATCAACAAAGAAAAATGAAAGTGTCAATGACACTTCAGCTCAACTTGACCAAGAAGGGACTGAACCAAATAGATAGTTCCAGTAATGCCAAGGCATTCAATCAAGTTTCTACAGAAAAGACATCACACCAACGCTACATATGAAATCTGAAAAAAATCAGGTGAGGGATGTGGCCTGTAGGGTGTGCTAATGGAATTGTTGACAATTTATATGCCAAATTCAAGATCAAGATGGCCACTGGCAGCCATGTTTTTCAATGAAATTTAAAAATATATGATAGCTCCCATCACGACATCACACCAAAGCTACATATATAAAATTTGAAAAAGATCAGGTGAGATGTGCAGTTTGTAGGGTGTGCTAATGGATTGTTGACAATTAAAATGCCAAATCCAATATGGCCACTGCCAGCCATGACCGAAATTCAGAAAAATTTGATAGCTTCCATCTGGACATCACACCAAAGCCACATATGAAATTTGAAAAAGTTAGAGTGAGATATGCAGCCTGTAGGGTGTGCTAAAGGAATTGTTGACAATTTATATGCCAAATCCAAGATAGCGGCCATTTTTTTCAACAAAATTCAGAAAACTTTGATAGCTCCCATCAAACCAAAGCTACACATAAAATCTGAAAAAGATCCGTTGAGTGGTGTGGCCTGTAGGGTGTAGTAAGGGACAATTTATATGCCAAATCCAAGATGGCCACTGGTAACATTACCCCAAAGTCACGTATGAAATTTGAAACCGATCAGGTGAGAGATACAGCCCATAGGGTGTGCTAAAGGAATTGTGGATGGACAGAGGTATAGAAGACAGATCACAACCCATCCCAATGCTAAACAAGAGTTATTGCTGAAGGCAATTATACACCCCCTCTCCCCCCACTACAGTGCTGAACGATGAGCATGTTCCAAGAAAGGGTCACATGATATGGTTTTGTTGAAATGTTTTGTAAAATTTTAAAAACAATAATTAAAATAATAAATTTTGATATTGTATGCGTTGGATAAAGGGTTAACAAGTCGCCTTTGTATTAAAGATATGGAGAATGGTATCAGGTTTGGAAGTAAAATAAATTAATTGATTCTCAGGCAACTGTTTTTTTTTAACCCTTTACCCAACGTAACGTCAAAACCGGCCAGCACTATTCTCAAAAATCGCCAATTAATTTTCATTATTTTTTTCATTTTTTGTCTCAAAAACATAGGTTATGACCCCTCATTGGAACGAGCTCGTCAAGCTCGTTCCAATGAGGGGTCATAACCTATGTTTTTGAGACAAAAAATGAAAAAAATAAGTTATTCAAGAATTTTTTTTGCAAGTGTCGTCTGCTTTTCATGTAAGGTAAAGGGTTAATTCAGTGAGGGAGGGTCTTACATTTTTTTCTGCATATAATGAGCATGGATTGAGAGAATTTCCACTATCTTTTCACAGAGACTATACAGAAAGTGTATAATTATACAAATTAACTTAAATTTAACCCTCACAGGCCAAATTTTATTATTGATTTATTTATTGGTGTTTAAGGTCACATACTTATGCACATTGGTTAATAGTGACTGTGACAGTTTTACGGGTGGAGGAAGCTGGAGTACCCGGAGAGAACCACCGAGCAGCGATGAGCAACTGTCGGCTCCTCAATATTCTAACTTTGGTCAAGCTCTGCTCAAGCAGGGTTACAGCGGTTGAAGACATGTGCACCATCGACATGCAGTACACCTTAGTATATGGCATCATTGTGCCCCCATGTAGGCAACCGGGATAAAGTGCCTTGCCAAAGGACACCACGTGGGTCGTCCCGGTCGGGGATCGAACACGGGACCTCTAGCATAGAAGTCCAACAGTCTACAACTGAGCCGCCGTGCACCTTTCACACAAGACTATACAGAAAGTGCATTTATTTATTTATTAGGGTTTAATGACACTTTAACAGCCAAGGTCATATCATGTCGGTGACAGTTTTATCGGTGGAGGAAGCTGGAGTACCCTGAAAGAACCACAGAGCAATGACGAGCAGCTGCCAGGTCCCCAACATCATAACTCTGCACTGCAGCACAGACAGGTTTTGATTGGTTGAAGACATGCGTACCATCGACGTGCACTACGCGCCGCCATTGTGCCCCCATGTAAGCAACCGAGATAAAGCGCCCCCATGTGGATGATCAGGGTGAAGTGCCTTGCTCAAGGACACAATGTGGGAGTCCAAATCGATCGCTCACATGGTCACCCATCCAAGGACTAACTGGGCTCGACATTGCTCAACTTCAATGATCTGACAAGAACCGGTTATCGCAATGCCACCACAGAAAGTCCATAATTATACAAATTAACTCACTTAAATTTAACCCTCATAGGCCAAATTCTGACTTTGAACACTTTTACAGAACAATTGCCTCAACATGTCGTCTCTGGGGAAACTTACAAGTTACATTCTTAGTACAATGGCAGTCATTTCTAGGAACGTCTTAGCTACCTATACAGGCAGTCGTGTCTAGTGAAGCCTATATAGGCAGCCAAGACTTGCCAAGAAACAATTGCAAAGATACAGGATATAGATTGTCTTTACATACCTCAATAAACAAGAGGCCCCAAGGGGCCTGAGTGCGCTCACCTGACATGGTAGCCTAAATATCAACCCAGAGAATTGATTTCAGCAAGCTGCATCTGCTCCTCCTAAGAAAAGCTTATACCAAATATCCAAAGATTTCCACAGGGAGCCCATATATGAACCCAGGGACTTGGCTTTAACAAACTTGAATCTCACCCCCCTAAGGATGCTGACCAAATATCAAAACATTCCGACTGCCAGATCTGAAGAAGAAGAAGATTTTTAAAGAAAATTCCTCATTTTGAACTAAGTTACAATTCGAGCTCCCACAGTGAGTCCAAATATGGACATAGGGACATGGCTCAAACAAACTTGAATCTCACCCCCTAAGGATGCTCCATACCAAATATCAAAACATTCCGACTGATGGATCTGAAGAAGATTTTTAAAGAAAATTCCTCATTTTGAACTAAGTTATCATTCGGGCTCCCACAGTGAGTCCAAATATGGACCTAGGGACATGGCTTGAACAAACCTAAATCTCACCCCCCTAAGGATGTTGCATACCAAATATCAAAACATTCCGACTGCTGGATCTGAAGAAGATTTTTAAAGAAAATTCCTCATTTTAAACGAAGTTATAATTCGGACTACCACATTGAGCCCAAATATGAACCCAGGGACTTGGCTTGAACAAACTTGAATCTCACCCCCCTAAACATGGTGCATACCCAATATCAAAAGATTCTGCCTGCTGGATCTTGAAAAGAAGATTTTCAAAGAAATTTGCATGAAATGCACTAAGTTCAAATTTGGGCTCTTATACAGAGCCCAAATATAAACCAGGGGGCCGATTTGAACAAACTTGAATCAGATCCACCCCACAATGTTGCTTACCAAATATGAAAAGATTCTGCCTGCTGGATCTGGAGAAGAAGATTTTTTAAGAAATTTGCCTGAAATGCACTAAGTTCGAATTCGAGCTTCTATAGTGAGCTCAAATATGAATCTAGGAAGCCGATTTGAACAACCTTGAATCAGATCCACCCCACAATGTTGCATACCAAATATCAAAAGATTCTGCCTGCTGGATTTGGAGAAGAAGATTTTTTAATAAATTTGCCTGAAATGCACTAAGTTCGAATTCGGACTTCTATAGTAAGCCCAAATATGAATCCAGGGGGCCAATTTGAACAAACTTGAATCAGATCAACCCTGCAATGTTGCATACCAAATATCAAAAGATTCTGCCTGCTGGATCTGGAGAAGAAGATTTTTGAAGAAATTTGCCTGAAATGCACTAAGTTCGAATTTGAGCTTCTATAGTGAGCCCAAATATGAAGCTAGGGAGCCGATTTGAACAAACTTGAATCAGATCCACCCCACAATGTTGCATACCAAATATGAAACGATTCTGCCTGCCGGATCTGGAGAAGAAGATTTTTGAAGAAATTTGCCTGAAATGCACTAAGTTCGAAATTGGGCTCCTATACTGAGCCCAAATATGAACCCAGGGGACCGATTTGAACAAACTTGAATCAGATCCACCCTACAATGTTGCATACCAAATATCAAAAGATTCTGCCTGCTGGATCTGGAGAAGAAGATTTTTTTAATGTTTTTCCCATTGCCTACAGTGTTAAAAAGTGCTGACTCAGCACTTTTTCAAAGTCCTGAAAAAAGTACCTTGTGATCAAACCGATAGGGATTTTTTTAACCATTCTATTCTACTGGATAAAAGTAAGCTTTATACAAAATAAGAATTCTCTGTGTAGTTCTGGAGATATGGCAGTTTTAAGGTTTTTCCTATTTTTAGCTCCCGAGGTTCCCATGGGGCAATGAGAAAAATTTTTTTTTTGCATCAATCAACTACTTATGACCCATTATCATCTCATATCAAATTTGGTTCAAATCGACCTCACGGTTCAGAAAATAGAATTTTTAGGCGTGGCCAAAATTTTTGCCCCTCCCATAACGAAGGCAATTAATGCCCGACAAACTTCTCTTGAACAAACTTGATTCTACACCTCAAAAGGAAGCCGCATACCAATTATCAAGTCTCTGCTACTGCTGGTTCATGAGAAGAAGATTTTCAAAGATTTTGGTGCCCCTTGGGGACGTGGCCCCACCCAGGAGGAGGGACAACTTCATTTGAACAAATCTGAATTGACATTAGGTAATAAACATTTACCCAACATTTGAAAAATATTGGGCCAGTGGTTTCTTTGGAGAAGTTGGTTTTGTAAAGTTTACGCCGGATGACGACGGACGGACGACGGACAGAAAGCGATTAGTAAAGCTCACCTTGATCTTTGCTCAGGTGAGCTAAAAACGTAACAAGTGGCCCCAAGGCGCCTGAGGGCACTTACCTGACATGGTAGCCTAAATATCAACCCAGAGAATTGATTTCAACAAGTTGCATCTGCTCCAAATAAGAAAAGCTTATACCAAATATCCAAAGATTCTAACCAGTGGATCTAAAAAAAAAAGGATTTTTAAAGAATATTCCTCATATTGAACTAAGTTATAATTCAGGATCCCACAGGGAGCCCATATATGAACTCAGGGACTTGGCTTTAACAAACTTGAATCTCTCCCCACCCCCCCCCCCCCCCCCCCACCCCCTCCCCCCTAAGGATGCTGCACACCAAATATCAAAACATTCCGACTGCTGGATCTGAAGAAGAAGATTTTTAAAAAAAAATTCCATCATTTTGAACTAAGTTACAATTCGAGCTCCCACAGTGAGTCCAAATATGGACCTAGGGACATGGCTTGAACAAACTTGAATCTCACCCCCCTAAGGATGCTGCATACTAAATATCAAAACATTCTGAAGAAGATTTTTAAAGAAAATTCCTCATTTTGAATTAAGTTATAATTCGAGCTACCACAGTAAGCCCAAATATGAACCCAGGGACTTGGCTTGAACAAACATGAATCTCACCCCCCTAAGCATGGTGCATACCCAATATCAAAAGATTCTGCCTGCTGAATCTTGAGAAGAAGATTTTCAAAGAAATTTGCCTGAAATGCACTAAGTTCAAATTTGGGCTCCAATACTGAGCCCAAATATAAACCCAGAGGGCCGATTTGAACAAACTTGAATCAGATCCACCCCACAATGTTGCATACCTAATATGAAAAGATTCTGACTGCTGGATCTGGAGAAGAAGATTTTTTAAGAAATTTGCCTGAAATGCACTATTTTCGAATTCGAGATTCTATAGTGAACCCAAATATGAATCTAGGGATCCACCCCACAATGTTGCATACCAAATATCAAAAGATTCTGCCTGCTGGATTTGGAGAAGAAGATTTTTTAAGAAATTTGCCTGAAATGCACTAAGTTCAAATTTGGGCTCCTATACTGAGCCCAAATATAAACCCAGGGGGGGGGGCCGATTTGAACAAACTTGAATCAGATCCACCCCACAATGTTGCATACCAAATATTAAAAGATTCTGCCTGCTCGATCTGGAAAAAAAGATTTTTTAAGAAATTTGCCTGAAATGCACAAAGTTCGAAATTGGGCTCCTATACTGAGCCCAAATATGAACCCAGGGGGCCGTTTGCACAAACATGAATCAGATCCACCCTACAATGTTGCATACCAAATATCAAAAGATTCTGCCTGCTGGATCTGGAGAAGAAGATTTTTTAATGTTTTTCCCATTGCCTATAAGTGTTAAAAAGTGCTGACTCAGCACTTTTTCTAAGTCCTGAAAAAAGTACCTTGTGATCAAACCGATAGGGATTTTTTTTAACCATTCTATTCTACTGGATAAAAGTAAGCTTTATACAAAATAAGAATTCTCTGTGCCATGTAGTTATGGAGATATGGCAGTTTTAAGGTTTTTCCTATTTTTTAGCTCCCGAGGTTCCCACGGGGTAATGAGAAAATTTTTTTTGCATCAATCAACTACTTATGACCCATTATCATCTCATATCAAATTTGGTTCAAATCGAGCTCACGGTTCAGAAAATAGAAATTTTAGGTGTGGCCAAAATTTTGGCCCCTCCCATAACGAAGGCAAATAATGCCGGCAAACTTCTCTTGAACAAACTTGATTCTACACCTCAAAAGGAAGCCGCATACCAATTATCAAGTCTCTGCTACTGCTGGTTCATGAGAAGAAGATTTTCAAAGATTTTGGTGCCCCTTGGGGGCGTGGCCCCACCCAGACGGAGGGACAACTTCATTTGAACAAATCTGAATTGACATTAGGTAATAAACATTTACCCAACATTTGAAAAATATTGGGCCAGTGGTTTCTTTGGAGAAGTTGGTTTTGTAAAGTTTACGCCGGATGACGACGGACGGCAGATGGAAAGCGATTAGTAAAGCTCCCCTTGAGCTTCACTCAGGTGAGCTAAAAAGTTCCGAGTCTCCTGATTTTATAGTAATACTGGAGGACACTGCAAGGCAGGAAAAACATCCAATGAGGGTGTTCGATTAAAGTGAGGGATTGCCCAAGAATCAAAATTTTTTTTTTTTCCTAATATCCAATGAACAGGATTATTCAATCAAGATATATCCAATTAAGAAGACTCAACTGTATTCATTCTGTGCATCACCAGGTAGTCTGTCTGGTGGTTCATGGACTGTAAATTTTCATATGTGAACTGAAGTTTTATTGAGCTAGCAAGTGTGGACATCAGTTGACATCCACCTGCCAGGTGGTTAAAATACCACATCACTCAATACAAGCACAAATAATTATACACTTTGATAGTAAAAAAAATAGCACTATACCTGCTTTACATTTCTTGATGCCTTTAATCATTTCCATGTGAGTGATTCGAAATTCTTTACCAGGACAGAGCAATGTTGTTAGGACAGCATTTTTAGAGTGGGAATGGATTACACAACCTGCATCTGAAATGTAGGAAAAGTGCCTGAAAGCTACAGAAACTGTTACAATATTATTAAAGTAATTAATGTTTTTAAAAATTTCCAAAATTTAAAAAAATGTGATGCCTTCAGCTCATTCCAATTAGGAGTCACATGATAAAAGTTTTGTTGAAATTTTTTGAAAACTATATTTTCTTCCAACTGCTTAATTTGAAAATTACATGGGTGGATGTGGACGATTCATGAGGTAAAGGGTTGACTTAAAAAGCCCAAGAATCCAATTTTTACAAATTACATTTTGATATAATTTGTTCCGTCATATATTTTTTAACCCTCTATCTGATGTGATGGCCATATCTGGCAATGTGCTATTCACACCAATTGCCATTCAAATTTTATTATTTTTAATCAATTTTTGCCTCCAATATATAGCCTATGACCCCTTACTGGAATGAGCTTAAGCAGGATCATAAGCTATGTTTCTGTGACAAAAAATCAAATGTTTAGTTACATAGAGTCACTCAAAAATGAAAGAGAGCTTCTCTGGTGGAAATGCTGTATGTTCAAAGTAAATGCATAGCCACTTTCTCTTAATTCAAGCTTTGTCAGAGGCTTTCATGGTAGCATATTCCCTCCCTCCTATATATATCATAGAATTGGCGAGTAGAGGTAGAGGGTAAGTTCCTTTGATTGTTACATTATAGCGTACTCTAAGCAGGTAAGTGGACAGGTTAATATGGCAGGCAGATTTGCACCTGCTTGAAGTAGAGGTTTTAAATATAATAATTTACATTTAAACATATATATATGTAGCCATTTTTGTCTTCCAGATTCAGTTGAAGGTACAAACAAAAATGTCAGAAGATAGCTATTTACCTTATCACTTGCCGCAAGCAGTATGTTGGGGAAACTGAAAGAAATTTTCAAGTCCATATGCATGAACATTTGGTTGCTATCAAGCACAAAATGGGGCACACCACAAGTGTTCCACTTCAATCAAGATGTTCACACAACTGCAGATATAAGTTTCAGTATTATACAGGTACTCCGATCTGAAAGCATCTAATACTTTAAAACAAAGAAGAAAATATTAAATAGAATGGCTTAAAACACTCAAGATCCTCATACTATTTGACTTAAACAGGAAGGACTTTTTGTCATGTTTCAAAATGTTTAGTTGTTCAAGAAATGTTTTTTAGCAAGTGTTGTTCTTTATTCATGTTAGGTAGAGAGTTAATATTGATATTAATTTAACACTTTGAACATGTAAGACCGATTTTTCGTTTAAAGGCATAATTCTGTCCCATTTTTGTCTTTTTGTAAGGGGTCTATACACAGGCATTAATGATAAAATAATAACTGCAGGCTGCAGCCGGATGGCTGCAGATGACAGTTATTATTTTATCCTCCCTGTATAATATTGGACTGACCCATCTCACTGTAAGTGTACACAAAGGCGATACCATTCTAGGAAAGGGGGGTTCAAAGGGTTAAGATGAAATGAAAGTTAAAAAATTTATAGTAATTTATATATTTTTTATACTTACCAATGACCCAGACATAGCTGGTGCTAACTCTTAAAATATAGGGCCAAACACAAATTTTGCCCCCCAATCCCCAAAATTTGCATCTAAAACTAAAGAAAACATGTCCTGAAAGGCCCTCCACACTTCGCCCCTACTGCGCATGCGCAGTGTCAAGGACGTTCCGAAATTGGCGCCATTAATCATTCTAATAACCAGTGCCTGGTAAGCGCTATGTACTCAGCGGGGAGGCAAGAGTTCCCAACTCCTGGGAGGGCCATCCCCGTCTGGGTCATTGGTAAGTATAAAAAATATATAAATTACTATAAATTTTTTAACATTTTTATACTGTACCAATGACCCAGACATAGCTGAATAGTAAAAAGGCTGGAGGGCCAAGGACATAGAGCAAAATGGAATACGCTCAATAAAATAAAATAGAGTCATCCCCAGTAGGGAAAAAGAAGTAATAGGCCTTACATGTATCTTTCTTATTTATGATAAATTAGAAAGATACAACACCTTCCAAAATTGAGCTTCATACATCCATGTACTCTATTAATATCCAATATAATCCTTATACTAATAATTTTTAAAGTAAGCCAATAAATAAAGTAAGTCTAGAGAATAGAGACTCTTATACTCCTAAAAGTGTCTGAGGATTGCATAATCATGTCCGTTGACATATGCAATATTCAAAAGCTATACTTTAAAAACTAAGACTTGAATGAATTTTAAAAACCTAAACTTCTCACTAAACAACCATCCCAATAACAGCTCAGAATTACTAACTCCGGAGGAGGTATCCCCTTGTTTTCATAGTAAAACAGGTGACCCAAGGGAACACCCTCCCCCCCCCCCTTTTTCTTGCCCTGGGTCAAATAGCCCAGAGCGAAGAGGGCAGCCGAACGGAGACACTGCCGAAACAGACAGCCTACCTAGCTATAGTAGCAACTGTTAAGTGAATGACATTCTGAGCAGTAGATAATAGACCTAACAATAGAGGCCTCCAGAAATGGACTCGATATTTCTGAGATAAAATTCATGAATGTGGATGGCTGAGCGCAATGAGCGGCCTTCAAAAATCTATAATAGCGACACTATTAATGTAAGCCCAAGAAGTAGAAGAACTCTTACTTCATGAGCCGAAATCTTAAGCACAACTGCTAAGTCAATGATATACCATAAGCAGTACCGATAGTTAATAGAATCCATTAACAATAAAATGGAGCGTAACGTCCTTCTACTAGACATCAAAGACAGAAGAAGCTTACGCCCTTGGTAATAAACAGATATCTGTTTATAAATACATAAACTGTACCCGGAAAGAGTAAAGGCCTATGCCCATACGAAGACGGAAGGACCTTAAAATAATAGGTTCCGGATAATAGGAGCCTAACTCTTATGCAACAATCCAACCTAAATAGTAACGGAAGTATTGATTCCGAAACTATGAAAGTGAAAATCATCCGTCGATAGAGCATGAAACTCAATGACTCTACAGTAAAAGAGAAACCAACAGAATTACTGTCTAAAAGGTCAGAATTTGAAAACTACTGTTTCCAGAGGCTCAAATGATTACTTAGCTAAATAAGAACCGAAGTTAAAATCCGTATAGGAATTTAATCTAAAGATTCTAAGTCTATTTATCAAAAAGTTACTAACTGACTTAGATAAAGAGACAAAAGACTCAATTGTAAACTATCGTAGAGTGCATAGGTATGAGGTAACATAAACCTATAACCTAAATAATAACAGGCTGCAGTAGATCTTGTGAAACAAGTATACTAAAAAATAGCAATGAGTAGTATGGAGGGATCAACAATATGAACATAATGATCCCTACACCACGACGGAAGAGCCTCCACTTTAGCCGCATAGAATAGCGAAGAAGAGGATCTCCTATAGTAAGAAATCGCGTCCAAAGCTCGTCCAGTACAGTGCTTACAATGCAATACGGACCACACAACGGAATACATGAAGGTTGCGACCTTGCTGGTTGTGATAAAGATGACACGATTTACCCAGTGAAAAAGATCCTCACATAGAGGAAGATTTCACGTTAAGACCCACAGTAGACAAGAGAGTAAATTACTCATGATCTCTGTGAAGATAGAGATGTTATCAACAGAAATGTATTGTGGTTGTTTATCTTAGCAATACCTGCTAAAACAACAGCGCCGGAGGATACGCGTATCCTATCATTCCGTCCTATAGATCAATAGAGCGTTAACAATATTAGCTCAGAGATCTGGACAAGCCAACACATACGTCTGCAATTGATTAGCAAGCTGTGTCATAAATAAATCATCATTGGGCGCTCCCATAGATAGCAAATCTGATTGAATACTTGTTTGTTGAGAGTCCATTCTGACAGCAACAAGCGACCCGTAAGAGAACGGGAGTCCGATAAAACAATTCGACGACCCGGAATATGACGGACCAAAACTGAACTTGGTGTACTATAACCAACAGACGGATTCTTTCCATTAAATTGAATAACGGAAACGAAAGAGTGCCTCCCTGGTTCCGGAGATACGCCACTACTGTCGAATTAAAGGACAGGAATTTGGGCATGCGTTTCTGAATAATGTTCATGCAATGACATAAAGCAAGCTTAAAAAACATTATTCCGCGGAAGTTAAACTGATTGCTAAAAGACTGCGGAACCCAAAGACCCTGGCACTTCGAATCCGTAGGGATCAGTATTATATCACAATCTGTTTGACTGGCAACCGTCATAACAGCCACACTCGGGTCCGGCAACTGCGGCGGCACTCTCTGAGTCAACCACCGAATGTTTGCCCCAGTCTGAATCTCTTGTAACACTAGATAGACAAGAGAACGTATAAATCGAGCAATTCATGGATTGCCGAAAAGTTGCCGTCGAAGAGAAGCTCCTCCGAGAACGAAGCGACTCTGAGAGAGTTCTTAACCTTACTATCCACGCGTGTGGATGTAGCTAGGGCTGCGTCACGTCTAACTAACTCCAATCAGCCACTGAAGGGCGGAGTTATACGTGAACAAACTACTGCCCTCAAAAGAAATTACATTGAGAATAATATCCCGTAAATCTTTTCTTGAAGACGTAATGATAACGGCTCAGTAAGGCGGATTACGTATAATAAAGCGTCTAAGTTAAGTCTACTATACATAATGTCGTTCCCAACATTGAAATTGGAAAAGACATAAACGGCGAAAAAGAATATATGCAGTCTTTAATCACACCGTCTAGACGCATATGAACTCTCGGTATGCCCTGCTCTGCCAAAATAAACTATTTGTATAAATGATAAAATGGCAGAAATGAGCAACGCGGACAAGAAACTAAACTATCATGCTTAGTAGCAGGCTTGTATATATATATATATATAGCGTCGAAAAATAAAACACATGTTGTAATGACAATATTGGACTGCGTCGGTAAGTCAGGGACAATGTCCCTGAACCGATCGAAAAATCCGAGTCCAATGACGCTATAAGTCTCTTATCCAAGATCGCAGCAATGAAGTCCGAAATAATAATCACTGGAAGATAATGCCAGAAGATATGAAAGGCATCTTCCGCTACTACTAAAGGGAAAACTCGAAATCTTTCGAATCCCTTTCGCCATCCTGTCGGACCCTATAAAGCGTTCGGTCGTCCGTAGCTGATGCAACCGCGGACCGCACCGACCCAGCGCCGTCGGATAATTCCTGATTCGACCGAGAAACTGTCAATTGCTGGGATGCTGCGAAACAACTGTGCTAACTCGGATAGCACGTCCGTCACTGAGGCCTGAGGAGAAGCAGTCTTACGATGCATTGCCGCTGGAAGCTCCGTGATCGTTACCCCGTGCATACTTCCAATATGCGAGCGAACGGAGTGTATAGGCCTCGTGTCCCTTGGCTACCGGATGGCGCGACCTATTCGCCGTGGAATCACTAAATGCCGAAACTGATCGGATACTCGAGGTCACGTAGCCAATGTGCGGTCGTGTGCCCTGCTGTGAGGATGAGGAAGCATTAAAGACAGTCTCTCGGACTGTCAATATAACGGAGCGTCCCGACCAACGGACATATGCTCCGAATGTAAAATATCTGAACCACAACATGCGGTCCCCTATGTTGTTGGGCGAGAGAGGGACCTCTCTCGCTCACAGCCCGGACGGACCTGGACAAGCCAGGAACCGGACTAACAGGCTTCCTCCGATCTGTCCTCAATCTGCCGTCACTGGGTGAGTACTAAAGTAATTAAAGTGCTCGCATCACCCAAATCTCCTTCCTAAACCGCAACGGACGAACACGGCAGCCGAACCATTCGATGAATGTACGCTACACCGGGTGAGCTAGCGAATGTCACTCCGTAGGCGATAGACATATTCCATGAGCACTTATTGCCGCTAACTCTTCATTAACTATGACGACAGAGGCACACTTTTGAAAGACATCTCCATAACTCTTCGAACAAGAAACCAGAAATGCTTGGATAGCAAGCATAAAATAATAATATATATAGCGTCGTTCAATAATTAGAAAGTTTGTGTGACATTATTGGACTATGTCGGAACTGAGGGACGATGTCCCTGAACCGAACCAAAAATTTCTAAGTCCGCCGACGCTATCAGTTTCTTATCCGGCATCGCAGCATTCTGATCCGACGAAAGAAGCTGTAGAAGACCAAGTCAGATGACATACACAACAGCATATGTTGTTCCGAAAGGGAAAGCTCGAAATCCTCCGAATCCCTTTCGGTATCCCGTCGGACCGGATGAAACTTCGGACGTCCGTACCCGCTTCCGCGGAGCGTCCCGACCCAGCATCGTCGGATAAAATATATGCGACAGATTCAGTTGATGCTGGGATGCTGCGATAAACTGTGCTATTAAGGAAAGCACGTCCGTTCCCGAGGCCTGTGCAGTAGCGGTCTTACGATGCATTGCCGCCGGAAGCTCTGTGTACGTTGACTCCCGCACACTTCCTATGCGAACGTCCGGAGTCTGCAGGCCTCGTGTCCCTGGCTATCGGATGGAGTGACCTGGTCGCCGAAGAATCCTTGATCGGTGAAGCTGGTAATATATCGGCGGTCACGCAGCCAAGGTGCGGTCGTGTGCGCTGACGAGAAGAGGAAGCCTTAGCAGTCTCAGCGGACTGCCTATACAACGGAGCGTCCCGAGCGACGGACGTATGCTCCGCTTGCGACACAATTTGTACCACAACATCTGGGGCCAGATGTTGTTGAACGAGAGAGGGGCCTCTCTCGCTTGCCGTCCGGATGGACCGGAACGAGCTATGAACCGGACTAAAAGGCTTCCTGCGTTCTCCCTCCGATCCGCCGTCACTGGGTGTGCATTAAGTTAATTTATAGTGCTCGCATCACCCCCAAATTCCTTCTAGACTGCAACGGACGAACCCGGCTGCCGAACCATTCGGTGAATGGACGCTACACCGGGCGAGCTAGCGGACGTCAAAGGCCGTCGAACCTACTAGGGTCCTCTTAGGCAATTGGCGTATTTACATGAGCACTTTTCCGCTAGCCCTTCATTAATTGTGACGACGGAGGCACACTGTTGGAAGACATCACAGATACATCACCCTAATCTTGATCGTCTGAAATAGAAATTGATAAAGTAGAGTGACCCTGCAGGGAAAGGACCGAAGTGTCCAAATCCCCAACAACATACCGTGACATACGCTTCCCATATTGTCATCGAAATCATACGATACAGAACAGGAGTTAATGCGAGTACACTGACCACATATAGAATGATAATAAAGTCAGAGGAAGACTTCCTCTTAAAACAATTGATCAATATCCTTTCAATGTGAAAAGAAAACAAGTCCTGGTACTCGCACTAACCCCTGGCAATCAAAATACATAATAATAATATGATCCATTAATATAGAAAAAATAACTGAAATCAAAATATTTTGAAAAAATATTTTTTCAGAACAGCCCAAGTTTCTGAAAAGTAACGTTGAGCCCCAATGGATCCCAAGCCTAAGTGTGGACAAAAATTTTAAAAATATTTTAAACAATTTATTCAACACTTATGAACAATAATAATGTATCTAGTTATGATTAAAATAACATAAAGATATTATTTTTTAGAAATCCCCCCCTCACACAGAGGGCGGTTGTAAATGTAAACAATAAGTGTAAAAACACTAAAATAAGACTCCAGGCACCCAGGCCCGAAATCAGTTACCAAAAATACACTATCTGATGCAAAACAGAGACTTCAAGGGAAGAAACTGCAGAACATCAGATGGTAGATGCAGAACACAACGCCTAACCACCCGTAGGTGAAGACGTAAACATGGGGAAAGAACAGAATTCATTCTGTTATTCAGCTAAAACTCCCAAGAAATTTTAGTAATAATAATTACAGAAACTATGCCAAAAGCATGGGAGAATAGCAAGGGGGAACTTAAAGGACAGGGAGAGAGGAAAACACTTAAAAAAAAAACAGTGTAACTAAATAATCAGAATGACAACAAAATGGCTGCTGCCTTGAAAATAGGTAACTTAACATAATTTCATTAAAAAATTTTAAGTTACAGCCCTGATAATATTCTGTCACACATTCTTTTCCTCTCCTCCTTCTCTATCCTCCTTAGAATCACCATTTCACTAATATTTATGTGTCTGGCATCATTTAAACTGAGATTTAAAAGCACAAAGATCAGTCAGATGTTAACTGATGAAGGGCCAAACTTAGAAAGATTAATGGCGCCAATTTCGGAACGTCCTTGACACTGCGCATGCGCAGTAGGGGCGAAGTGTGGAGGGCCTTTCAGGACATGTTTTCTTTAGTTTTAGATGCAAATTTTGGGGATTGGGGGGCAAAATTTGCGTTTGGCCCTATATTTTAAGAGCACCAGCAGCTATGTCTGGGTCATTGGTACAGTATAAAAATATAGCAATGAGTAGTATGGAGGGATCAACAATATGAACATAATGATCCCTACACCACGACGGAAGAGCCTCCACTTTAGCCGCATAGAATAGCGAAGAAGAGGATCTCCTATAGTAAGAAATCGCGTCCAAAGCTCGTCCAGTACAGTGCTTACAATGCAATACGGACCACACAACGGAATACATGAAGGTTGCGACCTTGCTGGTTGTGATAAAGATGACACGATTTACCCAGTGAAAAAGATCCTCACATAGAGGAAGATTTCACGTTAAGACCCACAGTAGACAAGAGAGTAAATTACTCATGATCTCTGTGAAGATAGAGATGCTATCAACAGAAATGTATTGTGGTTGTTTATCTTAGCAATACCTGCTAAAACAACAGCGCCGGAGGATACGCGTATCCTATCATTCTGTCCTATAGATCAATAGAGCGTTAACAATATTAGCTCAGAGATCTGGACAAGCCAACACATACGTCTGCAATTGATTAGCAAGCTGTGTCATAAATAAATCATCATTGGGCGCTCCCATAGATAGCAAATCTGATTGAATACTTGTTTGTTGAGAGTCCATTCTGACAGCAACAAGCGACCCGTAAGAGAACGGGAGTCCGATAAAACAATTAGACGACCCGGAATATGACGGACCAAAACTGAACTTGGTGTACTATAACCAACAGATGGATTCTTTCCATTAAATTGAATAACGGAAACGAAAGAGTGCCTCCCTGGTTCCGGAGATACGCCACTACTGTCGAATTAAAGGACAGGAATTTGGGCATGCGTTTCTGAATAATGTTCATGCAATGACATAAAGCAAGCTTAAAAAACATTATTCCGCGGAAGTTAAACTGATTGCTAAAAGACTGCGGAACCCAAAGACCCTGGCACTTCGAATCCGTAGGGATCAGTATTATATCACAATCTGTTTGACTGGCAACCGTCATAACAGCCACACTCGGGTCCGGCAACTGCGGCGGCACTCTCTGAGTCAACCACCGAATGTTTGCCCCAGTCTGAATATCTTGTAACACTAGATAGACAAGAGAACGTATAAATCGAGCAATTCATGGATTGCCGAAAAGTTGCCGTCGAAGAGAAGCTCCTCCGAGAACGAAGCGACTCTGAGAGAGTTCTTAACCTTACTATCCACGCGTGTGGATGTAGCTAGGGCTGCGTCACGTCTAACTAACTCCAATCAGCCACTGAAGGGCAGAGTTATACGTGAACAAACTACTGCCCTCAAAAGAAATTACATTGAGAATAATATCCCGTAAATCTTTTCTTGAAGACGTAATGATAACGGCTCAGTAAGGCGGATTACGTATAATAAAGCGTCTAAGTTAAGTCTACTATACATAATGTCGTTCCCAACATTGAAATTGGAAAAGACATAAACGGCGAAAAAGAATATATGCAGTCTTTAATCACACCGTCTAGACGCATATGAACTCTCGGTATGCCCTGCTCTGACAAAATAAACTATTTGTATAAATGATAAAATGGCAGAAATGAGCAACGCGGACAAGAAACTAAACTATCATGCTTAGTAGCAGGCTTGTATATATATATATATATATAGCATCGAAAAATAAAACACATGTTGTAATGACAATATTGGACTGCGTCGGTAAGTCAGGGACAATGTCCCTGAACCGATCGAAAAATCCGAGTCCAATGACGCTATAAGTCTCTTATCCAAGATCGCAGCAATGAAGTCCGAAATAATAATCACTGGAAGATAATGCCAGAAGATATGAAAGGCATCTTCCGCTACTACTAAAGGGAAAACTCGAAATCTTTCGAATCCCTTTCGCCATCCTGTCGGACCCTATAAAGCGTTCGGTCGTCCGTAGCTGATGCAACCGCGGACCGCACCGACCCAGCGCCGTCGGATAATTCCTGATTCGACCGAGAAACTGTCAATTGCTGGGATGCTGCGAAACAACTGTGCTAACTCGGATAGCACGTCCGTCACTGAGGCCTGAGGAGAAGCAGTCTTACGATGCATTGCCGCTGGAAGCTCCGTGATCGTTACCCTGTGCATACTTCCAATATGCGAGCGAACGGAGTGTATAGGCCTCGTGTCCCTTGGCTACCGGATGGCGCGACCTATTCGCCGTGGAATCACTAAATGCCGAAACTGATCGGATACTCGAGGTCACGTAGCCAATGTGCGGTCGTGTGCCCTGCTGTGATGATGAGGAAGCATTAAAGACAGTCTCTCGGACTGTCAATATAACGGAGCGTCCCGACCAACGGACATATGCTCCGAATGTAAAATATCTGAACCACAACATGCGGTCCCCTATGTTGTTGGGCGAGAGAGGGACCTCTCTCGCTCACAGCCCGGACGGACCTGGACAAGCCAGGAACCGGACTAACAGGCTTCCTCCGATCTGTCCTCAATCTGCCGTCACTGGGTGAGTACTAAAGTAATTAAAGTGCTCGCATCACCCAAATCTCCTTCCTAAACCGCAACGGACGAACCCGGCAGCCGAACCATTCGATGAATGTACGCTACACCGGGTGAGCTAGCGAATGTCACTCCGTAGGCGATAGACATATTCCATGAGCACTTATTGCCGCTAACTCTTCATTAACTATGACGACAGAGGCACACTTTTGAAAGACATCTCCATAACTCTTCGAACAAGAAACCAGAAATGCTTGGATAGCAAGCATAAAATAATAATATATATAGCGTCGTTCAATAATTCGAAAGTTTGTGTGACATTATTGGACTATGTCGGAACTGAGGGACGATGTCCCTGAACCGAACCAAAAATTTCTAAGTCCACCGACGCTATCAGTTTCTTATCCGGCATCGCAGCATTCTGGTCCGACGAAAGAAGCTGTAGAAGACCAAGTCAGATGACATACACAACAGCATATGTTGTTCTGAAAGGGAAAGCTCGAAATCCTCCGAATCCCTTTCGGTATCCCGTCGGACCGGATGAAACTTCGGACGTCCGTACCCGCTTCCGCGGAGCGTCCCGACCCAGCATCGTCGGATAAAAGATATGCGACAGATTCAGTTGATGCTGGGATGCTGCGATAAACTGTGCTATTAAGGAAAGCATGTCCGTTCCCGAGGCCTGTGCAGTAGCGGTCTTACGATGCATTGCCGCCGGAAGCTCCGTGTACATTGACTCCCGCACACTTCCTATGCGAACGTCCGGAGTCTGCAGGCCTCGTGTCCCTGGCTATCGGATGGAGTGACCTGGTCGCCGAAGAATCCTTGATCGGTGAAGCTGGTAATATATCGGCGGTCACGCAGCCAAGGTGCGGTCGTGTGCGCTGACGAGAAGAGGAAGCCTTAGCAGTCTCAGCGGACTGCCTATACAACGGAGCGTCCCGAGCGACGGACGTATGCTCCGCTTGCGACACAATTTGTACCACAACATCTGGGGCCAGATGTTGTTGAACGAGAGAGGGGCCTCTCTCGCTTGCCGTCCGGATGGACCGGAACGAGCTATGAACCGGACTAAAAGGCTTCCTGCGTTCTCCCTCCGATCCGCCGTCACTGGGTGTGCATTAAGTTAATTTATAGTGCTCGCATCACCCCAAAATTCCTTCTAGACCGCAACGGACGAACCCGGCTGCCGAACCATTCGGTGAATGGACGCTACACCGGGCGAGCTAGCGGACGTCAAAGGCCGTCGAACCTACTAGGGTCCTCTTAGGCAATTGGCGTATTTACATGAGCACTTTTCCGCTAGCCCTTCATTAATTGTGACGACGGAGGCACACTGTTGGAAGACATCACAGATACATCACCCTAATCTTGATCGTCTGAAATAGAAATTGATAAAGTAGAGTGACCCTGCGGGGAAAGGACCGAAGTGTCCAAATCCCCAACAACATACCGTGACATACGCTTCCCATATTGTCATCGAAATCATACGATACAGAACAGGAGTTAATGCGAGTACACTGACCACATATAGAATGATAATAAAGTCAGAGGAAGACTTCCTCTTAAAACAATTGATCAATATCCTTTCAATGTGAAAAGAAAACAAGTCCTGGTACTCGCACTAACCCCTGGCAATCAAAATACATAATAATAATATGATCCATTAATATAGAAAAAATAATTGAAATCAAAATATTTTGAAAAAATATTTTTTTCAGAACAGCCCAAGTTTCTGAAAAGTAACGTTGAGCCCCAATGGATCCCAAGCCTAAGTGTGGACAAAAATTTTAAAAATATTTTAAACAATTTATTCAACACTTACGAACAATAATAATGTATCTAGTTATGATTAAAATAACATAAAGATATTATTTTTTAGAAATCCCCCCCTCACACAGAGGGCTGTTGTAAATGTAAACAATAAGTGTAAAAACACTAAAATAAGACTCCAGGCACCCAGGCCCGAAATCAGTTACCAAAAATACACTATCTGATGCAAAACAGAGACTTCCAGGGAAGAAACTGCAGAACATCAGATGGTAGATGCAGAACACAACGCCTAACCACCCGTAGGTGAAGACGTAAACATGGGGAAAGAACAGAATTCATTCTGTTATTCAGCTAAAACTCCCAAGAAATTTTAGTAATAATAATTACTATGCCAAAAGCATGGGAGAATAGCAAGGGGGAACTTAAAGGACAGGGAGAGAGGAAAACACTTAAAAAAAAAAACAGTGTAACTAAATAATCAGAATGACAACAAAATGGCTGCTGCCTTGAAAATAGGTAACTTAACATAATTTCATTAAAAAATTTTAAGTTACAGCCCTGATAATATTCTGTCACACATTCTTTTCCTCTCCTCCTTCTCTATCCTCCTTAGAATCACCATTTCACTAATATTTATGTGTCTGGCATCATTTAAACTGAGATTTAAAAGCACAAAGATCAGTCAGATGTTAACTGATGAAGGGCCAAACTTAGAATGATTAATGGCGCCAATTTCGGAACGTCCTTGACACTGCGCATGCGCAGTAGGGGCGAAGTGTGGAGGGCCTTTCAGGACATGTTTTCTTTAGTTTTAGATGCAAATTTTGGGGATTGGGGGGCAAAATTTGTGTTTGGCCCTATATTTTAAGAGTTAGCACCAGCTATGTCTGGGTCATTGGTACAGTATAAAAATACACATTGTGTCCTCTCGATACATTTCTTCAATTCAAAAAATTACAACCATCTACACTTTCTAAACCATTTTCATTGTTACCAAGAAGAGTGCTAAAATTTATCTATTAAACTTCTGTTTCTCAACCCATTTTTTTGTAAAAATTGCATACCAGCAGTCAATTTTTTATTTTAGTTTTGTAATAATCCTTTTTGTCATTAAAAGTTCATGTTCTTGGTTTGTTTTATATTTTAGGCATCATAATCTACAGAATAGCATGGGTGGTGGTGTATTTCATCCTTGAGTGCAAGGGCCTTGTAGCACTCGAGGGACAAATTTATCAAGTTTATTAACTTGGGTAAAATATCAGACATAAAACATTTAATTTTTATTTTTTTTTAAGTTTGCATAGGTTATAAAAAGCGAGTATGCCACTGACAAAAGTACCACGCGGGAGCGCCAGAGGTTTGTTCGAAAAAAATCCTTGGGTTCATAATAGCGATCCTAATGGGAACCAACATTTTAACGTGCAATGGAGGAAATGTATTTGAAAATCTTCTTCTTCAGATCTTCCAGTCAAAATCTCTTGATATTTGGTATATTGCATCTTTGTTCAAAACAAGTCCCTAGGGGTCATATTTGGGTTCACTTGGTCCAATATAATGAAATTTATTTAAAAATCTTTTTCTTCAGATCTGCCAGTCAAAATCTCTTGACATCTCTTGATATTCTGTATACTGCATCTTTGAGGTGTGTGTGTGTGGGGGGGGTGGGGGTGGGGCTCAACTTGCTGTTTTTCAAATCGATTCCCTGGAGTGATATTTGGGCTTTAAAAATCTTCTTCAGATCTACCAGACAGAATCTTTTGATATTTGATATGTAGTATCCTTAGGAACTTCTGATTCAATTTTAATCAAATCAAGTTCCTGGGGTCATATCTGAGCTCCATGTGGGAGCCGAAATTTTAACTTAGGGCAATATGAGGATTGAGGAATCTTTATTAAAAACCTTGTTCTTCAGATCTACCAATCTTAATCTTTTGATATTTGGTTTGGAGTATCCTTATTGAGATCAGAGTTCAGCTTGGTCAATCAAGTCCCTGGGTTCATATTTGGGCTCTCTTTTGACAACCTAAATTTTAACTTGGTGCAATATGAGGAAATTCCTTTTAAAAATCTCTTTCCTCAGTTCCACCAGTCCGATTCTTTTGATATTTGATAGGCAGCAACCTTAGGATGTTAGTTTTCAGTTTGTTCAAATCAAGTTCCTTGGGTCATATTTGGGCTCCCTTTGAATTCCCAACTTTTAACTGAGTGCAGTATAAGGACTGTTCTTTAAGAATTTTCTTCACACTCACGAGTCAGTTTCCTTTGTTACATAGTACTGACATCCTTAGTGAACCTGAAGTTTAACTTAGTGCAGCAGGAAGAATATTCTTGAAAGATCTTCTTCTTCAGATCCACCAGGCAGAATCTGATATTTGGTATATAGCATTACTATAAATCCTAGATTAAAGTTTGTTCGAAGTGTTACCCTGGACTGATTTTGGTGGGCACCAGAGGGATTTGAAATTTAACAGATCTGGATGGAGAATTTACTATTTGTTTAACTCTTTTGGAGCGACAGGCGACTAAAGTCGACAGACGGCAGACCGTGGAAAGGTACTGCAGTAGTCATTTTAGCCAGCTGCATGTGTCTATTTCCAAGTGCTTTGAACCCTTTACCCAACACAGACGATATTCAAATTTTTCAAAAACATTCAACAAAACCATATCATGTGACCCCTCGTTGGAACGAGCTCGATGAGCTCATTCCAATGAGGGGTCACATGATATGGTTTTGTTGAATTCTTTTTTAAAAAATATATTTTTTCAACTTCTGAAGTTGCATATTACGCAGGGAGATGCAGCCGATTTGTTGGGTAAAGAGTTGAACAAACATACGTATTCCTGTTTCATGCACCATTTATGTCCTATCCATGAACAACGTTATCGTCCCTTGAAAGTATAAAGGTGCCATTTAAATATATACAGGAAATCATTTGAAAAACTGTCAATGAGATCATTAGAACATCTTTTAAAATAATAATGCTTTAGTCTAACAACCTATACTTTTTGTAAAGTTCCTGATGAATATTAGGCGCTAAGAATTCTGTTTCTCAGATTATTCCATGCCAAAAGTGGTAAATGAACTTTGCCAATGCATAACAGAGTTGGTATACTTTAGTTTGTTCAAATGGGGTTCCACAAGTCCTCTTGAGGCCAGGGAGATGGGGAGGAGGGCCTGTTGGTCAAAATGTTTGGGTTTTTTGCTTGAAAACAAGGTTTGAAGGATTTTTGAGTAATTTTATGAAAAACAAGAGGCCCCAAGTGGCTTTAATCGTTCACCTGCAAAAGTGGTTCAAAGAAATATTTTGGGTCACATTCAGTCAATCATGGTTCATCAAACAAAGTCATGAAATTATTCATAACTCTGGTGTCCACATCAGAAGATTATTATCACAGGTCTTCCCGACTGCTTCCAATTCAATCAGCTGCAGAAAAGCACTGCCAAACTTGCAAGAGCTGTTATGTCAGTGAAACCCCCTCCCACCCCAATAGAGATCCCAAATATAAACCAGTGACCAGATTTGAAAAAACTTGAATCTGACATCACCCTCCCCACCCTCGCCGCCCCCCCCCCCCCCCCCCCCCAAGATGTTGTATACCAAATATCAAAAGATTCTAATACATGATTCTGGAGAAGAAGGTTTTTAAGAAATTCCCTCATATTGCACTAAGTTAAAATTTGGGCAACCATAGGGAGCCCAAATATTACCCAGGCACTCCATTTGAACAAACATGAATCTGCACCCCCCCCCCCCCCCCCCCAACCCCCTCTAGAGATGTTGTATACCAAATATGAAAGCATTCTGATCAGTGGATCTGAAGATGATTTTCAAAGAAATTTCATCAAATATGCATTAATTTAAAACAGAAATGGGTGCAAGAATTCTGTATTTGGAACTGCACTGGGCTTGTGGTTAGCAATTGTGAGCTCATGAGTCATGAGCATGCATTGTGTGAAGTATAAACAACAAAAATATGAACCAGACAAAGTTCTATTAAACACCTGTTCTATGAAATCCCCATCCATAGCAACACTACACTATGCGGAAAATGAAAATCATTGACAGACTATTTTTAAATAGAAGCAAAATTTCACTGGAATTTTCTACAAATCATGCACCGCAGTTACAATTTGAATTGCTAGTGATAGCCAAACATAGTAACACAGGTTCCCCTTGCAAATTTGGTTGGCAATAAAATATGTTCTTTCTGTTGATAGTTCATCCCCGAGTTCTAATGTGTTCTAGGTGCCTACTAACTCATAGAACACATTGGAACTCAGGGGACGAGTTGTCAAATGAATTGATGAGTGTCTTTCTAATAATTGTTTTCATGGACGTAGAGGCATGTAATAAACACAAAATGACAAATGCGTGAGGATGGGTAAATCGATGTGGCACTTGTGTGATGTTGTGTCATCACAGAAGGATAAAACTCGAGGCCGACGGCCTCTCGTTTATCCTTCCATGCTGGCACTCATGCCATATTGATTAACTCATTCACATGCATGTGTCATTCTGTGTATAGAATGATTGAACGATCAGTGACCTTGGAGTTAGGACCTTCAGCCAAGGTCTTGACACACCCTTGAGTCACAAACAACTATTGTGTAATGTTTGAACAAGATATGAACAAGATTGGTCCAATGAATCAATTTATCAGAATGAACCAAAATCAGAACACAAGACTGGTCTGTGACCTTGCTCTTGAAGTTATTACCTTGGGTCAAGGTCATGACACACCACACCA